>CM064509.1:19231553-19400840 GCA_032716605.1 Paralithodes platypus | reverse complement strand
TCCATATGGGGTCTCACTAATGACAAGTAAAGTTTTAAGATAACATCAGCAGTTCTGTTACTCACAATCCTTGAGATGAAACCGAGAATCCTGTTTGCCTTGTTTCGAACGCTTATGCACTGTTGTATAGGCTTCAAATCATTGCTAAACAAACACACCTAGATCTTTCTCACAATTCGAGTTTTCTAATTCCACATTAGCTAGTTTCTATTTAACATTTGTATGCATCTTCCCTATCTTAATACCTTGCATTTGTCAATGTAAAACTTCATCTGCAATTTTACTGACCATTCGTGTAGGGTATCTAGATCCTTTGGGGGGCACTCTATATCTCTATCTGAATCAATTGTTCTCCCCATTTTGGTATCGTCTGCAAATTTACTTATCCTACTAGTTATACCTAAATCAAGGTCATTTATGTATATAACAAACAACAGAGGACCTAATACAGATCCCTGGGGGACACCACTTTTGACTGCTCCCCATTCTGACTTCGTACCATTTATGCTGACTCTCTGCTTCCTATCAATTAGCCATGACCTAATCATGCCAACAACGCCCCACCTATTCCATGCGCCTCAACCTTTCTCATCAATCTCTCATGGGGGACTCTGTCGAAAGCTTTACTGAAATCTAAATATATTATATCATATGACTTGTCATTATCTACTGCTTCATATACCTCTGAAAAAAAAACTAAGCAAATTAGTAAGGCAAGAACGTCCCTGAGTGAATCCATGCTGAGAAGAATTTATTAAATGAAATGTATCTAAGTGGTTTCTAATTTTACTAGCAATAATTGACTCTAGTAGCTTCTATGATTGATGTAAGACTAATGGGACGGTAAATGCATGCTATGATTTGTCACCTTTTTTGAAGATCGGAACTACGTTTGCAAGCTTCCAAGCTTCTGGAACTATACCTGTCTCCAATGACTTGTTAAATAAAAATGTTAATGGGTAACTTAACAAATCCCTACATTCTTTTAATACTCTAGCATATACCTCATCAGGACCAGGCGATTTATGAGGTTTCAGTCTGTCAATTTCCTTAAGCACATCATTTCTACTTATAGTAACCGTACTTAACCTATTTTCTATACTATCGCTATATACCTTACGGACTTCTGGAAACTGTGCCAAATTTTCATTCGTGAAAACGGAAAGAAATTGACTATTTAATGTACTGAACATTTCTAAATCATTTTCTGTCATTTCTCCTATCGAAGTTTTAAGGGGACCAATTACATCTCTAACCTTGGATTTATATAGTTGGTAAAAAGCTTTAGGATTATTTTTTGAGTCATTGGCAACCTTAATTTCATAATTTATTTATTTTTCTTTCCTAATATCCTTTTTTTACCTGTCTTGATAGATTCTGATAGTAAGCAAGTAGTTGAATTTTGCCTTTTCTAATTTTTCTATATATTCCTCTCTTTTGTCCTAGAAGATCTAATAGTCTATTATTCATCCATTTGGGTTGGTTCTGTGTTGAAGAACTATAGTCTATTGTATTCCTAGCCATCCATTATAGCTTGTTGTTGTATGTGCAATAAGAGTACTGTGCTGCAATATTGTCCCAGTACTTATAAGAACATAAGAACATAAGAAAATGGGAGTCTGCAGAAAGCCGATTGGCCTAAGCAAGGCAGATCCCTGTCCCACACAACCCCAATTACAAAGCCCAATTATAGGCTCAACACTCTAATACCCTGAGGATCATCTTACCAAAACGGTTAGAGATTAACGCAGGATTACGGGGGTCTGCAGAGCGCTGATTGGCCCAACCCTGCTGATCCCCCTTCACACCCAACCCTTCTCGTCCATATGCTTATCCAATTTTATCTTAAAGCTCCCTATCGTTTTTAATCCCACTATAGCACTTGGTAGTCCATTCCACCCATCTACAACTCTGTTACCAAACCCATATTTGCCTATATCTTTTCTGAAACGAAATTTATCTAATTTGAAACCATTGGTACGAGTTCTTTCGCTATCACTGAGCTTTAGTACATTTGTCATGTCCCCTTTGTTAATCCCACAAACCCACTTGAACACCTCTATCATATCCCCTCTAACTCTGTGTCTCTCTAACGAATATAAGCCTAATTTCTTCAACCTTTCTTTATACGGAAGATTTCTAATATTATGGATCATTTTTGTCATTCTACGTTGTACTCTCTCCAATGAATCTATGTCCATTCTGTAATAAGGACACCACAATTGAACCGCATAATCCATATGGGGTCTCACTAATGACAAGTAAAGTTTTAAGATAACATCAGCAGTTCTGTTACTCAAACTCCTTGAGATGAACCCGAGAATCCTGTTGGCTTGTTTCGAACGCTTATACACTGTTGTCTAGGCTTCAAATCATTGCTAACAAACACACCTAGATCTTTCTCACAATTCGAGGTTTCTAATTCCACATTAGCTAGTTTATATTTAACATTTGTATGCATCTTCCCTATCTTTAATACCTTGCATTTGTCAATGTTAAACTTCATCTGCCAATTTACTGACCATTCGTGTAAGGTATCTAGATCCCTTTGGAGGCATTCTATATCTCTATCTGAATCAATTGTTCTCCCCATTTTGGTATCGTCTGCAAATTTACTTATCCTACTAGTATACCTAAATCAAGGTCATTTATGTATATAACAAACAACAGAGGACCTAATACAGATCCCTGGGGAACACCACTTTGGACTGCTCCCCATTCTGACTTCGTACCATTTATGCTGACTATCTGCTTCTACCAATTAGCCATGACCTAATCCATCCCAACAACGCCCCACCTATTCCATGCGCCTAACCTTTCTCATCAATCTCTCATGGGGGACTCTGTCGAAAGCTTTACTGAAATCTAAATATATTATATCATATGACTTGTCATTATCTACTGCTTCATATACCTCTGAAAAAAAACTAAGCAAATTAGTAAGGCAAGAACGTCCCTGAGTGAATCCATGCTGAGAAGAAGTTATTAAATTAAATGTATCTAAGTGGTTTCTAATTTTACTAGCAATAATTGACTCTAGTAGCTTTCCTATGATTGATGTAAGACTAATGGGACGGTAATTGGATGCTATTGATTTGTCACCTTTTTTGAAGATCGGAACTACGTTTGCAAGCTTCCAAGCTTCTGGAACTATACTGTCTCCAATGACTTGCTAAATAAATTTTTTAATAGGTAACTTAACTAATCCCTACATTCTTTTAATACTCTAGCATATACCTCATCAGGACCAGGCGATTTATGAGGTTTCAGTCTGTCAATTTCCTTAAGCACATCATTCTACTTATAGTAACCGTACTTAACCTATTTTCTATACTATCGCTATATACCTTACGGACTTCTGGAAACTGTGCCAAATTTTCATTAGTGAAAACGGAAAGAAAATTGACTATTTAATGTACTGCATATTTCTAAATCATTTTCTGTCATTTCTCCTATCGAAGTTTTAAGGGGACCAATTACATCTCTAACCTTGGATTTATATAGTTGGTAAAAAGCTTTAGGATTATTTTTTGAGTCATTGGCAACCTTAATTTCATAATTTCTTTTTTCTTTCCTAATATCCTTTTTTACCTGTCTTGATAGATTCTGATAGTAAGCAAGTAGGTGAATTTCGCCTTTTCTAATTTTTCTATATATTCCTCTCTTTTGTCTTTGATCTAATAGTCTATTAATCATCCATTTGGGTTGGTTCTGTGTTGATCTAAATTTTCTTTTGGGGATGTATTTATTTTGTGCATTGAATACTGACTTGATAAAATTATCGTATGTATCTACCAAGGTTGACGTCTCTTCCTGACTTAAGATGACAGGTGCCTGAGAAGGGGTACACTCATTTGGACACCTGGATCGACTTAATTTTGTGACCATAGGGTCCGCTAATAGGGCTCTTCTTAACCCACCATAATTGGCTTTTCTAAAGTCAGGTATTAATGTTGTATTCTCTCTGGTATTACCCTTCCATTGTATATTAAAATACACAGAATTGTGGTCACTATTTCCTAGGTGGTCCCCTATCTCTACATTATTTACCATATGTTCATTGTTACTGAAAACTAAATCGAGAAGATTATTACCTCTAGTCGGCGTATCTATGAATTGAAATAAAAAACTATCTTGTACTACCTCTATAAACTCCTCAGAATCAGAGTCTCCTATTTGATGCTGCCAATCTATATTCGGAAAATTAAAATCCCCCATAATGCACACATTGCTAAACATTGATGCCATTTTAATTTCCTCCATAATGACGTTCCGTCATTTCTACTCATATTTGGCGTCTATACATAACTCCAATAACTATGGTCTCACTACCTTCGTTAACCTCTACCCAAACACTTTCATTATCGTTATTTAGTCTAATACCTGATTTAATACAGATTTTTAATGTACTCCTGACAAACACTGCTATACCGCCACCCCTCCTACTTGTTCGGTCATATTAAAACAAACTATATCCTGGTATATCAAATTCTGCTAAAAAATGCCTGGTTTCTGTATTAATCCACGTTTCAGTTAGCGCTATTATGTCTATATTTTCTTTGCTAACAGGGCTCTAAGTTCGTTCATTTTGTTACATAGACTCCTACAGTTTGTGTAATATACTCTCAATTTACTTTTTTTCTTTATACCTAATTTACCTTTGTTTTTAGCGACATTTCCATCTTCCGTTGCACCATCACTACTATCATTTGCATTATAGTCATCATTTTTAGCATGAGACTGAATATCCTTATCGCTTTCGCCTGACGCTAAAATTGTTCCATTTAACCTCTCATTTACACTCTCAATATTTCTGTTCAAAACCCCACAACCACCCTATTTAAGGAACTAGCTAATGTAGAAACCCCTAACCGTGAAAGATGAACCCCATCCCTTGCGTACATCCCATCTCTCCCATAGAAACTATCCCAGTTATCAATGAATGGTATTGCTTTTTCTTTGCAATATTTCTCCAAACGGCAATTGACACCAATCGCCCTGGATGTCCATTCCTTGGGAACTCCTCTTCTGGGTAGGATACAATGTACTACAGGGATCCCTCCCTTCATCCTAACTTTATCTAACACATCCCGATACTGCTGCAGCAGTTCCTCACTTCAACCCTTACCAACATCGTTACTCCCGGCACTGAGACAGATAATGGGGTTATCTCCACTATCTTCCAAGATGTGGTCCATCTTCTCTAAAACTCTGATGGAGGCAGAGAGAGAGAGCGAGAGAGTGAGATAGACGAGAGAGAGAGGAGAGATGATAAAACAACAGTAATACACACTTGCACACATGCTATAAGGACACATCCTACTCCTCCCCCATACCTACTGTAGGTATTACCTATATTACAGAGAGAGAGAGAGAGAGAGTACAAAGGAGTACAAAGGAAATCAAGCAACAATAGGTCTAGTGACCCTTCTAGGCTGCTTGTCCTCCAAAACACTGAGGATCAAGTGTCCAAACAGTGGTTTAGAGTGGGTAAGGGAACATTGGAAAGGGAACTACTGCCCTAGAACTAATGTCCGTGGCAGGATTAGGAAGTTAGTAGGGGACAGATGGGTTAGTAACTGAGGGGGGTATAAAATAAAGTTATTCATTTACAAACGCAGTCAGTCGCGGGTTTGATGCGAGATATTTGTCTAAGCGGAGTTTAAATGAATCAACGGTGCTGCAGTCTATAACGTCTCGGGGAAGCCCATTCCACAAGTTGACAACTCGATTGAAGAAGAAATTCTTAGATTCGTGTGAGTTAAAAGATTTACCAATAATTTTGCAAACCGTTTCCCCGCGTGTAATTAGATTGGTCGATAGTGAAGTACTTACTACAGTTCATATTGTCGATGCCTTTGATGATTTTGAACACTTGAATTAAGTCACCTCTTAACCTCTGAAGTGCGCATGGGGGTAATTGGAAACGTCCCCCTGTGCTGACGTATTTGAGGTGTTTCCGTCACTAAATATTCATTGTGCCATTAATAGCATTAATATTTATCCATATGCGCCTATTATGGTTGATTATAAAGGTATTAACCTGAAACAACAATAAAACGAGTGAAAACAGCGTTTGGATGGTCAAAATCGGAGATATAGCCCGCGAGTTGTATAATGTATGGGTGAGGCAATCTGCTTTCCCGCCAATTTCCCCCAAGGCCACTGAGACACAGTCGATCAATACTCTCTCTCTCTCTCTTGCACTCGCTTGCTATCAGTGATGACCACACCCTCCAATCGGATTTCTAATGTTAGCACGAAAATATACCTCAGAATAAGGGAATAACAGGGAAAATAGGTGATAACTGAAGGAGAGGAGGAAAGTGGGGAAGGAGGGGAGGTAGAGGACTGAGATTTTGCATGGCCCAGGGGCCAAAAAAAAAAAAAATATAAAAAAAAAAAAATATAAAAAATTTTTTTTTTTTCGATGTCAAAAGTTGATTTTTATTTTCTCTGACTCTTAAGAGTCTTCCCGCAGTGCGCCGGGGGAACTCTTAAGAGTCTCCCCGCAGCTCCCGGGTTAATCTGCGCTTGGTTAAAGGAAATAGATTTAATTCTCTAAGACGCTCTTCGTATGGTTTGTTCTTTAGGCTAGGTATCATTTTGGTAACTCTACGTTGAACTCGTTCTAGCTTGTTTATATCTTTTTTGGTAATAAGGGCACCAGGATTGGACGCAGTATTCCAGAATAGGGCGGACTAAGGAATTGTAAAGGGTTAGGATTACGTCTTTGGATTTATGCTCAAATGATCTGCCTATAAAGCCAATTATTTTGTTTGCCTTCTTAACAACTTCTGAACATTGTTGACTCGGTTTTAGGTTACTCGATATTGTTACTCCCAGATCGGTTTCTCTGTTTAGATTCTTAAGCTGAGTGCCATTCATCGAATAGTTTGCTTTCTCATTTAGGTATCCGATATGTAGTACTTTACATTTATCCGCATTGAAACTCATTTGCCAAATTTGGGCCCAATGTGACAATTTATCTAGATTGTGTTGCATATCGTCAACTTGATCTTTTGAGAGTACGCTATTTGCAATTTTTGTATCGTCAGCAAATTTTGAGATTGTACAGGTGAGACCTTTATCTATGTCGTTGATGTAAATTAGAAAGAGAATTGGTCCTAGTACCGATCCCTGGGGTACCCCGCTACTTACATTGGTCCATTTAGATGCCTTACTGTTTATGACTACTCTTTGCTTTCTGTCGCTGAGCCAATTTTCTATCCATTTCAACACACCGTCTTGTATTCCATGCGCTTTTAGTTTTAGCAGTAAACGTTTGTGGGGAACTTTGTCAAAGGCCTTTTGAAAATCAAGGTATATAATATCTACAGCTTTACTCTCATCGTAGAGGTTAAGGATATCGTGGAAGAAGTCTAAGAGGTTTGTTAAACAGGAACGTTTTATACGAAAGCCGTGTTGAGTATCTTTAACCCTTAATTAGCGGCTCACCACATAAGTCGAGTTAAATAAAGCTGGACTATGTGGCGGCGCTCGACATAACTCGAGTGGCAATTTCAGCACGTAATGTTGCTGAGAGAGAGAGACAAGTGGTGGCAGGAGAGTAGCGAGCGTATGACTGCTCCAGACCCACCGCGGCGAACCTACTGACACGAATCTCACCTCCCTCCTACCTCTCTCACTCGCTATATAAGGAATTGTATGGGGAAAGTGCCTAATTACATGCTTTTTGCACTCGCGTTGCACGGTTATTGCAAGAAAACTAGCCATCATAAAAGGATCGTTATGGTGTCATTCGAAAGCTCTGTTTATGCCCTTTCAGGGATAGATACTTGTTTTACGTTCTGGGTCTTATTTAGGCATGAAAATGATCATGTAAACAGCCCTATTTTGGCTAAAAACACCCCGCTGGGCGGTACATATAAATAAACCGCATAGGCCGCTCTTAAGGTTTTAAGTATGTTATTTTCCTCTAAGTGATTTACGAGTCTGTCTCTTATGACCGTTTCTAGCATTTTACATACAACTGAGGTTAAGCTAATTGGACGATAGTTACTGGGTAGGGATTTGCTGCCTTTTTTGAATATCGGTGTTACGTTGGCTATCTTCCACTGATCAGGCATAGTTCCAGACTGCAAGGATTTATTGAATAGTAATGTCAGTGGTTTGGAGAGCTCATCCTTAGCTTCCTTTAGAACTCTAGGCGAGATTGTATCAGGTCCAGGCGTTTTATTTACCTTGAGTTTATCTAAACAATTCAATACTTCTCTCTCTGTAATGGTGATATTGCTTAGAACATCTGAATTATCAATCTGAATCGGCGATGGTGTAGGGATATCACTGAGGTCTTCTGTTGTAAAAACTGATGCAAAGAAGGTATTGAGGGCATTACTCATTTGTACTTCGTCTTTGGTGTATTCTCCATTTTCATCGACTAACGGTCCAACAGTTGAAGTAACTACTTTTTTCTTTCTGATATAACTATAGAATTCTTTCGGGTTTGTTTTACTTTGATTCGCAATATGTAACTCTAAGGTCTTTTTACTTTGCTTAATTAACTTTTTGGCTTTGCGTCGTAGCTCTACAAATTTCACCCGTTCTTCGTCATTTTGTGAGGATTTTAATCTATCATTAGCAAAAATTTTTAGCAAGCAGGCAGTTTGAAATATCTTTATTCCACCATTTGGGCTTATTATTTTGGCCTGGACGCCGTATTTTCGATGGTATGCAGTCTTGCACTGCTTTTAGGTAAGTGGTTTCGAATAACTTCCAAGATGTATTTATGTCGTTATTGTTAATTAAAAGGCTCCAGTCAGTTTCTTTAAACATAGCTCTAAGTTTATGAAAGTTTGCTTTCTTGAAATTAGGGACTTTTTCGATGCTACTATCTGGTTCGTTACTAGTAAAGTTTAAAGTGAAAGTTATCGTACGATGGTCGCTGTTACTGAATTCATCACCAACATTCAAATTCTCTATTAATTCTTCTTTTGTTGCAAGTACAATGTCAAGAACGTTATTACCACGGGTCGGTGTTCGAACAAATTGATAAAACGAACTCTCTTGCAAGTTCGTATACAAGTCATGTCCGGAGTGTGAAGTAAGAGTATCGCCCCACTTGGTCACAGGTAAATTAAAGTCGCCAAAAAATACGGTATCTTGTGAGTTACTTACATCTGCAATTTGTTCATAAATTTCTCGGTCAGTTTGCACTGATTGAGCTGGAGGTCTGTATATTAATGCAAGTATTATTTTTGTACCTTTATTATTCTTTATTAGCACAAAAGATGTGTCGACGTTCACAATTTGAGGTTTTGACAAGAGGGTCGGGTTAAGACTTTCTTTGATATAAAATAAAACGCCACCTCCATTTTTATTTATTCGGCTTTTCTCAAACATTACATAACCGGGAAGTGAATACTCTGCTAAAAAGTCTCTATCTACTGTATTGAGCCAAGATTCTGTTATGCCAATCACATCATAATTTCAGTAAACACTAGTTCCTCTAAATCTGAAAATTTATTGCGTATGCTACGAGCGTTTGCATAGAAAACCTTTAAAGTTGCGGTTTTAGAACTCGCAGAACGTTCTTTAATCAAATTTTTTGGTTCTGATCGGATCTACATTTACATTCATGGCTGACATCGGTCCTCGGTCGTTATCCCTGGCGGTTTTGAATTTGGGTCGTGTTGGTGGAGCTTTATCCAAATTCGCGGTTCTTGACAGATTAGCATTTAATTCCTTCGCAGGTTGCCGCCCTCGCTGTCTTCGGTCCTCCTTCCTGGTTGTCCTGTGCTGAGTCGATTTCTTCTCCGAAAATCCTTCACCGCATCGTTGAGAAGACGCCCAAAACGTGCTGCTCCCACTCGGCAACCCATTCCACATATCCATAACTGTTACCAATCCTATTTCTTTTCTAATGAAAAAAATAATCTGGTAAATTTATCTAGTCAACTCAGGTCAAACACAACAATTTATCAAATCAACTCGGACCAAAACCCGACCGATTCTGACCAAGGATGACTAACTGAACTCTACTAATTCTGCTTGGTCAAGACTGTTGCGGACATAACCCAACTGGCCTGAACTAACCAAAACTAGACCCAGTCAACTAAATATTGGAATCAAAGACCAAGACTGGATACAGTAAACCTGAACAGGAACTAACTTATGACTGACTGACACCAAGACCAAGCATCCCGGACCAGACCAATTTTACCCGAACGATACCAATATGCATATGGACAAGAACTTTGGATTTGAGTATTATTTTTCCAGTAACTTATTTGGTAAAGATTAGTCACAGTATTTACGACATTGCTTCTCCCTAGGACCATTACCGTATATCTTCAAACCCGATTAACTCTCTTGTCAGAATTGTTAAAAACACATCATAATTGGGTATAGAAACTTGGCAACATCTGTATTAATGAATCTAACCTAACCAAACAAAGACTAATTACTCCAACCTTATGCATATCTAGAACCGTAACAATCCAATAAACCCAAGTTTGGTCGTCGTCGGGTGGTGATGTGGAGCTCCTTGGGGTCGGTATTGGTGTCGTTCAGTCTGGCTGCAATGCCCAACATTTGGCTCTTCTTCACGGCCCAGTTCTCTGAGGCGTTCTTCGGCTCGGGGATCTATTTGGGCTGTTTCGTTATCTGTGAGTAGTAACGTCAACAACATATAAGTTACCACTGCATTTAAATCAACATCTGCTCTAAATAAATACCATAATCAACTATACCATAAAGCACTTCCTGGTCCTAGTTATCCCAGATGCTCTTCAACTTGAGGGTCCACTTGGGCTGTTTCATTACCTGTGAGTGGCAACGTTCACAACACATAAGCCGCCAATCATTTTAAGTCGGAATCTGCCGTAACATCACTGTAAAAATATCCATAAAAAGTATTCAATATGGCATTTCTACCTAGCCAAGTTCACTGAGACACTCTTCGGCTCAGGGTTCTACTTGGGTTGCTACATGAGTGTAGTAGGTTCATTTAACATTCAGAGTATTAACCCAGCAAATGTGATGGGCTGCACGGAAGCAAGCATACAAAAAAAAAACAAAAAACAAAAAACGCCCCACAGGCACTAAAATGGAAGCAATATTTGATTAGGTGGTAAAATCACTTTCTAGTACCTCCTTCCTCTCCCCTACATGTGTCCCCCTCACCCTCTCCTTCCCCCATTTCCCCCCTCCTCAAGTATTGGCTATTTCTCTCCATCTATTTTCACCATTCCTGTGAGAAATAAATTGACTACACTGTATTGACTACACTACAAATCTGGGGACTGTTGGCAACAACCTTCCGATAGGGTAACCTCACTAGAGTGAACAATTTCCTACCAGAACCCGGTGATTGTATATATTGTAGAGAATAATTAATATTAAGTAATTTAGTACTGTATAAGATTACCTTGGCCCAGTTAACTTAGTTATAAAACCTTGTATGGTTAGATTTAGAGGTACTGTATCCGGTATCAGTTTTGAAATTCCCACGCTCGCAGGCGAGATCCACAGCTTGCTGTAATATCCAGATCGCCTGGATAATATGTTTACTAAATCGTTGTGAAACTATATTTATATTAGTATTTATATAATTAAATGCTTATTTCTCATTTATAGGATAAAGTGAAGAGGGAATGAACCCTTGGTAACGAATTAATATATAGTTTATTTAAGAGTCGGAAATTGAAGTTCCGATCAGACGCTAGTAAACTTTTGAACGGTAGAGACGTGTCCCGTGATCTCCTCCACCATAATCCCCTCACCAGGCCCAGAGTCCTGACCCTTTAACCCTGGTCTACCGAAGCCGGAATCCTCCGAACTACACCAGGACCCTAGTATAGCTAAGTCATTGATATACATGGCCATTGATACAATGTTTAGTTAGGGCATCCTGAGAGATAGGCTACCATAGTTCATGCCATAAGGTAGGCGATCTCAGACTTTATTTTTATTTATGTTTATTAATTTCACATTTCGATTGGTGTGGTAAGATATAACCTTTGGCCATATTATCCCCCACATTTTGGTGCCCCGAGTGAGGATTCCGATCGGTGTGTAGACTAGGGGTTAGGTTAGGTCAATTTTTTTATTAACAGTTAGGGTCCCCATTTCTATAAATGTATAAGGTCGCATTTGTGGGACACAGTTTGATTCCCCGCCATTTTGAGGTCCCTGACTGTGAAATTAGATGCTATCGAGCCCCAGGAGGTAGAGCCCGTAATTTCATGACAGACAGGCGACTGAATCGTGTACTCGATTGGCCTCACCAATTGACCATCTTATATTTGGGAGGCAACGACGTACACAAAACAGTCCAAGTGTCAGAAATTACGGATGAGATCATCTAACCCTGGTCTACCGAAGCCGGAATCCTCCGAACTACACCAGGACCCTAGTATAGCTAAGTCATTGATATACATGGCCATTGATACAATGTTTAGTTAGGGCATCCTGAGAGATAGGCTACCATAGTTCATGCCATAAGGTAGGCGATCTCAGACTTTATTTTTATTTATGTTTATTAATTTCACATTTCGATTGGTGTGGTAAGAGATAACCTTTGGCCATATTATCCCCCACATTTTGGTGCCCCGAGTGAGGATTCCGATCGGTGTGTAGACTAGGGGTTAGGTTAGGTCAATTTTTTTATTAACAGTTAGGGTCCCCATTTCTATAAATGTATAAGGTCGCATTTGTGGGACACAGTTTGATTCCCCGCCATTTTGAGGTCCCTGACTGTGAAATTAGATGCTATCGAGCCCCAGGAGGTAGAGCCCGTAATTTCATGACAGACAGGCGACTGAATCGTGTACTCGATTGGCCTCACCAATTGACCATCTTATATTTGGGAGGCAACGACGTACACAAAACAGTCCAAGTGTCAGAAATTACGGATGAGATCATCTCTATCATCCAACTAATTGAGCAGCGCTGTGGCTCTAAGGTAGCAGTCGTCTTGCTGGAGCCACGAGAGCTGCCCCCCATTCCTGAGGGTGAGCCAGGTGTAACCCGCGGTCATTACCGCACAATATACCAAGCCGTGAATCGGCGACTGCAGAGACTACTGCGCGGCTACCGAACGTTCCAGTTTGGAGCCAGACCATATCGCCGCAATTTGCGTCGTGACGGCGTCCACTGGAACCATAGAGCTCAAGCCGCGCAGGTAGCCCGTTATCACGAGTACATCGTCGATTCACGGGCAGATTGGTTGGTTTACCAGGTGATGGCCGTGGGTGAATGGCACTGGCATGGCGTTTAAATCCTGTGGTAGAGGACTGGTAGGAGGGCCTGCAACGTTGCGTTCTCGAGCTTGAGCTTCGTTGCAGTCCCTAAATTTCCCCCATATTTTTCTTATTTAGGCCATTTTATGTCTCCGTCCTTAATGTCACCCGCGTCTGGCAGACTAGGTCTACCAGCTAAATGCTCGGGACGGAGCATATACCAAATTTAATAAATAATAAATGTGATCCCACCCCCCTTTTTGAAAAATTCTACTACCACAGGTACCCACTAACATCTGGGATAAGAAATCAATGATTAACTAAATATTTACAGCTTTAGCTTCATTCTTGTATCTAAATTCTCCCTATTATTTGATAATTTAGGCCATTTTTATGTTTCTGTCCTTTAACCCTCATCTAGCGGGTGGGAATTGGTCTTATTTGGGCATATTCAGGCCCTCCTGAATGATAAATCAAGTATCTGCATGAAAAGAAATGTATTCAGCAAAAAACTAGGCGCTAAAAGCTTCAAAATGACACCAGAACGAGCTATGTAGCACTCGTGGTTTTCATACAGTGGTACCAGTAACATGGGAGTTTAGCGTATAGCGGTATATTTTTCCCAGCTACGCTCACTACTGGCTGCACTGCCGGCCTCTCGAGAACACAGGGAGGGTGAGTCAGTGGGCGGCGGTAGGCCCTGGGAGTCGGACATGTGGCCCGCTGCGCTCCCGGCCATTTGCACTCTATTTTAACCTTTTAAAAGCCATAATAATGCTCCTGACTTGCTTCAAATTGGCGCCCGGCTATAGCCGGGTGCCGCTCTTTAAGGGTTAATGTCACCCGCATCTGAAAGACCAAGTAGACCAGCTAAATGCTCGGGACGGAGCATATATGACATTTAATTCAATAATAAATATATTCCGTCCCCCTTCTAGCGTGCGTTCCCACGTATTAGGTAAATTATATTGTGGACTTAATGTTTTCAACTAATTATTCCTGTGAATTTGTAGCAAATAATGGTACGCGTATAATGCTAAAGATTAACAGCTAAATTAAGTATGGGTTAGGCTATATCTAAATGTAATTTTGATGTTGAAAATTAGTCTTCAGTATAAACATTAATAATAGTCCAGAAAATAATTACCCATTTTCCAAAATGACTGATATACTCTTGAAAAAATCTATGGTGGGGAAATTAGGCTGGATAACTAGAGCATTAAATAATTGCCAGGAGGTAAAAAGACGTGACCCCTGTCCAAGGGAGCTGTTAAAGTCTAAAATCCAAGATCTGAAAACCCGGTGGGATAATTATGAAATGTCTTTCAATTAATTGGAGGACTTTTGCATCAAACAAGAGCAGTCTGAAAAGTTTGAAGAAATACAGCGAGCCTATACAGATGCTCGTGAAAATTATTTGGCTTAACTAGCTGGGTTCGAATCCTTGGCGACAGAGACAGTTACCGGGACAGGGAGTAATGGTACCAGTAATGGTATTGAGGCTCCGGGACAACAAAGCTTTAAGTTGCCACCTATAACCTTACCTGAATTTGATGGGCAATCTGATTGGAATACCTTTTGGGACAAATTTAAGGGTTTAGTTCATGACAGGTTAGATATTTCTGCAGCAAATAAATGTTCATACTTATTGGGTCAAATTAAGGGTTTTGAATTGGATCTTATCAAGGAACTTCCCATAACAGATGCCAATTATACAGCAGCTCTAGAAGTACTCAAGGAGAATTTTGAAGATACGGAGTTGACTCTACAGCGCCTAGTTTACAAATGGCTGGATTTATCAGGACCAAAGCATACGTTCCAGGATCTTCAATAATTCCGGATCAGCTTGAATTGCGTTTTAAAATCACTTAGTACCCAGAAAGATCTTGACTTAGCTTCTTGGCTCTTGAACCATATTGTACAACAAAAGCTCTCTCAGAAAACCTGTGATGAATTGTACCACAGGTATAAAAAGAACTACTTCACGCATCAAGAAATAGAAGAGGGTTTAAGAGAGCTGTGTAAACACATGCAGGTTTCCAAGAAGGATACCGGTATCAAAGAAGGAGACAACAAGGTAAAATACACAAAAGCGTCTACAACAGGGACTAAAGAAAAAGCAAAACCATTCAAGAAAGAAGAGGTTGGTACCTATGTGACATCCGTCCAGCAGAATAATCAAACTAGTACAGTATCAAAAATAAAAGGTCTTTGGGAGAGAAAAAATTCTCGTCTCAATTCTCCAGTGACCCAAGAAGTAACCAGAGATATTAACCCCACACCAGCGGTAAACCAAGAAACCCAGAAGATGTGTATGTTATGTTCAGAACAACATTCCACAGTGTATTGTAGGACTTACCCAGATCTAAAGGCTAGACTTCCACGACTCATTGAACTAGGTAAGTGTCTTGTTTGCCTTAGCACAAGACATTCTACTGAGGAATGTGCTACTAAATTAAATGTATGTTTTCGGTGCAAGACTGGTGTACATCATACCGCGTTGTGTCCCAAGATCAGTGAAGTACAACCCAAAACGACAAGTGTAAATATGACCCTGATCACTGGAAACCCAAGGGGAGGTGTGGTGGAGTGGTCTTGCCACTGGCCTGGTAATCCAAAGGTCCCGGGTTCAAATCCCGATGTATCAATGGGAAGATATAATTGGGATGGAATTTGTGCTGTACCTAGAGTATCAGTGAATTACCACAAGCCCACCGAAACGTCAATAAAATACCCTCATTGTTCCCTGATTAAATAGCACTGTATGAATATTCCCATATTCAAAATATGCTATAGGGGTGTAATGCCTGGTGAGTTATCTACTCAACAGGTGGCATTGTGTGTGTGTAAGTGTGAGAGTCCAAGTGTAGGGGGTGAGACAGTGAAGCACGAGAACGAGGTGGCTTCAGAGATGGGGTCGTTTCGGGCCATGAGTGAGCACCGTGCCTCATGTGAAGGCAAGATGGCAGGTGCTCGTTGTACTCTACGTGCTTCACATGTCTCACTCCCTAGACTGGAACAAGACCTCACAGGCTTCACTGTTCATTGTAAAGCGGTGAATGTTAAGGCTCTCAGCCTATGCCCGAGAGGAAGTAAGTTGGAATATAGAAAAAAAAATAAAAATAAATAAATACGCCGGCAGCTACTCCTACAGTCAAAGCACTCTTTGATACTGGAGCGCAAAAGACCTTCATTGCCAGAAATATTGTCAGAGCCATGAATTTGCCAACAGTAGGAAGAGTGAACATGGCAATAACTGGATTTTTGTCAAATAAGGAAACACAAACATTTGACGTGGTTAAACCCCTGATTAGATTGGGCAAATATAAATGTAAGGTGACTGCGGTGGTTAAGGAAGGCATGAACACTTCTGTGGTAAATAAGGGTTTAAAGGGAGCATCTGATTTCTTAACGGAGAAGGGTGTCCAACTAGCAGACCGAACTATAGAGTCTGACGTAGTAGGTCCAATTCAACTGATCATCGGCTCCGACTATTGTGGTCGCTTCTTGCGAAAAATGACTCGGAAACACAGTATCCAGTTAATTTCTTCATCTGGTGGATATATAATAATAGGATCTCTACCCACATGTGGCCCAAATGAATCAGACAACCGGATGGATCCAGTCTTTGTGACTCCTGCCCAATCTCTGGTGGTGGCTAGAATTGGTGCAGAATTAATACCATCACAACTAGGAGACATTCTGGAGGAGCAACAAGAACCTGTTCACAAACTTTGGGAACTGGACACTGTGGGTATAGAAGCAGATCTTCCCACCCCTGAAGACATCTTAACATATAACCACTACCTAGACACAGTTGAGTATAAGGATGGCCAGTACTGGGTAGGACTTCCATGGAAGATAAATGCCCCTGAATTACCAACTAACTACCAGAGTTCAAGATGTCAATTAAATTAAATGGTGGAGAGATTGCGTCAACATCCTGAACGACTGGACATTTTTCATAAAATAATTCAAGAGCAGTTGGAAAATGACTTTATTGAGGAGGTCCCAGGTGAAATAAACCATAAAGAGGGTCATTACCTTCCTCATCATGCTGTAAGTAAGGACTCCAGTACTACCCCCATCAGAGTGGTATTTAACTGCAGTTCTCGAGCAGCGAAGAATGAAGCAAGTCTAAACGATTGTCTCTATGTAGGACCAAATCTGACTGAAATACTGGGTGATGTACTATTAAAATTCAGGATGAAGAAATTTGGGTTTGTGGCAGATATCTCCAAAGCCTTTTTGAGAATAGGGTTAAGGGGAGATCTCCACTTGAGGGATTTTTTTCTTAACCCCTTTCTCCCTCATGTTTAGCCCCATTGCTTTTGATATTATAAAACGTTTGTCCCATTAGTTTAGCGATTTTAAGAACTTTCACTCCATATTAAGACCTTTCGTGCAATTCAGGTGTCGATTTCATCCTGGCGAGCGATAGCGAGCCTGTAATTTAAGTGGAACCGGCCTTTGGCCGGGAAATTTTTCTATCGAAAAATGTACAAATTTATCTTGAAAGGGACTCAAGGGGGTGTAATTTTAAGCTTGATGGAGGTCTAGGGAACAAACTAAATACCTTCCCTTAAAGGAGCAGGACCGCAAATTCACAAAGTTCCTTTGGCCTGAAGATCCTTTTGAGCCTGGTGGGCGGATAAAAGAATACCGCTTTCGGTCAGTGTTGTTTGGTTCCTGCTCTAGTCCTTTCTTGTTGTGCAGCACTTTGAGATATCATTTCCAGAAGACAGAGAAACCGGAAATGGGTCAACTGTTTTACATGGATAATATTCAGGGTGTTGCCGACAGTGGAGAAGAGGTGATTGAAATCTACAATTTGGCAAGGCAAGAATGTAATAAAGCCAATATGCCACTACAAAGTTGGAATTCAAACTCTCATATTCTTTTGGACCAGATAAGAGGAGACTATCCTGACTACCAAATACCAGAATGTCAACCAGTACTAGGATTACAGTGGAAAACGACTACTGATGAGATGTCTCTAAAGCCCCTCAAGTTTCCCGATGTAAAACTCACAAAAAGTACACTCTTAAGTCAGGTCTCTATGATGTTCGACCCATTGGGCATATTTAGTCCCATATCAATTAAAGGGAAGATTTTAGTTCAGGAGGCCTGGAGAGAAGCACTGAGTTGGGATACTCCATTACCTGAAAAGTATACAGAAGAGCGGAACAAATTCTATCTATCTATCTATTGCCTGACGCCGTGATCCCCGAAGGGGTGGCCACGAACGAACCGCCCCCATGCACCTCTGTCCCCAGTCAGTCGACGCCCCTCCCCCCAACCAGCACCACCTTCGTTCATGTACTTCCTCACTCCATCCTTCCACCTCATATTCGGTCTACCTCTCCCCCTCTGTCCCTCCACCTCGCTCTCATACACCCTCTTAGTCATTCTCTCGCTTTCCATACGTTCCATATGGCCGAACCATCTCAAGTTGTTCCTTTTCACACTTTCCAGCACATCTACCTCCACACCACACCTCCTTCTTACTTCCTCATTAGTCTGTCTATCCCTCCATGTAACTCCGCACGCACTCCTTAAGTAATTCATTTCCACTGCTCTCACTCTTGGTCTGAGTCTCTCAACCAACGTCCATGCTTCGCTTCCGTAAGTCAGTGTCGGGATTACCACACTGTCATGCAAGGACTTCTTCACTTCCATACTGACCACCCTATTTTTTGTTACTGCTTTTAGCGTTCCTACAACCCTCTTCCCCTGTTGTACCCTCTCCCGCACCTCTTCATCCATAGTCCCATCTTTACTCAACACACTGCCCAGATACTTAAAAGAGTTGACGATCTCCATAGCCTGACCGTTCAGCTTCACCTCACACTCTGTGACTTCACCCCTTTCGAAGACCATAACCTTGCTCTTCCCCGTATTTACCTTCAAATTCCGTTTTTCGCACACTGTTCCAAACTCATTTACCAGACCCTGCAACTCCCATTCATTATCACTCATCAGAACTGTATCATCCGCAAACAGCAGTATAGGTAGCTTCCACTCAATTCCCTCCCTTTTCAGCGATACACCAACATCCACTGCTCTTGATAGTATTTCTTTCATAACTCCATCCATATATACAGTAAACAACCACGGGGACATCACACACCCCTGTTTCAAACCAACATTCAGGTCAAAGAACTCGCTCTGCTCACTCTCCACACGTACTGCCGCCTTTGCACCCTCATCAAAGTGGAACAAATTGCAGGTGGAATATGAGAAGGTATCCTCAGTCAAGTTTCCTAGAAGATGTGATCCTACCTCTGATAATGAGTGTGCTCAATTGCACGTCTTTTGTGATGCCTCATCTAAGGCGTATGGTGCAGTAGCTTATTGTGTCACTGAAGTCCGATCTACTATGATTATGTCCAAATCCCGAGTAGCGCCATTAAAACAACGTCCCCTTCCACAGTTGGAGCTGACTGCTGTTGAATTGGGAACTAGGTTAGCTACTTATTTGAATGGTATGTTTCCCTTTTTAGGTGAGACATACATATGGACAGATAGTGAGATATGTTTGCACTGGATAGCTAAGGATGATAGTCACATAGTTTATGTGCGTAACAGAGTACACAAAATAAAGGAACTGCAAATGAACTATACATTCATGCATGTTAAGTCCAAGGATAATCCGGCTGACTTGGTGAGCCGAGGTGTTGGTGTCAAGAAACTGATTAACGAAACTCTGTGGTTTCAGGGTCCGGTTTGGCTACGTCAGAGTGATTGGCCAGAACAAAAATCATACCAGAAGGTTAATGATGATCAAGTTCATATGGACCCAATAATTATCCCAGAGCCTTCAGTGATTGACATCACAAAGTTCTCCAATTTGGACAAACTATTAACAGTAACTAAATTTGTGTTTAAGTTCCTGAGCAAGAAGGTAAAGATGGAGGAATTACCCCCACTTACCTACTGGATCAAAAGGATACAAGCTGAAAAGTATGAGGAGGAATTAACACAGCTACGTAAACACAACCCCAAACCATCCAAAAGAATGAAGGATCTTGGGCTGTACCTAGACAATCAAGAATTAATATGTTGTTGAGGTCGTATTGGTAAAGCTGATCTACCCCTCAAAACTCGGCATCCGATCCTATTGCCCAAGGATTGCGACCTCACCAAATTGATGGTTTTAAAAGCGCATGAAACCACTAAACATGGTGGGGTAGCAGACACACTAGGCTATATGCGACAAACATATTGGATACCCCAGGGACGACAAGCTGTTAAACGCTGTATCAATAATTGCATTATTTGCAAGAGGTATACAGCTAAAGCAATTCCTTACCCTGGACCACCAGCTCTTCCGCCAGACCGCATTCACCAAAGGACACCGTTTGAGGTAACAGGTATAGATTATACTGGTGCCATCACTCTCACAGGAGATGATGGTCCACCCAAGAAGGTTTACATATGTCTATTCACCTGTACCAGCACTCGGGCTATCCATTTGGAAATAGCGGAGGACATGAGCTCGGAAACCTTTATAAATTTATTTAGAAGATTTGCCGCTCGGCGAAGTTGTCCCAGACGTTTGATTAGTGACAATTGGACAAATTTTGTGGGCGCATCACCGTTGGTTTCTGAACTATTAAAGAGCAACGCAGTACAGCAAATGTTGGATTCTAGAAATTGTTATTGGACATTCACAACTCCCAGAGCCCCTTGGCAAAATGGATTTACAGAGAGAATGATAGATATCGTGAAATCGTGCCTGAAAAGGGTTCTTCACAAGTCCAAGGTCACCTTGGATGAGTTAAGAACTGTTGTCACCGAGATAGAAACCAGAGTAAATAATCGACCACTAACGTATCAAGATGACTCCAATCTGGAAATTGAGGCCTTAAACCCGGGAACTGCCGGGAGACTCTTAAGAGTTCCCCCGGCGGACTGCGGGAAGACTCTTAAGAGTAAGGAAAAAAAAAAATCCATTTAAAACACCCAAAACAATTTTTTTTGATTTTTTGATTTTTTGATTTTTTTTTGCCCCTGGGCCATGCCAAATATCACTCCTCCACCTCCCCTCCTTCCCCACTTTCCTCCCCTCCTTCAGTTATCACCTATTTTCCCTGTTATTCCCTTATTCTGTGGTCTATTTTCGTGCTAACATTAGCGAGTTGGTAGCAGGGCGTTGTCATCACTGTTACCAAGCGTGGGAAAGAGCGAGAGAGAGAGACTATTGCGTAACAGTGTCTCTCCAGACAAGGGGAGGGGAGGAGGGCAGGGAGGTTGCCTCAGCCATACATTATGTAACTCCCGGCCTGTATCGCCGATTTTGACCATCCAAACACTGTTTCCACTTGTTTTATTGTTGTAACAGGTTAATGCCTTTATAATCAACCTATAATAGGTGCATATGGATAAGTATTAATGCTATTTATGGTAAAATAACCATGTTAGTGATGGGAACAGCTCAAATACGTCAGCACAGGAGTGTGGTGTCTCATACCCCCCATGCGCACTTCTTAGGTAAACACCTGCTCATTTATTATATGGTAGACGATTGGACCCAGTCCCCAGTTTGGACGTGACCGAGGAATTAGTGGATCCTCCGTTAACCCGGGAACTGCGGGAAGACTCTTAAGAGTTCCCCCGGCGGACTGCGGGAAGACTCTTAAGAGTCAGAGAAAAAAAAAATCAACTTTAAACATCGATTTTTTTTTTTTTTTTTTTGGGCCCCTGGGCCATGCAAAATATCACTCCTCTATCTCCCCTCCTTCCCCACTTTCCTCCCCTCCTTCAGTTATCACCTATTTTCCCTGTTATTCCCTTATTCTGAGGTATATTTTCGTGCTAACATTAGCGAGTTGCAAGCAGGGCATTGTCATCTCTGTTAGCAAGCGAGTGCAAGAGAGAGAGAGAGTATCGATCGACTGTGTCTCAGTGGCCTTGGGGGAAATTGGTGGGAAAGCAGGTTGCCTCACCCATACATTATATAACTCGCGGCCTGTATCTCCGATTTTGACCATCCAAACGCTGTTTTCACTCGTTTTATTGTTGTTTCAGGTTAATACCTTTATAATCACCACATAATAGGCGCGTATGGATAAGTATTAATGCTATTTATGGTAAAATAAATATTTTAGTGATGGAAACAGCTCAAATACGTCAGCACAGGGGGACGTTTCTAATTACCCCCATGCGCACTTCTAACCTATAATGAAGCAGATGCACACTTGCGACGAAGCTACCATAAACTCTGCAAAATACTGGATGCCTGGAACAAACATTGGGCATCAGAGTATATCTTGAGCCTACGGGAGAGGTATTATGGTGCGAATTCTGCTAGTAACCGTCACAAACCTGAAGTGGGAGACATAGTCTTGTTGAAAATGGACCAACTGTAATGCCCTCGAAAATGTCCCGCACCCACAATAATACTAACCCGAGTTGACGTCAGGTATAGCGTAAAATAGTCGTAGATGGTAAGTCCAATAAACTCATCACGTGATAACACCACGAGACTACCACCTGGTTCTTAAAAATCGGACTAAGGTTGCTATACTTTTAGTACGTCCGTGGTAGTACAGTGGGTTAGCGCGCGGGCCTGGTGGTGATGGTGGTGCGTCACTAACCAGGGTTCGAACCCCACCCAAGGCATCTCAAAACCTGTGGGTTTTTAGGGGGGTTAAATTCCCTTCAGAGGTTCGTACCCCGCGCCAGGTACCAGGAAAGGTTGATCCTAAAGGTAGCCTGGGGATATTTCCCTTCCTATTTAACCCTGGAAAAACCTAGCATTTCACCAACCTCACTCTAAATGGCCCTCAGCAAGGATCCAAGAATTCTATCCTGATTCTGAAGGAGTTATCAGAACCGTTAAGGTTGTATCTCGAGGACAAACCACTCTCCGAACTGCAGATCGGCTCATACCTATGGAACTCGCCATCTCACCGGAGGAAGAACAGCAACCCATAGTAATAGGGAGCCCAAGACCACAACGAGCAGCTGCTGCGGGGTCTAGAAGAAATTGGCGTGATTTGTTAGCCGCAGGTGATATAACATGATGCAACACATCATACTTCGCCGGGCCCCAATCTGTGAGAAATAAATTGACTACACCGATATCTGGGGACTGTTGGCAACAACCTTCCGATAGGGTAACCTCACTAGAGTGAACAATTTTCTACCAGAACCCGGTGATTGTATATATTGTAGAGAATAATTAATATTAAGCAATTTAGTACTGTATAAGATTACCTTGGCCCAGTTAATTTAGTCATAACACCTTGTATGATTAGATTTAGAGGTACTGTATTCGGTATCAGTTTTGAAATTCCCACGCTTGCAGGCGAGATCCACAGCTTGCTGTAATATCCAGATCGCCTGGATTATATGTTTACTAAATCGTTGTGAAACTATATTTATATTAGTATTTATATAATTAAATGCTTATTTCTCATTTATAGGATAAAGTGAAGAGGGAATGAACCCTTGGTAACGAATTAATATATAGTTTATTTAAGAGTCGGAAATTGAAGTTCCGATCAGACGCTAGTAAACTTTTGAACGGTAGAGACGTGTCCCGTGATCTCCTCCACCACAATCCCCGCACCAGGCCCAGAGTCCTGACCCTTTAACCCTGGTCTACCGAAGCAGGAATCCTCCGAACTACACCAGGACCCTAGTATAGCTAAGTCATTGATATACATGGCCATTGATACAATGTTTAGTTAGGGCATCCTGAGAGATAGGCTACCATGGATTAAGACTAGGTTACTATAAACAAACCTCATCTGCTCCTATAGTTCATGCCATAAGATAGGCGATCTCAGACTTTATTTTTATTTATGTTTATTAATTTTATATTTCGATTGGTATGGTAAGAGATAACCTTTGGCCATATTATCCCCCACAATTCCTCCCTTTCCCTACTCAAAATATGATCAGTCATGGTCTCCCACATTCCCTTCTTTGCTTTCTCTCGCATGAAACCGTCAAGTCACCACCCTCCCTACCTCCCTCCATCTCTCCACCCTCCAACATGCACGAGAGATGAGAAACAGACGCTAATATCTCGCGAGACGTCGGAGAGGGCAGATGTATGTCGCGGAGCGCTCCCTCCCACCTCCCTCCATCCTCTCATGTCACAAATATACGTTTTTTCACTCGATATTTGCTGTTTACACATATTATCAGGTTCTTCAATGTTCACATGTTTGATATACAAGTAAAATATGTGCCTATGAAGCAGTAATATTGCTTTATATGGTAAGTTTAATTTGTTTTGTCCGAATTGACCTTTAAATGTGTCACACTGGTGCTTCCAAATGGCCTCAATTAACACTATCTATTGTATTCCACGATACAAAAATTCTCTCTTACAAAGTTTTTAAAATAATTCATATCATATGCCTGCTCTCTCTCTCTCTCTCTCTGTTTATCCATTTTCTTTTTACACTTTGACACACACTAAGACACTCTCTACGACAGTGTTTTATACAATTCTAACTGTGCAAGAATACTGTATACAATTACAAGTTACTACTTAATATTTGTGAAATTTGTAAATATTTATTAGATAAACTAGTTTTAACTTTTTGTGTATGTTTAGTTTTATGTATTTTGCAGTGATGGAGACATGTTTGGTGAAGGATCGGTCAGTGACGGGGGCTATGTTCATGGTGCCCTGGGCCCTGGGGTTAATGGTCTTCCCAGGGGTGGCCAATGGGGTCCGGTCCTGGAGGTGGCTACAAGTGGCGCTCTCACTCCCATCACTCTCATCACAGTAGTGTAAGTCAAAGACGAACTGAAAATTCAGACAATGCACATTCAGTAACATCCAACTCTAATACTCTTAAGGTGTTTTATGTAAATGCTCGTAGCATACGCAATACATTTTCAGATCTAGAGGAAATCGTGTTTACAGAACATTATGATATAATCGGCATTACAGAATCTTGGTTAAATACGGAAGACAGAGACTTTTTAGCCGAATATACGCTTCCTGGTTATACAATGTTTGAGAAAAGTCGGATCAATAGAAATGGAGGAGGAGTTCTGTTTTTTATAAAGGAAAGTCTTAATCCCGTCTTAATGTGAAAACCTCAAATTGCGAATATAGACATATCTTACGTACTATTAAATAATAAACGAGGAACTGAAACAACACTAACTATAATATACAGACCCCCAGCTCAATCAGTGCAAACTGACAGTGAAATTTATGAACAAATTGCAGAAATAACTAACATACAAGATATCGTAATTCTTGGCGATTTCAACTTACCCGTGACTAAATGGGGCGATATTCTTACTTCACACTCTGGACACGACCTCTATGCTAACTTGCAAGAGAGTTCACTTTTTCAATTTGTACAATCTCCGACCCGTGGTAATAATGTGCTTGACCTTGTACTCGCAACAAAAGAAGAATTAATAGAGAATTTGAATGTTGGTGATGAATTCAGTAACAGCGACCATCGTACGATAACTTTCACTTTAAAGTTTACTAGTAACAAATCAAATAGCAGCATTGAGAAAGTCCCTAATTTCAAGAAAGAAAATTTTCATAAACTTAAATCAAAGCTTAACCCTTAATTAGCGGCTCACCACATAAGTCGAGTTAAATAAAGCTGGACTATGTGGCGGCGCTCGACATAGGTCGAGTGGCAATTTCAGCACGTAATGTTGCTGAGAGAGAGAGACAAGTGGTGGCAGGAGAGTAGCGAGCGTATGACTGCTCCAGACCACCGCGGCGAACATACTGACACGAATCCCAGCTCCCTCCCTCTCTCACTCGCTATATAAGGAATTGTATCGGGAAAGTGGCTAATTACATGCTTTTTGCACTCGCGTTGCACGGTTATTGCAAGAAAACTAGCCATCATAAAAGGATCGTTATGGTGTCATTCGAAAGCTCTGTTTATGCCCTTTCAGGGATAGGTACTTGTTTTACGTTCTGGGTCTTATTTAGGCATGAAAATGATCACGTAAACAGCCCTATTTTGGCTAAAAACACCCCGCTGGGCGGTACATATAAATAAACCGCATAGGCCGCTCGTAAGGTGTTAAAGAAACTGACTGGAGCCTTCTGACTAACAATAACAACATAAATACATCTTGGGAGTGTTTCACAACCACTTACCTTAACTGCTATTGTACCGCACAGCGGGGTGTTTTTAGCCAAAATAGGGCTGTTTACGTGATCATTTTCATGCCTAAATAAGACCCAGAACGTAAAACAAGTACCTATCCCTGAAAGGGCAGAGCTTCGAATGACACCATAACGATCCTTGTATGATGGATAGTTTTCTTGCAATAACCGTGCAACGCGAGTGCAAAAAGCAGGTAATTCGGTAGTTTCGGTACATAATTGAGTATGTAGCGAGTGAGAGAGGGAGGAGGGAGCTGAGATTTGTGTCAGTAGGTTCGCCGCGGTGGTCTGGAGCAGTCATACGCTCGCTAGTCTCCTGCCGAAATTGCCACTCGACCTATGTCGAGCGCCGCCACATAGTCCAGCTTTTTTTAACTCGACTTATGTTGCTCGCCGCTAATTAAGGGTTAAGGCAGTGCAAGACTGCATACCATCGAAAATACAGCGTCCAGGCCATAATGATAAGCCCAAATGGTGGAATAAAGATATTTCAGACTGTCTGCTTGCTAAAAAATTTGCTAATGATAGATTAAAATCCTCACAAAATGACGAACAACGGGTGAAATTTGTAGAGCTACGACGCAAAGCCAAAGAGTTAATGCAAAGTAAAAAGACCCGGGAGTTACATGTTGCGAATCAAAGTAAAACAAACCCGAAAGAATTCTATAGTTATATCAGAAAGAAAAAATTAGTTACTTCAACTGGTGGACCATTAGGCGATGAAAATGGAGAATACACCAAAGACGAAGTACAAATGATTAATGCCCTCAATACCTTCTTTGCATCCGTTTTTACAACCGAAGACCTCCGTGATACCCCTACACCATCGCCGATTCAGATTGATAATTCAGATGTTCTAAGCAATATCACCGTTACAGAGAGAGAAGTATTGAATTGTTTAGATAAACTCAAGGTAAATAAAACGCCTGGACCTGATACAATCTCGCCTAGACTTCTAAAGGAAGCTAAGGATGAGCTCTCCAAACCACTGACATTGCTATTCAATGAATCCTTGCAGTCTGGGACTATGCCTGATCAGTGGAAGCTAGCCAACGTAACACCGATATTCAAAAAAGGCAGCAAATCCCTACCCAGTAACTATCGTCCAATTAGCTTAACCTCAATTGTATGTAAAATGCTAGAAACGGTCATACGAGACAGACTCGTAAATCACTTAGAGGCAAATAACTTACTGAAAGATACTCAACACGGCTTTCGTAAAAAACGTTCCTGTTTAACAAACCTCTTAGACTTCTTCCACGATATCCTCAACCTCTACGATGAGAGTAAAGCTGTAGATATTATACCTTGATTTTCAAAAGGCCTTTGACAAAGTTCCCCACAAACGTTTACTGCTAAAACTAAAAGCGCATGGAATACAAGACGGTGTGTTGAAATGGATAGAAAATTGGCTCAGCGACAGAAAGCAAAGAGTAGTCATAAACGGTAAGGCATCTAAATGGACCAATGTAAGTAGCGGGATACCCCAGGGATCGGTACTAGGACCAATTCTCTTTCTAATTTACATCAACGACATAGATGAGGGTCTCACCTGTACAATCTCAAAATTTGCTGACGATACAAAAATTGCAAATAGCGTACTCTCAAAAGAACAAGTTGACGATATGCAACACAATCTAGATAAATTGTCATGTTGGGCCCAAATTTGGCAAATGAGTTTCAATGCGGATAAATGTAAAGTACTACATATCGGATACCTAAATGAGAAAGCAAACTATTCGATGAATGGCACTCAGCTTAAGAATGTAAACAGAGAAACCGATCTGGGAGTAACAATATCGAGTAACCTAAAACCGAGTCAACAATGTTCAGAAGTTGTTAAGAAGGCAAACAAAATAATTGGTTTTATAGGCAGGTCATTTGAGCATAAATCCAAAGAAGTTATCCTAACCCTTTACAATTCCTTAGTCCGCCCTCTTCTGGAATACTGCGTTCAATCCTGGTGCCCTTATTACCAAAAAGATATAAACAAGCTAGAACGAGTTCAACGTAGAGTTACCAAAATGATACCTAGCCTAAAGAACAAACAATACGAAGAGCGTCTTAGAGAATTAAATCTATTTCCTTTAACCCAGCGCAGATTAAGAGGTGACTTAATTCAAGTGTTCAAAATCATCAAAGGCATCGACAATATGAACTGTAGTAAGTACTTCACTATCGACCAATCTAATTACACGCGGGGAAACGGTTGCAAAATTATTGGTAAATCTTTTAACTCACACGAATCTAAGAATTTCTTCTTCAATCGAGTTGTCAACTTGTGGAATGGGCTTCCCCGAGACGTTATAGACTGCAGCACCGTTGATTTATTTAAACTCCGCTTAGACAAATATCTCGCATCAAATCCCGCGACTGACTGCGTTTGTAAATGAATAACTTTATTTTATCCCTCCCTCAGTTACTAACCAATCTGTCCCCTACTAACTTCCTAATCCTGCCACGGACATTAGTTCCAGGGCAGTAGTTCCCTTTCCAATGTTCCCTTACCCACTCTAAACCACTGTTTAGACACTTGATCCTCAGTGTTTTGGAGGACAAGCAGCCTAGAAGGGTCACTAGACCTGTTGTTGCTTGATTTCCTTTGTACTCCTTTGTACTCTTATTTGTGGCGTACTATTGGTAACTCTTTGACCTATTATTAGTAACTTTTAAGGTAATATACCTAGACAAACTCCATCATTGTCGTAGGCAACTACTAAAGTTATGCCTTATTGCTAGCCATAATCAATACTCAGTATTATCTGATTGTTGTTGCAATTGCAATGTAATTACTGAAATACTCCTCCACTGCTTATTGCAGTTACAAAAACTATGATATCATATTGATTGGCTAGGAATACAGTAAAATTATATTAATTACCACCGACAATTATGGGGCTTACGTATGATGCGGCCTTACTAACACTCGTTATGATCAACTATTGGAAACTGGCACCTCGTATTACGTCAATTACACTAGAGTAGTTATTGTATTATAGCTGCCTTTTTTCCATATGAATGAAGGAGACAAAAGACAGAGCTCCCTGGAACATGAAGGTGAGTCTCCTCCAAAGCCGAAAGAGTGATAGAAAGCCAAATTTTAGGTTTGACTCCTGTAAGGAGATAAAGAAAACCTAATATTTAGTAGTGGCCCCGTAATCATTGACGAACATGCCTATTACATAAGGCATCCTCTTCAAACACTAATCCGCCGTAGTTTGAATCTACCGCGCAGAGCATTTAAAAACTGAGGAGCCTTCATCATGAGCGCACGCGACCTCACTCATGGCTTCAGTCATTATGAATTGGGTTCTCACTACGAAAAAACTTCGTAAAAAATAAAAAGAAAAAGAAAATAAGAATAACTATCCAATAAGCTTTCCATCATATCGTGGATGTACTTGTGTGGATTTCTGACCAGACGCTGATTCAGGCGTCATTCCTCCTTCACTGACATATCAAGTAAACCAAAATCCTTAATACATCAACGAATGGGAAGGGGACGGTCGGGAGGGCCCCAGTCGTCAATGATTACGGGGCCACTACTAAATATTAGGTTTTCTTTATCTCCTTACAGGAGTCAAACCTATAATTTATTAGTGGCCCCTCCATCATTGACGAACATGCCTGATATCTAAGACTGGAGGGGGACATTCGTAATCATATCATAACTCTAGAAAAGCAGATAATAAAAACAACCACATAGTATTCTTACTTTTGAAAAATGTATTTAATACGGCGTAGGCCGGAAATATACAAGAAAAAGGGGTTCAGGCAGGTGCGTGCTTCAAAGAAGCCTGCCCGACAAAAATGGGTAACCCTGAAGATTCTGAACACAGATCTGTAGTTACAAAAGGCACCCCACTCAACGAGTGGTGACAAAAATAATAAGTTATAAGTTTATATGTGCACATCATAAACCCCAAAATACATGTGGAGATCAATTGCAAATGAACTCCATTGAACTAATATTACATTGCTTTCGCAGCTAAAACTACTATAACAACACCGTTGTTTTGTACTAAACCTTGTACTAGCACAATTTCTCGCAGAGAAATTTTCATATCACATTTTAACCTTAAATTGTATCACAGCTCTCATACTCCGGCGGGGTCTAGGGTGTCCTATGTCAACTGACTGCACCCCCCCCCCCCCCCCCTTCCGTGAAAGTAAACATAAGTGACTGCAGGGCCACCTAGACCCTCTGCCTTAAAGCTATACATGGTAAGGAAGGTTTGTCTAGAGCAACTGACATGTATCTAGAGAGAAACGTATGATTAGACGCCCACAACTGTGTGGACGCAATATCTTCAACTGAAAAGTTTTTCAGGAAACGTAAAGAGGCCGCCCACTTGCGTAAATCGTGGGCCCTACCCACAACGCCGGGATTACTCTCTTTAATGACTTCTACCAGAAGAGAGGCTAATCGCCGTTTAAGTAAGCGTTTACCCGTACTCGCTACCCATAAAGCACCTTGGGGGTTTTTGAGGAGCTATTCTCAAATATTTGGTTAGAGCTTGCACTGGACATAAATTATGATGCACCTTTCCCCTTTTTAACGCCGGCACCGTGAACTCAGAAAACACGTGTGCACTATGCTCATTCTTGGCTACAAACGCCGGGGAGGGTGCAATGGAAATTGAATCATTAAGTCTACCAAACCTAAGACAATTAGGTGTGTTGCTCATCGCCGCCAGCTCAGACACTCTGTTTCCGGTGGCCAAAGCCAAAAGGAAAACTGCCTTCTTTAAGATTAAAGCAAAGTCTGCAGTATTTTGATACAGACGAGAATGAAGTAAAGACAAAGCTTTGTCCAGAGACCAAGTAGGCATGAGCTGACGGGGAGGTGGGCGGAGTTTAAAACACGCTCTCATAAATCCTGTTTCCTCCGCCACTGGTATGGATAGACCTGTAAGGTCGAAAAAGGGCACTCTAATCGCAGTTAAGTGATTCTTCAAAGTTACCACAGATAAACGTTTCTGCTCAAACAGATAGTTCAAGTAATTAAAAACCAATGCCACTGAGGGTACAGTTTGTTCCGTTCTAACAATCCAAGAAGTAAAAGCTTTCCAATGTGATTGATATTGTCGCTTAGTAGACTGAGTATATTGATTGAGCAATTTATTGGTCACATCCCTACCGTATGGTGCTAGCCACTTGGCCTCCTGAATGTCCATAATGCAAAAGTCAGCGAGGTCGCTAGGTTGCCAATCGTGTCTAAGTGGAAGTACCCGACCGGGAGCGATACCGGGTCCGGGCACCACATTATTAATTGCTGGTACCACACCTGCGCCGGCCACAGGGGCGCGATTAGCGAGACTAAGCCTCGATAAACTCGTAGTTTGTTCACTACGTGGCACATTAGTGACGCATCTGGCGGCGGAAACAGATAGATGGAGCTCCATCTGTTCCAGTCTGTCACTAGGGCGTCTGGCCCCCCTGCCGGCGTTATCGCCCGGCGGGTGAGGTATAGAGGGAGCTTGTGAGTCTCCTCGGACGCAAAAAGATCCACTTGTGGATGGGAGAGCTCCGCAATCATTAGGTCGAAAATGGGTTGCTTGAGCTCCCATTCTACTGTCGTGCTCTGTCTCCGGGACAGAGCGTCTGCCCAGACGTTCGCTACGCCTGGGAGATAAGATGCGTGAAGATAAATATCTAGACTGCTGGCTAGAACAAAAATCTCTTCCGACACGAGTAGCAACTTCCTTGACCTCGTTGACCCTTGTTTCTGAATACAGTGAACTGCATTCAGATTGTCCATTCTGAAGGCCACCGACTTGCCCCGTAACGCCGGGCCGTGAGCCTGAAGGAAATACAAGGGGACTAGTAACTCTTTGACATTTATGTGAGAGATTTCTAAGTGGGACCAAAGCCCCTGACCCTGGTGCCCCTGATTTGACTGAAATCCCCACCCTATGGTGCCCGACGCATCCGTGTCTACCCATACCGTTGGAGGAGGAGAGGTCCATGACATGATTGAGTGCAATGTTTCCCTCTTCGCCCAGACCGCTAGTAAGGTGTGGATTAATTTTGGTATGGGCCATAATTTTCCCGCCGGTAAGAGTGGGAAATATTTGTTGCCTTCCAATATTAATCGTTTTACTTTCAACCGGCCCAACTTGACAGTTAGCTGAATCCAGTTGAGAGAGCCGACCAGAGACTCCCAGACTCTTCGTGTCGTAGTCAGACTGTGAAGAAACCTGAACAGTTTCCTGCGAAACCTGTTGCGATTGTCCACACTCTGACTCAGAGTGAGAGCGGCGGTGTCCCAGACCAGCCCTATCCACTGAATTACTCTTGAGGGAACAAGGTTTGACTTTACCAGATTTACCTTGAAGCCTAGAGTTTTGACATGATTTAAAATGATATTGACATGTTTTATGCATAATTGTTGTGTCTCTGCCACCACCAGCCAGTCATCTAGATACCACAACACTCTGATTCCCTGTTTTAACAACGGCATCAGGGCTTGCCGGACTAGTTTCGTGAATACTCGAGGTGCTAGGTTCAAACCGAACGGCATCCTCTGAAAAACAAAATTTTGGTGCCTGATCCTCAAGGCCAGAAACCTTTGAAATCTTTTGTTGACCGACACGTGCCAATAGGCGTCTGTCAGGTCTAGGGAACACATCCAGCCTCCCGGCGGAAGTGTTAGCCTGATTTGATGAACTGTTAACATTCTGAAAGACTCGTTGTAAATGTGAAGATTCAGATAAGACAGGTCTACGACCGGCCTCATCTGAACACTGTCCCGTTTGGGAACCAAAAACAGTTTTGACGTGAATACAGGGTAATCTGGAGGGACCGGGATGATGACATTCTTGGCAATCATCTCCTGGACCAGCGACTCCACCTCTAATGAAACACAATTTGCCGTTGTCGGCTGACGTAAGCGAGGTCGCCGGAGCCACTGCCAAGTGATGCCTTTGCGTGCCACCATCCGTGCCCAGGTTTTTAACGGCCATGCTTGGTGACACGTTCGGAACGACCCAGTTAGCAGACAAGGGTTCGCCGGCTGTACTTCCCTCGGTTCCTCCGGCCTTAAGATAGGCACTGGGAGTGAGAGAGACTTTAGTTTTTTGATGGTGGGGTTGGTGGTGTTGGACGCTTCGCCGGCTGGCTGGTGTGGGCCGAAGACTGGCCCTGCCCCGGCTTATACTGGCCGCGTCCTCTCTGTCCTGAAAACCCTCTCTGTCTATGCCTGTACTGACCCAGGGGGGATTGGGAGGACTTAGGTGGAAGAAAAGGCTTAGAACCCCCTGGCTGAGCTTTAGTAGGAGGCCTAGGTTTGGGGAAGTTAAATGCAGGTTTCTTAGCCTGTGCGGGACTGTGCTTCACGGCCTGTGCCATGTTAAACACTGTTCGCCATACATCAGGGGACATTAAAGAAGGAGTAAGTACTGGGGACATTACCACCTGGTTAGCAATGCGATCAGGCAGCTTGCGAACTAATGACATCCTAAGATCCTGTCGTGCTCGCACCGCCTCAAGTAAGGCTGTGCGTATGTCACCTAAGGATTGAATCGACGACTGAAGAATCAGACGCCGGGATAACTCAACTGATCTTCGAGCATCCGCGTCTGCGATTGCCTGAGTGGACCGGAGTAAAGACTTAGCCACCTGCTGAGAAACTATGTACTGTGAAAACAGGCGAAAGCTTTTCCCCTTAGCCTAAATTCTCTGTCTAGGTGAGTAGGGGTAAGGGTAGTGAATGGGTCCTTTAGTTCACAAAGATTAATCTTAGGGGCAGCTAGAAAAGAAAATAAAGCTGACGGAACTCCGCCGGCAGAACCCACCGGCATGGAGAACCATGAATGTGTATCCTGAGGGATCTGGTGGGAAGATTTAGAAGTGAAAGTGGTTGCAAAGTTTTGAGCCTCTACCTCCCAATCCACCCAAGGTCCTGGTCCCAACTGTCCCACCTTCAAAACTGGATTAGCTGTCTCGTCTGTGACGGTCTGTAAATCTAGTTCAGGAGTAAGAGCCGACAGAGCCTTAATATCATTAAACCCATCCAGCTTAGACCAGTCTGAAAAAAGTTTTGAAGCTGAGGCAGGGGGTAAAGCAGGCTTAGATGCATTAACAAAATAATCCTGATGATAATAACTAGGTATAGCCTTGATATTTACGTCCAAAACATTACCCAAGGCATCCAATGCCCTTAATTTCTTTGACTTATTTCCCTGGATAAACCACTCACGTGGTACCGGGAGTTCCCCTGACAAGGTTCCTTACCTATATTGCGGTTCCTTACCTATATTCAATATTGCGGTTCCTTACCTATATATTCAATATTGCGGTTCCTTACCTATATATTCAATATTGCGGTTCCTTACCTATATTCAATATTGCGGTTCCTTACCTATATATTCAATATTGCGGTTCCTTACCTATATATTCAATATTGCGGTTCCTTACCTATATTCAATATTGCGGTTCCTTACCTATATTCAATATTGCGGTTCCTTACCTATATTCAATATTGCGGTTCCTTACCTATATTCAATATTGCGGTTCCTTACCTATATTATTGCGGTTCTATATATTCAATATTGCGGTTCCTTACCTATATATTCAATATTGCGGTTCCTTACCTATATTCAATATTGCGGTTCCTTACCTATATTCAATATTGCGGTTCCTTACCTATATATTCAATATTGCGGTTCCTTACCTATATATTCAATATTGCGGTTCCTTACCTATATATTCAATATTGCGGTTCCTTACCTATATTCAATATTGCGGTTCCTTACCTATATTCAATATTGCGGTTCCTTACCTATATTCAATATTGCGGTTCCTTACCTATATTGCGGTTCCTTACCTATATTCAATATTGCGGTTCCTTACCTATATATTCAATATTGCGGTTCCTTACCTATATTCAATATTGCGGTTCCTTACCTATATTCAATATTGCAGTTCCTTACCTATATATTCAATATTGCGGTTCCTTACCTATATTGCGGTTCCTTACCTATATATTCAATATTGCGGTTCCTTACCTATATTCAATATTGCGGTTCCTTACCTATATATTCAATATTGCGGTTCCTTACCTATATTCAATATTGCGGTTCCTTACCTATATATTCAATATTGCGGTTCCTTACCTATATATTCAATATTGCGGTTCCTTACCTATATATTCAATATTGCGGTTCCTTACCTATATTCAATATTGCGGTTCCTTACCTATATTCAATATTGCGGTTCCTTACCTATATTCAATATTGCGGTTCCTTACCTATATATTCAATATTGCGGTTCCTTACCTATATATTCAATATTGCGGTTCCTTACCTATATTCAATATTGCGGTTCCTTACCTATATATTCAATATTGCGGTTCCTTACCTATATATTCAATATTGCGGTTCCTTACCTATATTCAATATTGCGGTTCCTTACCTATATTCAATATTGCGGTTCCTTACCTATATTCAATATTGCGGTTCCTTACCTATATTCAATATTGCGGTTCCTTACCTATATTCAATATTGCGGTTCCTTACCTATATTCAATATTGCGGTTCCTTACCTATATTCAATATTGCGGTTCCTTACCTATATATTCAATATTGCGGTTCCTTACCTATATTTCAATATTGCGGTTCCTTACCTATATATTCAATATTGCGGTTCCTTACCTATATTCAATATTGCGGTTCCTTACCTATATATTCAATATTGCGGTTCCTTACCTATATTCAATATTGCGGTTCCTTACCTATATATTCAATATTGCGGTTCCTTACCTATATATTCAATATTGCGGTTCCTTACCTATATATTCAATATTGCGGTTCCTTACCTATATTCAATATTGCGGTTCCTTACCTATATTCAATATTGCGGTTCCTTACCTATATTCAATATTGCGGTTCCTTACCTATATATTCAATATTGCGGTTCCTTACCTATATTCAATATTGCGGTTCCTTACCTATATTCAATATTGCGGTTCCTTACCTATATTCAATATTGCGGTTCCTTACCTATATATTCAATATTGCGGTTCCTTACCTATATATTCAATATTGCGGTTCCTTACCTATATTCAATATTGCGGTTCCTTACCTATATTCAATATTGCGGTTCCTTACCTATATTCAATATTGCGGTTCCTTACCTATATTCAATATTGCGGTTCCTTACCTATATTCAATATTGCGGTTCCTTACCTATATTCAATATTGCGGTTCCTTACCTATATTCAATATTGCGGTTCCTTACCTATATATTCAATATTGCGGTTCCTTACCTATATTCAATATTGCGGTTCCTTACCTATATTGCGGTTCCTTACCTATATTCAATATTGCGGTTCCTTACCTATATATTCAATATTGCGGTTCCTTACCTATATTCAATATTGCGGTTCCTTACCTATATTCAATATTGCGGTTCCTTACCTATATTCAATATTGCGGTTCCTTACCTATATTCAATATTGCGGTTCCTTACCTATATTCAATATTGCGGTTCCTTACCTATATTCAATATTGCGGTTCCTTACCTATATATTCAATATTGCGGTTCCTTACCTATATTCAATATTGCGGTTCCTTACCTATATTCAATATTGCGGTTCCTTACCTATATTCATAATTGCGGTTCCTTACCTATATTCAATATTGCGGTTCCTTACCTATATTCAATATTGCGGTTCCTTACCTATATTCAATATTGCGGTTCCTTACCTATATTCAATATTGCGGTTCCTTACCTATATTCAATATTGCGGTTCCTTACCTATATTCAATATTGCGGTTCCTTACCTATATTCAATATTGCGGTTCCTTACCTATATTCAATATTGCGGTTCCTTACCTATATATTCAATATTGCGGTTCCTTACCTATATATTCAATATTGCGGTTCCTTACCTATATTCAATATTGCGGTTCCTTACCTATATTCAATATTGCGGTTCCTTACCTATATTCAATATTGCGGTTCCTTACCTATATATTCAATATTGCGGTTCCTTACCTATATTCAATATTGCGGTTCCTTACCTATATATTCAATATTGCGGTTCCTTACCTATATTCAATATTGCGGTTCCTTACCTATATTCAATATTGCGGTTCCTTACCTATATATTCAATATTGCGGTTCCTTACCTATATATTCAATATTGCGGTTCCTTACCTATATATTCAATATTGCGGTTCCTTACCTATATATTCAATATTGCGGTTCCTTACCTATATTCAATATTGCGGTTCCTTACCTATATTCAATATTGCGGTTCCTTACCTATATATTCAATATTGCGGTTCCTTACCTATATTCAATATTGCGGTTCCTTACCTATATTCAATATTGCGGTTCCTTACCTATATTCAATATTGCGGTTCCTTACCTATATTCAATATTGCGGTTCCTTACCTATATTCAATATTGCGGTTCCTTACCTATATTCAATATTGCGGTTCCTTACCTATATTCAATATTGCGGTTCCTTACCTATATTCAATATTGCGGTTCCTTACCTATATTCAATATTGCGGTTCCTTACCTATATTCAATATTGCGGTTCCTTACCTATATATTCAATATTGCGGTTCCTTACCTATATTCAATATTGCGGTTCCTTACCTATATTCAATATTGCGGTTCCTTACCTATATTCAATATTGCGGTTCCTTACCTATATTCAATATTGCGGTTCCTTACCTATATTCAATATTGCGGTTCCTTACCTATATTCAATATTGCGGTTCCTTACCTATATTCAATATTGCGGTTCCTTACCTATATTCAATATTGCGGTTCCTTACCTATATTCAATATTGCGGTTCCTTACCTATATTCAATATTGCGGTTCCTTACCTATATTCAATATTGCGGTTCCTTACCTATATTCAATATTGCGGTTCCTTACCTATATTCAATATTGCGGTTCCTTACCTATATTCAATATTGCGGTTCCTTACCTATATTCAATATTGCGGTTCCTTACCTATATATTCAATATTGCGGTTCCTTACCTATATTCAATATTGCGGTTCCTTACCTATATTCAATATTGCGGTTCCTTACCTATATATTCAATATTGCGGTTCCTTACCTATATTCAATATTGCGGTTCCTTACATATATACAATATTGCGGTTCCTTACCTATATTCAATATTGCGGTTCCTTACCTATATTCAATATTGCGGTTCCTTACCTATATTCAATATTGCGGTTCCTTACCTATATATTCAATATTGCGGTTCCTTACCTATATTCAATATTGCGGTTCCTTACCTATATATTCAATATTGCGGTTCCTTACCTATATTCAATATTGCGGTTCCTTACCTATATTCAATATTGCGGTTCCTTACCTATATTCAATATTGCGGTTCCTTACCTATATTCAATATTGCGGTTCCTTACCTATATTCAATATTGCGGTTCCTTACCTATATATTCAATATTGCGGTTCCTTACCTATATTCAATATTGCGGTTCCTTACCTATATTCAATATTGCGGTTCCTTACCTATATTCAATATTGCGGTTCCTTACCTATATATTCAATATTGCGGTTCCTTACCTATATTCAATATTGCGGTTCCTTACCTATATATTCAATATTGCGGTTCCTTACCTATATATTCAATATTGCGGTTCCTTACCTATATATTCATTATTGCGGTTCCTTACCTATATATCCAATATTGCGGTTCCTTACCTATATATTCAATATTGCGGTTCCTTACCTATATATTCAATATTGCGGTTCCTTACCTATATTCAATATTGCGGTTCCTTACCTATATATTCAATATTGCGGTTCCTTACTATATTCATATTGCGGTTCCTTACCTATATATTCAATATTGCGGTTCCTTACCTATATTCATATTGCGGTTCCTTACCTATATATTCAATATTGCGGTGCCTTCCCTATATATTCAATATGGCGGTTACATACCTATATATTCAATTGCGGTTCCTTACCTATATATTCAATATTGCGGTTCCTTACCTATATATTCAATATTGCGGTTCCTTACCTATATATTCAATATTGCGGTTCCTTACCTATATATTCAATATTGCGGTTCCTTACCTATATATTCAATATTGCGGTCCTTACCTTATATTCAATATTGCGGTTCCTTACCTATATATTCAATATTGCGGTTCCTTACCTATATATTCAATATTGCGGTTCCTTACCTATATATTCAATATTGCGGTTCCTTACCTATATTCATTATTGCGGTTCCTTACCTATATATTCAATATTGCGGTTCCTTACCTATATATTCAATATTGCGGTTCCTTACCTATATATTCAATATTGCGGTTCCTTACCTATATATTCAATATTGCGGTTCCTTACCTATATTCAATATTGCGGTTCCTTACCTATATTCAATATTGCGGTCCTTACCTATATTCAATATTGCGGTTCCTTACCTATATATTCAAAATTGCGGTTTCCTACCTATATATGCAATATTGCGGTTCCTTACCTATATATTCAATATTGCGGTTCCTTACCTATATTCAATATTGCGGTTCCTTACCTATATATTCAATATTGCGGTTCCTTACCTATATTCAATATTGCGGTTCCTTACCTATATATTCAATATTGCGGTTCCTTACCTATATATTCAATATTGCGGTTCCTTACCTATATTTTCAATATTGCGGTTCCTTACCTATATATTCAATATTGCGGTTCCTTACCTATATATTCAATATTGCGGTTCCTTACCTATATATTCAATATTGCGGTTCCTTACCTATATTCAATATTGCGGTTCCTTACCTATATATTCAATATTGCGGTTCCTTACCTATATATTCAATATTGCGGTTCCTTACCTATATATTCAATATTGCGGTTCCTTACCTATATATTCAATATTGCGGTTCCTTACCTATATATTCAATATTGCGGTTCCTTACCTATATATTCAATATTGCGGTTCCTTACCTATATATTCAATATTGCGGTTCCTTACCTATATATTCAATATTGCGGTTCCTTACCTATATTCAATATTGCGGTTCCTTACCTATATATTCAATATTGCGGTTCCTTACCTATATTCAATATTGCGGTTCCTTACCTATATTCAATATTGCGGTTCCTTACCTATATATTCAATATTGCGGTTCCTTACCTATATTCAATATTGCGGTTCCTTACCTATATTCAATATTGCGGTTCCTACCTATATATTCAATATTGCGGTTCCTTACCTATATATTCAATATTGCGGTTCCTTACCTATATATTCAATATTGCGGTTCCTTACCTATATATTCAATATTGCGGTTCCTTACCTATATATTCAATATTGCGGTTCCTTACCTATATATTCAATATTGCGGTTCCTTACCTATATATTCAATATTGCGGTTCCTTACCTATATTCAATATTGCGGTTCCTTACCTATATATTCAATATTGCGGTTCCTTACCTATATATTCAATATTGCGGTTCCTTACCTATATATTCAATATTGCGGTTCCTTACCTATATATTCAATATTGCGGTTCCTTACCTATATATTCAATATTGCGGTTCCTTACCTATATATTCAATATTGCGGTTCCTTACCTATATATTCAATATTGCGGTTCCTTACCTATATATTCAATATTGCGGTTCCTTACCTATATATTCAATATTGCGGTTCCTTACCTATATTCAATATTGCGGTTCCTTACCTATATATTCAATATTGCGGTTCCTTACCTATATTCAATATTGCGGTTCCTTACCTATATTCAATATATTGCGGTTCCTTACCTATATATTCAATATTGCGGTTCCTTACCTATATATTCAATATTGCGGTTCCTTACCTATATATTCAATATTGCGGTTCCTTACCTATATTCAATATTGCGGTTCCTTACCTATATTCAATATTGCGGTTCCTTACCTATATATTCAATATTGCGGTTCCTTACCTATATATTCAATATTGCGGTTCCTTACCTATATATTCAATATTGCGGTTCCTTACCTATATTCAATATTGCGGTTCCTTACCTATATATAATATTGCGGTTCCTTACCTATATATTCAATATTGCCGTTCCTTCCCTATATTTCCAATATTGCGGTTCCTTACCTATATATTCAATATTGCGGTTCCTTACCTATATTCAATATTGCGGTTCCTTACCTATATATTCAATATTGCGGTTCCTTACCTATATATTCAATATTGCGGTTCCTTACCTATATATTCAATATTGCGGTTCCTTACCTATATTCAATATTGCGGTTCCTTACCTATATATTCAATATTGCGGTTCCTTACCTATATTCAATATTGCGGTTCCTTACCTATATTCAATATTGCGGTTCCTTACCTATATATTCAATATTGCGGTTCCTTACCTATATATTCAATATTGCGGTTCCTTACCTATATTCAATATTGCGGTTCCTTACCTATATATTCAATATTGCGGTTCCTTACCTATATATTCAATATTGCGGTTCCTTACCTATATATTCAATATTGCGGTTCCTTACCTATATATTCAATATTGCGGTTCCTTACCTATATTCAATATTGCGGTTCCTTACCTATATATTCAATATTGCGGTTCCTTACCTATATATTCAATATTGCGGTTCCTTACCTATATATTCAATATTGCGGTTCCTTACCTATATATTCAATATTGCGGTTCCTTACCTATATTCAATATTGCGGTTCCTTACCTATATATTCAATATTGCGGTTCCTTACCTATATTCAATATTGCGGTTCCTTACCTATATATTCAATATTGCGGTTCCTTACCTATATTCAATATTGCGGTTCCTTACCTATATTCAATATTGCGGTTCCTTACCTATATTCAATATTGCGGTTCCTTACCTATATATTCAATATTGCGGTTCCTTACCTATATTCAATATTGCGGTTCCTTACCTATATATTCAATATTGCGGTTCCTTACCTATATTCAATATTGCGGTTCCTTACCTATATTCAATATTGCGGTTCCTTACCTATATTCAATATTGCGGTTCCTTACCTATATATTCAATATTGCGGTTCCTTACCTATATTCAATATTGCGGTTCCTTACCTATATTCAATATTGCGGTTCCTTACCTATATTCAATATTGCGGTTCCTTACCTATATTCAATATTGCGGTTCCTTACCTATATTCAATATTGCGGTTCCTTACCTATATTCAATATTGCGGTTCCTTACCTATATATTCAATATTGCGGTTCCTTACCTATATTCAATATTGCGGTTCCTTACCTATATTCAATATTGCGGTTCCTTACCTATATTCAATATTGCGGTTCCTTACCTATATTCAATATTGCGGTTCCTTACCTATATTCAATATTGCGGTTCCTTACCTATATTCAATATTGCGGTTCCTTACCTATATTCAATATTGCGGTTCCTTACCTATATTCAATATTGCGGTTCCTTACCTATATTCAATATTGCGGTTCCTTACCTATATTCAATATTGCGGTTCCTTACCTATATTCAATATTGCGGTTCCTTACCTATATATTCAATATTGCGGTTCCTTACCTATATTCAATATTGCGGTTCCTTACCTATATTCAATATTGCGGTTCCTTACCTATATTCAATATTGCGGTTCCTTACCTATATTCAATATTGCGGTTCCTTACCTATATTCAATATTGCGGTTCCTTACCTATATTCAATATTGCGGTTCCTTACCTATATTCAATATTGCGGTTCCTTACCTATATTCAATATTGCGGTTCCTTACCTATATTCAATATTGCGGTTCCTTACCTATATTCAATATTGCGGTTCCTTACCTATATTCAATATTGCGGTTCCTTACCTATATTCAATATTGCGGTTCCTTACCTATATTCAATATTGCGGTTCCTTACCTATATATTCAATATTGCGGTTCCTTACCTATATTCAATATTGCGGTTCCTTACCTATATATTCAATATTGCGGTTCCTTACCTATATTCAATATTGCGGTTCCTTACCTATATTCAATATTGCGGTTCCTTACCTATATATTCAATATTGCGGTTCCTTACCTATATATTCAATATTGCGGTTCCTTACCTATATATTCAATATTGCGGTTCCTTACCTATATTCAATATTGCGGTTCCTTACCTATATATTCAATATTGCGGTTCCTTACCTATATATTCATTATTGCGGTTCCTTACCTATATATTCAATATTGCGGTTCCTTACCTATATATTCAATATTGCGGTTCCTTACCTATATATTCAATATTGCGGTTCCTTACCTATATATTCAATATTGCGGTTCCTTACCTATATTCAATATTGCGGTTCCTTACCTATATATTCAATATTGCGGTTCCTTACCTATATATTCAATATTGCGGTTCCTTACCTATATATTCAATATTGCGGTTCCTTACCTATATATTCAATATTGCGGTTCCTTACCTATATTCAATATTGCGGTTCCTTACCTATATATTCAATATTGCGGTTCCTTACCTATATTCAATATTGCGGTTCCTTACCTATATATTCAATATTGCGGTTCCTTACCTATATTCAATATTGCGGTTCCTTACCTATATATTCAATATTGCGGTTCCTTACCTATATTGCGGTTCCTTACCTATATATTCAATATTGCGGTTCCTTACCTATATTCAATATTGCGGTTCCTTACCTATATATTCAATATTGCGGTTCCTTACCTATATTCAATATTGCGGTTCCTTACCTATATTCAATATTGCGGTTCCTTACCTATATTCAATATTGCGGTTCCTTACCTATATTCAATATTGCGGTTCCTTACCTATATATTCAATATTGCGGTTCCTTACCTATATATTCAATATTGCGGTTCCTTACCTATATATTCAATATTGCGGTTCCTTACCTATATTCAATATTGCGGTTCCTTACCTATATATTCAATATTGCGGTTCCTTACCTATATATTCAATATTGCGGTTCCTTACCTATATATCAATATTGCGGTTCCTTACCTATATTCAATATTGCGGTTCCTTACCTATATATTCAATATTGCGGTTCCTTACCTATATTCAATATTGCGGTTCCTTACCTATATATTCAATATTGCGGTTCCTTACCTATATATTCAATATTGCGGTTCCTTACCTATATATTCAATATTGCGGTTCCTTACCTATATATTCAATATTGCGGTTCCTTACCTATATTCAATATTGCGGTTCCTTACCTATATATTCAATATTGCGGTTCCTTACCTATATATTCAATATTGCGGTTCCTTACCTATATTCAATATTGCGGTTCCTTACCTATATATTCAATATTGCGGTTCCTTACCTATATATTCAATATTGCGGTTCCTTACCTATATTCAATATTGCGGTTCCTTACCTATATATTCAATATTGCGGTTCCTTACCTATATATTCAATATTGCGGTTCCTTACCTATATATTCAATATTGCGGTTCCTTACCTATATATTCAATATTGCGGTTCCTTACCTATATATTCAATATTGCGGTTCCTTACCTATATATTCAATATTGCGGTTCCTTACCTATATATTCAATATTGCGGTTCCTTACCTATATATTCAATATTGCGGTTCCTTACCTATATATTCAATATTGCGGTTCCTTACCTATATATTCAATATTGCGGTTCCTTACCTATATATTCAATATTGCGGTTCCTTACCTATATATTCAATATTGCGGTTCCTTACCTATATATTCAATATTGCGGTTTACCTATATATTCAATATTGCGGTTCCTTACCTATATATTCAATATTGCGGTTCCTTACCTATATATTCAATATTGCGGTTCCTTACCTATATATTCAATATTGCGGTTCCTTACCTATATATTCAATATTGCGGTTCCTTACCTATATATTCAATATTGCGGTTCCTTACCTATATATTCAATATTGCGGTTCCTTACCTATATATTCAATATTGCGGTTCCTTACCTATATATTCAATATTGCGGTTCCTTACCTATATTCAATATTGCGGTTCCTTACCTATATATTCAATATTGCGGTTCCTTACCTATATATTCAATATTGCGGTTCCTTACCTATATATTCAATATTGCGGTTCCTTACCTATATATTCAATATTGCGGTTCCTTACCTATATATTCAATATTGCGGTTCCTTACCTATATTCAATATTGCGGTTCCTTACCTATATATTCAATATTGCGGTTCCTTACCTATATTCAATATTGCGGTTCCTTACCTATATTCAATATTGCGGTTCCTTACCTATATTCAATATTGCGGTTCCTTACCTATATATTCAATATTGCGGTTCCTTACCTATATTCAATATTGCGGTTCCTTACCTATATATTCAATATTGCGGTTCCTTACCTATATATTCAATATTGCGGTTCCTTACCTATATATTCAATATTGCGGTTCCTTACCTATATATTCAATATTGCGGTTCCTTACCTATATATTCAATATTGCGGTTCCTTACCTATATATTCAATATTGCGGTTCCTTACCTATATATTCAATATTGCGGTTCCTTACCTATATTCAATATTGCGGTTCCTTACCTATATTCAATATTGCGGTTCCTTACCTATATTCAATATTGCGGTTCCTTACCTATATATTCAATATTGCGGTTCCTTACCTATATATTCATATTGCGGTTCCTTACCTATTTATTTAATATTGCGGTTCCTTACCTATATATTCAATATTGCGGTTCCTTACCTATATATTCAATATTGCGGTTCCTTACCTATATTCAATATTGCGGTTCCTTACCTATATATTCATATTGCGGTTCCTTACCTATATATTCAATATTGCGGTTCCTTACCTATATTCAATATTGCGGTTCCTTACCTATATTCAATATTGCGGTTCCTTACCTATATTCATTATTGCGGTTCCTTACCTATATATTGCGGTTCCTTACCTATATTCAATATTGCGGTTCCTTACCTATATTCAATATTGCGGTTCCTTACCTATATTCAATATTGCGGTTCCTTACCTATATACTCAATATTGCGGTTCCTTACCTATATATTCAATATTGCGGTTACTTACCTATATTCAATATTGCGGTTCCTTACCTATATTCAATATTGCGGTTCCTTACCTATATTCAATATTGCGGTTCCTTACCTATATTCAATATTGCGGTTCCTTACCTATATTCAATATTGCGGTTCCTTACCTATATTCAATATTGCGGTTCCTTACCTATATTCATTATTGAGGTTCCTTACCTATATATTCAATATTGCGGTTCCTTACCTATATTCAATATTGCGGTTCCTTACCTATATTCATTATTGAGGTTCCTTACCTATATATTCAATATTGCGGTTCCTTACCTATATTCAATATTGCGGTTCCTTACCTATATTCAATATTGCGGTTCCTTACCTATATTCAATATTGCGGTTCCTTACCTATATTCATTATTGCGGTTCCTTACCTATATTCAATATTGCGGTTCCTTACCTATATATTCAATATTGCGGTTCCTTACCTATATTCAATATTGCGGTTCCTTACCTATATATTCAATATTGCGGTTCCTTACCTATATTCAATATTGCGGTTCCTTACCTATATTCAATATTGCGGTTCCTTACCTATATTCAATATTGCGGTTCCTTACCTATATTCAATATTGCGGTTCCTTACCTATATATTCAATATTGCGGTTCCTTACCTATATTCAATATTGCGGTTCCTTACCTATATTCAATATTGCGGTTCCTTACCTATATTTTCAATATTGCGGTTCCTTACCTATATATTCAATATTGCGGTTCCTTACCTATATTCAATATTGCGGTTCCTTACCTATATTCAATATTGCGGTTCCTTACCTATATATTCAATATTGCGGTTCCTTACCTATATTCAATATTGCGGTTCCTTACCTATATTCAATATTGCGGTTCCTTACCTATATTCAATATTGCGGTTCCTTACCTATATATTCAATATTGCGGTTCTTACCTATATTCAATATTGCGGTTCCTTACCTATATTCATATTGCGGTTCCTACCTATATATTCAATATTGCGGTTCCTTACCTATATTCAATATTGCGGTTCCTTACCTATATTCAATATTGCGGTTCCTTACCTATATTCAATATTGCGGTTCCTTACCTATATTCAATATTGCGGTTCCTTACCTATATTCAATATTGCGGTTCCTTACCTATATTCATTATTGCGGTTCCTTACCTATATTCAATATTGCGGTTCCTTACCTATATTCAATATTGCGGTTCCTTACCTATATTCAATATTGCGGTTCCTTACCTATATTCAATATTGCGGTTCCTTACCTATATATTCAATATTGCGGTTCCTTACCTATATTCAATATTGCGGTTCCTTACCTATATTCAATATTGCGGTTCCTTACCTATATTTCAATATTGCGGTTCCTTACCTATATTCATATTGCGGTTCCTTACCTATATATTCAATATTGCGGTTCCTTACCTATAATTCAATATTGCGGTTCCTTACCTATATTCAATATTGCGGTTCCTTACCTATATATTCAATATTGCGGTTCCTTACCTATATATTCAATATTGCGGTTCCTTACCTATATTCAATATTGCGGTTCCTTACCTATATATTCAATATTGCGGTTCCTTACCTATATTCAATATTGCGGTTCCTTACCTATATATTCAATATTGCGGTTCCTTACCTATATTCAATATTGCGGTTCCTTACCTATATTCAATATTGCGGTTCCTTACCTATATATTCAATATTGCGGTTCCTTACCTATATTCAATATTGCGGTTCCTTACCTATATATTCAATATTGCGGTTCCTTACCTATATTCAATATTGCGGTTCCTTACCTATATTCAATATTGCGGTTCCTTACCTATATTCAATATTGCGGTTCCTTACCTATATTCAATATTGCGGTTCCTTACCTATATTCAATATTGCGGTTCCTTACCTATATATTCAATATTGCGGTTCCTTACCTATATTCAATATTGCGGTTCCTTACCTATATTGCGGTTCCTTACCTATATTCAATATTGCGGTTCCTTACCTATATTCAATATTGCGGTTCCTTACCTATATTCAATATTGCGGTTCCTTACCTATATTCAATATTGCGGTTCCTTACCTATATATTCAATATTGCGGTTCCTTACCTATATTCAATATTGCGGTTCCTTACCTATATTGCGGTTCCTTACCTATATATTCAATATTGCGGTTCCTTACCTATATTCAATATTGCGGTTCCTTACCTATATTCAATATTGCGGTTCCTTACCTATATATTCAATATTGCGGTTCCTTACCTATATTCAATATTGCGGTTCCTTACCTATATTCAATATTGCGGTTCCTTACCTATATATTCATTATTGCGGTTCCTTACCTATATTCAATATTGCGGTTCCTTACCTATATTCAATATTGCGGTTCCTTACCTATATATTCAATATTGCGGTTCCTTACCTATATATTCAATATTGCGGTTCCTTACCTATATTCAATATTGCGGTTTCCTTACCTATATATTCAATATTGCGGTTCCTTACCTATATTCAATATTGCGGTTCCTTACCTATATATTCAATATTGCGGTTCCTTACCTATATTGCGGTTCCTTACCTATATTCAATATTGCGGTTCCTTACCTATATATTCAATATTGCGGTTCCTTACCTATATTCAATATTGCGGTTCCTTACCTATATATTCAATATTGCGGTTCCTTACCTATATATTCAATATTGCGGTTCCTTACCTATATATTCAATATTGCGGTTCGTTACCTATAGTGCGGTTCCTTACCTATATATTGAATATTGCGGTTCCTTACCTATAATTCAATATTGCGGTTCCTTAACTATATATTCAATATTGCGGTTCCTTACCTATATATTCAATATTGCGGTTCCTTACCTATATTCAATATTGCGGTTCCTTACCTATATATTCAATATTGCGGTTCCTTACCTATATTCAATATTGCGGTTCCTTACCTATATATTCAATATTGCGGTTCCTTATATATTCAATATTGCGGTTCCTTACCTATATATTCAATATTGCGGTTCCTTACCTATATATTCAATATTGCGGTTCCTTACCTATATTCAATATTGCGGTTCCTTACCTATATATTCAATATTGCGGTTCCTTACCTATATATTCAATATTGCGGTTCCTTACCTATATATTCAATATTGCGGTTCCTTACCTATATATTCAATATTGCGGTTCCTTACCTATATATTCAATATTGCGGTTCCTTACCTATATATTCAATATTGCGGTTCCTTACCTATATATTCAATATTGCGGTTCCTTACCTATATTCAATATTGCGGTTCCTTACCTATATATTCAATATTGCGGTTCCTTACCTATATATTCAATATTGCGGTTCCTTACTATATTTCAATATTGCGGTTCCTTACCTATATATTCAATATTGCGGTTCCTTACCTATATATTCAATATTGCGGTTCCTTACCTATATATTCATTATTGCGGTTCCTTACCTATATATTCAATATTGCGGTTCTTACCTATATATTCAATATTGCGGTTCCTTACCTATATTCAATATTGCGGTTCCTTACCTATATATTCAATATTGCGGTTCCTTACCTATATATTCAATATTGCGGTTCCTTACCTATATATTCAATATTGCGGTTCCTTACCTATATATTCAATATTGCGGTTCCTTACCTATATTCAATATTGCGGTTCCTTACCTATATATTCAATATTGCGGTTCCTTACCTATATATTCAATATTGCGGTTCCTTACCTATATATTCAATATTGCGGTTCCTTACCTATATATTCAATATTGCGGTTCCTTACCTATATATTCAATATTGCGGTTCCTTACCTATATTGCGGTTCCTTACCTATATTCAATATTGCGGTTCCTTACCTATATTCAATATTGCGGTTCCTTACCTATATATTCAAAAATTGCGGTTCCTTACCTATTCAATATTGCGGTTCCTTACCTATATTCAATATTGCGGTTCCCTTACCTATATATTCAATATTGCGGTTCCTACCTATATTCAATATTGCGGTTCCTTACCTATATATTCAATATTGCGGTTCCTTACCTATATATTCAATATTGCGGTTCCTTACCTATATATTCAATATTGCGGTTCCTTACCTATATATTCATTATTGCGGTTCCTTACCTATATATTCAATATTGCGGTTCCTTACCTATATTCAATATTGCGGTTCCTTACCTATATATTCAATATTGCGGTTCCTTACCTATATATTCAATATTGCGGTTCCTTACCTATATATTCAATATTGCGGTTCCTTACCTATATATTCAATATTGCGGTTCCTTACCTATATTCAATATTGCGGTTCCTTACCTATATTCAATATTGCGGTTCCTTACCTATATTCAATATTGCGGTTCCTTACCTATATATTCAATATTGCGGTTCCTTACCTATATATTCAATATTGCGGTTCCTTACCTATATATTTCAATATTGCGGTTCCTTACCTATATTCAATATTGCGGTTCCTTACCTATATTCAATATTGCGGTTCCTTACCTATATATTCAATATTGCGGTTCCTTACCTATATATTCAATATTGCGGTTCCTTACCTATATTCAATATTGCGGTTCCTTACCTATATATTCAATATTGCGGTTCCTTACCTATATATTCAATATTGCGGTTCCTTACCTATATATTCAATATTGCGGTTCCTTACCTATATATTCAATATTGCGGTTCCTTACCTATATATTCAATATTGCGGTTCCTTACCTATATATTCAATATTGCGGTTCCTTACCTATATATTCAATATTGCGGTTCCTTACCTATATATTCAATATTGCGGTTCCTTACCTATATTCAATATTGCGGTTCCTTACCTATATATTCAATATTGCGGTTCCTTACCTATATATTCAATATTGCGGTTCCTTACCTATATATTCAATATTGCGGTTCCTTACCTATATATTCATTATTCAATATTGCGGTTCCTTACCTATATATTCAATATTGCGGTTCCTACCTATATATTCAATATTGCGGTTCCTTACCTATATATTCAATATTGCGGTTCCTTACCTATATATTCAATATTGCGGTTCCTTACCTATATATTCAATATTGCGGTTCCTTACCTATATTCAATATTGCGGTTCCTTACCTATATATTCAATATTGCGGTTCCTTACCTATATATTCAATATTGCGGTTCCTTACCTATATATCCAATATTGCGGTTCCTTACCTATATATTCAATATTGCGGTTCCTTACCTATATATTCAATATTGCGGTTCCTTACCTATATATTCAATATTGCGGTTCCTTACCTATATTCAATATTGCGGTTCCTTACCTATATATTCAATATTGCGGTTCCTTACCTATATATTCAATATTGCGGTTCCTTACCTATATTCAATATTGCGGTTCCTTACCTATATATTCAATATTGCGGTTCCTTACCTATATTCAATATTGCGGTTCCTTACCTATATATTCAATATTGCGGTTCCTTACCTATATATTCAATATTGCGGTTCCTTACCTATATATTCAATATTGCGGTTCCTTACCTATATATTCAATATTGCGGTTCCTTACCTATATATTCAATATTGCGGTTACCTACCTATCTATTCAATATTCCGGTTCCTTACCTATATATTCAATATTGCGGTTCCTTACCTATATGCAATATTGGGGTTTCCTACGTATATATTCAATATTGCGGTTCCTTACCTATATATTCAATATTGCGGTTCCTTACCTATATATTCAATATTGCGGTTCCTTACCTATATATTCAATATTGCGGTTCCTTACCTATATATTCAATATTGCGGTTCCTTACCTATATATTCAATATTGCGGTTCCTTACCTATATTCAATATTGCGGTTCCTTACCTATATATTCAATATTGCGGTTCCTTACCTATATATTCAATATTGCGGTTCCTTACCTATATATTCAATATTGCGGTTCCTTACCTATATATTCAATATTGCGGTTCCTTACCTATATATTCAATATTGCGGTTCCTTACCTATATATTCAATATTGCGGTTCCTTACCTATATATTCAATATTGCGGTTCCTTACCTATATATTCAATATTGCGGTTCCTTACCTATATATTCAATATTGCGGTTCCTTACCTATATATTCAATATTGCGGTTCCTTACCTATATATTCAATATTGCGGTTCCTTACCTATATTCAATATTGCGGTTCCTTACCTATATATTCAATATTGCGGTTCCTTACCTATATTCAATATTGCGGTTCCTTACCTATATATTCAATATTGCGGTTCCTTACCTATATATTCAATATTGCGGTTCCTTACCTATATTCAATATTGCGGTTCCTTACCTATATTCAATATTGCGGTTCCTTACCTATATTCATTATTGCGGTTCCTTACCTATATTTAATATTGCGGTTCCTTACCTATATATTCAATATTGCGGTTCCTTACCTATATTCAATATTGCGGTTCCTTACCTATATTCAATATTGCGGTTCCTTACCTATATATTCAATATTGCGGTTCCTTACCTATATATTCAATATTGCGGTTCCTTACCTATATATTCAATATTGCGGTTCCTTACCTATATTCAATATTGCGGTTCCTTACCTATATTCAATATTGCGGTTCCTTACCTATATTCAATATTGCGGTTCCTTACCTATATTCAATATTGCGGTTCCTTACCTATATTCAATATTGCGGTTCCTTACCTATATTCAATATTGCGGTTCCTTACCTATATTCAATATTGCGGTTCCTTACCTATATTCAATATTGCGGTTCCTTACCTATATATTCAATATTGCGGTTCCTTACCTATATATTCAATATTGCGGTTCCTTACCTATATATTCAATATTGCGGTTCCTTACCTATATTCAATATTGCGGTTCCTTACCTATATTCAATATTGCGGTTCCTTACCTATATTCAATATTGCGGTTCCTTACTATATTCAATATTGCGGTTCCTTACCTATATATTCAATATTGCGGTTCCTTACCTATATATTCAATATTGCGGTTCCTTACCTATATTCAATATTGCGGTTCCTTACCTATATTCAATATTGCGGTTCCTTACCTATATTCAATATTGCGGTTCCTTACCTATATTCAATATTGCGGTTCCTTACCTATATTCAATATTGCGGTTCCTTACCTATATTCAATATTGCGGTTCCTTACCTATATATTCAATATTGCGGTTCCTTACCTATATATTCAATATTGCGGTTCCTTACCTATATTCAATATTGCGGTTCCTTACCTATATTCAATATTGCGGTTCCTTACCTATATTCAATATTGCGGTTCCTTACCTATATTCAATATTGCGGTTCCTTACCTATATTCAATATTGCGGTTCCTTACCTATATTCAATATTGCGGTTCCTTACCTATATTCAATATTGCGGTTCCTTACCTATATATTCAATATTGCGGTTCCTTACCTATATATTCAATATTGCGGTTCCTTACCTATATTCAATATTGCGGTTCCTTACCTATATATTCAATATTGCGGTTCCTTACCTATATTCAATATTGCGGTTCCTTACCTATATTCAATATTGCGGTTCCTTACCTATATATTCATATTGCGGTTCCTTACCTATATTCAATATTGCGGTTCCTTACCTATATATTCAATATTGCGGTTCCTTACCTATATTCAATATTGCGGTTCCTTACCTATATTCAATATTGCGGTTCCTTACCTATATATTCATTATTGCGGTTCCTTACCTATATATTCAATATTGCGGTTCCTTACCTATATATTCAATATTGCGGTTCCTTACCTATATATTCAATATTGCGGTTCCTTACCTATATATTCAATATTGCGGTTCCTTACCTATATTCAATATTGCGGTTCCTTACCTATATATTCAATATTGCGGTTCCTTACCTATATATTCAATATTGCGGTTCCTTACCTATATATTCAATATTGCGGTTCCTTACCTATATATTCAATATTGCGGTTCCTTACCTATATATTCAATATTGCGGTTCCTTACCTATATATTCAATATTGCGGTTCCTTACCTATATATTCAATATTGCGGTTCCTTACCTATATATTCAATATTGCGGTTCCTTACCTATATTCATTATTGCGGTTCCTTACCTATATATTCAATATTGCGGTTCCTTACCTATATTCAATATTGCGGTTCCTTACCTATATATTCAATATTGCGGTTCCTTACCTATATTCAATATTGCGGTTCCTTACCTATATTCAATATTGCGGTTCCTTACCTATATTCAATATTGCGGTTCCTTACCTATATTCAATATTGCGGTTCCTTACCTATATTCAATATTGCGGTTCCTTACCTATATTCAATATTGCGGTTCCTTACCTATATATTCAATATTGCGGTTCCTTACCTATATTCAATATTGCGGTTCCTTACCTATATATTCAATATTGCGGTTCCTTACCTATATATTCAATATTGCGGTTCCTTACCTATATATTCAATATTGCGGTTCCTTACCTATATATTCAATATTGCGGTTCCTTACCTATATATTCAATATTGCGGTTCCTTACCTATATTCAATATTGCGGTTCCTTACCTATATATTCAATATTGCGGTTCCTTACCTATATTCAATATTGCGGTTCCTTACCTATATATTCAATATTGCGGTTCCTTACCTATATTCAATATTGCGGTTCCTTACCTATATTCAATATTGCGGTTCCTTACCTATATATTCAATATTGCGGTTCCTTACCTATATATTCAATATTGCGGTTCCTTACCTATATTCAATATTGCGGTTCCTTACCTATATATTCAATATTGCGGTTCCTTACCTATATATTCAATATTGCGGTTCCTTACCTATATATTCAATATTGCGGTTCCTTACCTATATATTCAATATTGCGGTTCCTTACCTATATATTCAATATTGCGGTTCCTTACCTATATATTCAATATTGCGGTTCCTTACCTATATATTCAATATTGCGGTTCCTTACCTATATATTCAATATTGCGGTTCCTTACCTATATATTCAATATTGCGGTTTCTTACCTCTATTCAATATTGCGGTTCCTTACCTATATATTCAATATTGCGGTTCCTTACCTATATATTCAATATTGCGGTTCCTTACCTATATATTCAATATTGCGGTTCCTTACCTATATATTCAATATTGCGGTTCCTTACCTATATATTCAATATTGCGGTTCCTTACCTATATTCAATATTGCGGTTCCTTACCTATATATTCAATATTGCGGTTCCTTACCTATATATTCAATATTGCGGTTCCTTACCTATATATTCAATATTGCGGTTCCTTACCTATATTCAATATTGCGGTTCCTTACCTATATATTCAATATTGCGGTTCCTTACCTATATATTCAATATTGCGGTTCCTTACCTATATATTCAATATTGCGGTTCCTTACCTATATATTCAATATTGCGGTTCCTTACCTATATATTCAATATTGCGGTTCCTTACCTATATATTCAATATTGCGGTTCCTTACCTATATATTCAATATTGCGGTTCCTTACCTATATATTCAATATTGCGGTTCCTTACCTATATATTCAATATTGCGGTTCCTTACCTATATATTCAATATTGCGGTTCCTTACCTATATTCAATATTGCGGTTCCTTACCTATATATTCAATATTGCGGTTCCTTACCTATATATTCAATATTGCGGTTCCTTACCTATATATTCAATATTGCGGTTCCTTACCTATATATTCAATATTGCGGTTCCTTACCTATATATTCAATATTGCGGTTCCTTACCTATATATTCAATATTGCGGTTCCTTACCTATATATTCAATATTGCGGTTCCTTACCTATATATTCAATATTGCGGTTCCTTACCTATATATTCAATATTGCGGTTCCTTACCTATATATATTCAATATTGCGGTTCCTTACCTATATATTCAATATTGCGGTTCCTTACCTATATATTCAATATTGCGGTTCCTTACCTATATATTCAATATTGCGGTTCCTTACCTATATATTCAATATTGCGGTTCCTTACCTATATATTCAATATTGCGGTTCCTTACCTATATATTCAATATTGCGGTTCCTTACCTATATATTCAATATTGCGGTTCCTTACCTATATATTCAATATTGCGGTTCCTTACCTATATATTCAATATTGCGGTTCCTTACCTATATATTCAATATTGCGGTTCCTTACCTATATTCAATATTGCGGTTCCTTACCTATATATTCAATATTGCGGTTCCTTACCTATATATTCAATATTGCGGTTCCTTACCTATATATTCAATATTGCGGTTCCTTACCTATATATTCAATATTGCGGTTCCTTACCTATATATTCAATATTGCGGTTCCTTACCTATATATTCAATATTGCGGTTCCTTACCTATATATTCAATATTGCGGTTCCTTACCTATATATTCAATATTGCGGTTCCTTACCTATATATTCAATATTGCGGTTCCTTACCTATATATTCAATATTGCGGTTCCTTACCTATATATTCAATATTGCGGTTCCTTACCTATATATTCAATATTGCGGTTCCTTACCTATATATTCAATATTGCGGTTCCTTACCTATATATTCAATATTGCGGTTCCTTACCTATATATTCAATATTGCGGTTCCTTACCTATATATTCAATATTGCGGTTCCTTACCTATATATTCAATATTGCGGTTCCTTACCTATATATTCAATATTGCGGTTCCTTACCTATATATTCAATATTGCGGTTCCTTACCTATATATTCAATATTGCGGTTTCCTTACCTATATATTCAATATTGCGGTTCCTTACCTATATATTCAATATTGCGGTTCCTTACCTATATATTCAATATTGCGGTTCCTTACCTATATATTCAATATTGCGGTTCCTTACCTATATATTCAATATTGCGGTTCCTTACCTATATATTCAATATTGCGGTTCCTTACCTATATATTCAATATTGCGGTTCCTTACCTATATATTCAATATTGCGGTTCCTTACCTATATATTCAATATTGCGGTTCCTTACCTATATATTCAATATTGCGGTTCCTTACCTATATATTCAATATTGCGGTTCCTTACCTATATATTCAATATTGCGGTTCCTTACCTATATATTCAATATTGCGGTTCCTTACCTATATATTCAATATTGCGGTTCCTTACCTATATATTCAATATTGCGGTTCCTTACCTATATATTCAATATTGCGGTTCCTTACCTATATATTCAATATTGCGGTTCCTTACCTATATATTCAATATTGCGGTTCCTTACCTATATATTCAATATTGCGGTTCCTTACCTATATATTCAATATTGCGGTTCCTTACCTATATATTCAATATTGCGGTTCCTTACCTATATATTCAATATTGCGGTTCCTTACCTATATATTCAATATTGCGGTTCCTTACCTATATTCAATATTGCGGTTCCTTACCTATATATTCAATATTGCGGTTCCTTACCTATATTCAATATTGCGGTTCCTTACCTATATATTCAATATTGCGGTTCCTTACCTATATATTCAATATTGCGGTTCCTTACCTATATATTCAATATTGCGGTTCCTTACCTATATATTCAATATTGCGGTTCCTTACCTATATATTCAATATTGCGGTTCCTTACCTATATATTCAATATTGCGGTTCCTTACCTATATATTCAATATTGCGGTTCCTTACCTATATATTCAATATTGCGGTTCCTTACCTATATATTCAATATTGCGGTTCCTTACCTATATATTCAATATTGCGGTTCCTTACCTATATATTCAATATTGCGGTTCCTTACCTATATATTCAATATTGCGGTTCCTTACCTATATATTCAATATTGCGGTTCCTTACCTATATATTCAATATTGCGGTTCCTTACCTATATATTCAATATTGCGGTTCCTTACCTATATATTCAATATTGCGGTTCCTTACCTATATATTCATTATTGCGGTTCCTTACCTATATATTCAATATTGCGGTTCCTTACCTATATTCAATATTGCGGTTCCTTACCTATATATTCAATATTGCGGTTCCTTACCTATATATTCAATATTGCGGTTCCTTACCTATATATTCAATATTGCGGTTCCTTACCTATATATTCAATATTGCGGTTCCTTACCTATATATTCAATATTGCGGTTCCTTACCTATATATTCAATATTGCGGTTCCTTACCTATATATTCAATATTGCGGTTCCTTACCTATATATTCAATATTGCGGTTCCTTACCTATATTCAATATTGCGGTTCCTTACCTATATATTCAATATTGCGGTTCCTTACCTATATATTCAATATTGCGGTTCCTTACCTATATATTCAATATTGCGGTTCCTTACCTATATATTCAATATTGCGGTTCCTTACCTATATATTCAATATTGCGGTTCCTTACCTATATATTCAATATTGCGGTTCCTTACCTATATATTCAATATTGCGGTTCCTTACCTATATATTCAATATTGCGGTTCCTTACCTATATTCAATATTGCGGTTCCTTACCTATATATTCAATATTGCGGTTCCTTACCTATATTCAATATTGCGGTTCCTTACCTATATATTCAATATTGCGGTTCCTTACCTATATATTCAATATTGCGGTTCCTTACCTATATATTCAATATTGCGGTTCCTTACCTATATATTCAATATTGCGGTTCCTTACCTATATTCAATATTGCGGTTCCTTACCTATATATTCAATATTGCGGTTCCTTACCTATATATTCAATATTGCGGTTCCTTACCTATATATTCAATATTGCGGTTCCTTACCTATATATTCAATATTGCGGTTCCTTACCTATATATTCAATATTGCGGTTCCTTACCTATATATTCAATATTGCGGTTCCTTACCTATATATTCAATATTGCGGTTCCTTACCTATATTCAATATTGCGGTTCCTTACCTATATATTCAATATTGCGGTTCCTTACCTATATATTCAATATTGCGGTTCCTTACCTATATTCAATATTGCGGTTCCTTACCTATATATTCAATATTGCGGTTCCTTACCTATATATTCAATATTGCGGTTCCTTACCTATATTCAATATTGCGGTTCCTTACCTATATATTCAATATTGCGGTTCCTTACCTATATATTCAATATTGCGGTTCCTTACCTATATTCAATATTGCGGTTCCTTACCTATATATTCAATATTGCGGTTCCTTACCTATATATTCAATATTGCGGTTCCTTACCTATATATTCATTATTGCGGTTCCTTACCTATATATTCAATATTGCGGTTCCTTACCTATATATTCAATATTGCGGTTCCTTACCTATATATTCAATATTGCGGTTCCTTACCTATATTGCGGTTCCTTACCTATATTGCGGTTCCTTACCTATATTGCGGTTCCTTACCTATATTGCGGTTCCTTACCTATATTTGATACTTAAATTACGGAATTGATAGTAAATAACTAGTAATATCGACAGTTTTTTAATTTTTTGACCTTTGAAGTTATGGTATGAAGTTGAAATAGTGCTGCCAGTCTATTGACATTAAATATTATGCAATCTTTGTAACAGGATGTGGACGAGAAACAGAAGAGAATAGTGGAGGTAGTGAAGAGGATGCTGACGCTTGTATGAGTTCGAGAGCTGAGATGCATGGCTTTCAATGTCTTCTACTGCTGGTTCGCTGCTTCACTTGTATATTATGGAGTCACCCTCAATTCAACCAATCTTAGGTATGTCAAACTTTATCGTAAATGTCTTCTATGTAGGTTGTTATTCTTACTACGTTATTATTTTTAAAATTGACAATTTACCTAATTGAAATCAACATCATTGTAATCAATATTTGATTTTTCAAACTTTAACAATATGTGTCATCTACAACATATAAGCTACAACTCTTAACCCGGGAGCTGCGGGGAGACTCATAAGAGTTCCCCCGGCGGACTGCGGGGAGACTCTTAAGAGCAGAGCTTTTGAACGCGTACCAAAACCGCGCGTTTATAGCCAGGCGGCTGAAAATTGGTGTGGGTATAGTACTACATGTCAACTCTCGACACCACCCCGCCAAACGCTCGCCCCGCACTCGTGCAAGCACCACCGCGCCAGTAACCACGCACTAGTCATGGAGCCCACACGTCCCTCACGCTCGCTCCCTGATGACACAACCAGCCCTCCTTCTGGTGGTGTTAGCCGCCGTGGAAGGCAGAGGGTGGCTGCTAAAGACCCTAGCTACCAGTACGACACGCCCTACAGCTCGGAGGACGAAACACCTGCACCCAAAGCACGAAAAACACGTGCAAGCACAAGAAAGGTACAGAGGTCATTGGTGTTTCGGGATACTGCCACCACAACCCAGGCCACTACAACAACCACTACCACCACCACTGCCACCACTGCCACCCCTGCCACCGGTACCAGCGACGCAGGAAGCCGCCTTAGGGCTGCAGAACCTGCGGGAGCAGGACAAATTAAAGGCACGGGCATAGGGAAGAGAACCCGTACGCCAGCCACAGTGCCCCTACCACCACCACCACCACCAGCCGCCCCTGGCCCGGCTGCCCCTGCCGCCCCTGCTGTCCCTGCCACCCCTGCCACCGGTACCAGCGACGCAGGAGGCCGCCCTAGGGCTGCAGAACCTGCGGGGGCAGGAAAAATTAAAGGCACGGGCGTAGGGAAGAGAACCCGTACGCCAGCCACAGTGCCCCTACCACCACCACCACCACCACCAGCCGCCCCTGGCCCGGCTGCCCCTGCCGCCCCTGCCGCCCCTGCCCAAGGAACAGGGAAGGGGAAGGGAAAGGGGAAGGGGAAAGGGAGAGGGAAAGCGACTGCTGGCCCTGGTGCCCTGGTGCCCTGGTGCCCCGGTGCCCTGGTGTCCCTGCCGGCCCTGCTGCCCCTGCTGCCCCTGCCGCCCATGCCGCCCCTGCCCAAGGAACAGAGAGAAGGGCAACAGGCACCACCATCATCTTGCCATCAAGGCCACGCACCACTGCTGCCCCTGCCGCCGCCCCTGCCGCCGCCCCTGCCACCGCCTCTGCTGTCCCTGTCCATAAGACTCCCGCACGTGCAAAAGTGACCCGGAAAACTCTGACACCATCAAAGTATGCCGCCCTGCTGTTTGATGGTGATTCGCAGGACATTGGCAGCCCAGGTTTCGACGACGAAGCCCTAGCACGGGACCAAGGGTGGGGGGATTTGGGAGTGGACAGTGGGAGTGAGTCCGACGTCGGTGACGAAAATGAGGAAGGGCATCGTCTGTCAAGTGAAGAGGAGGGTGATGATGATGAAGTGCTGTATCGCGACCATGGAAGCGATATTTCAGACGATGAAGCAGACGCAGACGACATTCCGATCCCTGAGCTGCCTTCGTTCGATTGGTCTGACGGGGTCAATTTTGTACCTGACGTGCCCCAGTTCAATCCTGGGACGTCAGGAACAACTGACGACTGGCCCTGTGACGATCAAGCGAACAAAAGCGACTTCTTCCTCGCTTTTTTCGACATGGAGGTAATGACGTACATCGTTGCCCAAACAAACGCCTACTACAGGTGGGTGTTTGGCAGATTGGACGTCCTTTCTCCAAAAGCGAGAATACGAGGCTGGGTGGATACGACTGTGGAAGAATTTATGACGTTCTTTGCCTTGTTGTTCCTCATGCCTCTGATCAAGAAGCATGTGTTGCAACACTATTGGAAGCACGACCCTCTCATCGCCACCCCAACTTTCAATAAGTTCATGACTCGTGACAGATTTTTGTTGCTGCTAAGATTTATGCACTTTGCAGACAACGAAAATCCTAACAGGATTGACAGGATATGGAAAGTTCGGGATGTGTTCACCATGTTGTTGGAGAGGTATAGGAAATACTTTTACCCCTTCCTCAATTTGGTGATTGATGAGTCGCTCGTGCTCTTCAAAGGACGTCTTGTTTTCAAGCAGTATATCCCCTTGAAAAGGCATAGGTTCGGAATCAAGCTCTTCGTTTTGTGTGACTGCGAAACTGGAATAGTGCTTGACATGATCGTGTACACAGGCACTGACATTGACATACCGAAAGCCGCTGCCAATGACCCCATGGGCATGTCAGGTGCCATCGTCAGGAAAATGTTGGCACCTTACCTGGGCAAAGGCCACATCATCTACACTGACAACTGGTATACTTCTCCTGCTCTCTGCCAGTTTCTTCATGACAACCAAACGGGGTCATGTGGGACTGTCAGAAAGACAAGAAAGTTTATGCCAAAGTTCACAGGTAATGTCATTCCTCTCACAGATGCCTCCTCCAGTGACACACCTTCAGAAGACGACCTGGCCCAGGAACACCGCGAGAGGCATGTGCGAAGAAGGCGACGAAAGGGGCAGAAATACAAGCAGCTCGAGAAGTGTGGGAAACTGATAGCCCTGAAGTGGAAGGATAAGCGAGACGTCCACCTGCTTTCCACCGTCCACACAGGTGCCCAGATGGATTCTGGCAAAATCCACTACCGAACCAGGAAGACAATCTACAAGCCCGACATCGTAGTGGACTACACTAAGAACATGCGCCTGGTGGACAAGTCTGACTGTCAGCTGTCAGGCGTTGAGTGTCTGAGGAAGACTGTGAAGTGGTATCACAAGCTCTTCCTCCACCTAGTTGATATAACGATGCTGAACGCCTACAACTTGTGGTTGGTGAAAAAGGATATGGCCCCAAACCAGAAGCTGAAATTCCGGGAGTTCGTCTACAACGTCTCATACCAACTCCTGGAGAAGTATGGCACCACCACTCACAGACGTACGGCATGGCATGGGGATCACGTTCCTGACCGCATCCAGCTGGGTGTCGAAAGACACTACCCCATCAACACTGAGATGCTTGGCACTCGTCACAGGCAGGCGCAGTGCACCGTCTGCAGCTCCAGTGTCAGGAAACCCCATGTCACCAAAAGAGTCACCTCAATGTGCGCCGAGTGCAAAGTTCCACTCTGCCTGGGTGACTGCTTCAGGGACTACCACACCTTCAAGAATTATTGAGTGTCGCCCTGCCCTGCCCTGCCCTGGACTCGCCCCGTGCCCTGCCCTGGACTCACCCCCTGCCCCGCCCTGTCCTGGACTCGCGCCCTACCTTACCTGACCTGACCTAATTGATCACGCTACCTCATAATGTACCATATATATTATGTAATGTATAAGTTCCAAAGATGTCCCTGTGATATAGCTTTTACATTATATAATTGTATGTTTCATTATTTAGTTTATAAGTTTCAAAGATTTACATATAATATGCCTTATTTTTTTAGTATATCAATATATATGTTTGTTATTAGCCAAAGTAATGTGTATATAATTATTTTCTTACCTCAAATGAATTGTACACAAATAAATATGTTTCAATAAATCCTGTCAAACCTACTAAGAAAATAAAAAAAAACAATAAAAAAACAAAAAAACAAAACAAGGTCATGTCATTGTATTCTTACAATATGATATATTCTATGAATATTTCATATTGTTTGAATACAATGGCATGATCTTGTAAAAAAAAAAATTTATCAAAATTTTTCTAGACAATATAAAACCTTCCCCATAACCCCCTCCTGGATTCGATCACACAACCCTACCACACTTTGAGTTTTCCAGTCCGTGACCTTACCAACCATGCCACAGGAGCTCATACCAAATATCACTCAAAACTTTGTGTCTACAATCGAAATGACAATATACAAAAAAAATGAATTATCCCACCAATTTACGTTTGTAAATTGATGGGATTATCAATTATATCATGCCAAGGTTTATAAAAGTTTGTCTCTGTCAAGAATTAGTAATTATATAACTTTATTCTGTCAAAAATTGCCCAAACACTCAGCAAAATTGCCCCTCTCAGTGCGACTCCACTCATTTTCACACGGTCAAGCGGTGACCCTTGCCGCTCCTTTATGCCCCAGCTACACCAGCAACAGCAGCTCTGTCTGGGAACAAAATTGGTATAAATACAATAATGGATAAAATACTCTTCACAAATACATTTGTATTGTATAATATTGTAAATAAAAAAGAATAATAACTGTGTGGGTGTCGAAAATTGCTCAACCAGCTTTCTTATGTCTCGCCTACGCGCGTATATTGGATTATACATAGTCATGACTGTCATACAAATAATTGCAGTAGGTCTCGAATATACATTTAGATTGCATATTACTTGGAAATAAATAAGTAAACGTTTCTCTGGTGGCAATCTACCCTTTCGCAAGTGTAAGGAGACACCATTCTATATTTAGCCCTTTATCACAAAAGGCAATCTGCCTGTGTTTACTCACCACCGTCGCTGGTGGTCTATAATATAGTACTTTATTTACAGTCAATGGCCTACATGTTTCTGTGGTACTTCACATGTGTCTAAAATGCAATGTCTGCTTGCATAAAAATGCAATTCTGAAGTCCATTTATACGTACGACATACGCATGTCTCAGTTTCTATCTCTCTCTCTCCATTCCTGACTCATGTTATTGTAGACCTGTTGGTGGCAACGAACACCAGACATCTGGTAGACATAAGGTTCAAAATACCAAGACATCAATACGCCTCGGGCGCCTCCACAATTATCACAAAGCTGGTTATCTATCTAGAGATCTGCCTGACTTCCATCTCTCCACGACTCACTCACTCACTCACTGCACCCCTGCATGCCTCCCTCCCACCCACCCACCCCCAACCCCCCCTTTCAGGCTTCCGTATGCTAGAAACACATTCAAAATTTGCGTAAATATCGCATCAATTGGGCTATATGCGGTATATTCCTTGTTATATGGGACGCCTACATACGTACACGTCTTTATTATAGCATGACAGTGCTCTAAATACAAGATTTACGTGATATTTATGGCGTAACACACCCTCTCCCCCTTTCATTCCCAGCACAACTCACTCACACCTTGGTTCACGCATAGAAACTCATTGATAATGTGCGTAAATATCGCATGAATTGGTCTATATGCGGTATATATTTTGATATATGGCACGTATACATATGTACAAGTCTGTATTATAGCATGACAGTGCTCTACGTACAAGATATACGTGATATGTATGGCGTAAACCACACTCTCAGCTCATAAATTGCCGCCAAACCTCCAACACATCTTCATTCCCGCCTAAAAATTATCTTATAATTCCCTTATATATTGCAATTTTTGGTCACTATGAGGCATATTCATTGTTATATGGGTGGCCTACACACGTATACATACTCTAAATAGCCTAAAAGGGCTCAAAAAAGGAGATATACGTGATAATACGCGGTAACCCACCCCCTCCTCCCTCTCCTTCTATCCCCTGGGCGCGTGAAAATTCGGCAGGGAAATCTCGCCGCTCGATGACAATCTAGCCGCGCGGTGCCATTCGCTCCACATTTTTCAACTACGGACCGTTCCCCCACCCCCCCCAGACATTTTTGGGGGGGTCAAATATATATGGACCGATGCACGCAAACATTCCCTACACGATGATGTACTTTTTATCGAAATTGGCAATAGGTCCCAAAATCATCATAGGTGCGCACAGTCTTACCCTGTAGAAAAACCCCTGAGCGTCGCGGAGAGGTTAATGTGTTTCAATTATTCGTTCACATACTATTGGAGTTATTCAGAGTATGGAGTACATGAACACTGTAAATGCATGCAGGCTGTCCTCCTACACTTAGAGTATGTAATGTATATGCTATTCGAATGTATATTACGAAATATAGAAAACTGAATATACATGTTCCCAAGAAACATAATGAAAACTTTATACAAAACCAAGATTAACTCCTACAGAATTCGCAAAGAAGATCCCCGGCAGAGGTTTATTCAACTGGTGACTCCAACTCTACAGTAAATTGCTTGTTGTATGTATAAATGTAGTGTATGAAGTTCATATAGAATGTTAGTGTAATTATAAAACCCTGTACTAAGTGGGTTTTAACACTGTTTATAGTACACAATGAAACATTATAGAGAACAGGGGTTCTTACTCTACTGGAGGCGCTTACAAATTAGAACTGAAACACTCATGGGATCGTCCCGTCAAGTCTGCCTCAGGGTAGCATACTGCTGATTGTGACCCACGATTTCCTGTTGGGCTTGACTCAGTGTCTCGTCAATAAAATCTAGGTGGGGTGTAGCTGCCCACCTAAGGGTTTGGTCCCCTGGAGGTGATCTACCAAATACTTTCACTCTTGATAATTTCGTCCAATATTTTTCTACCTCACCAGTGGTGGAAGTAAGGGAAAGAAACTCTCGTTGGCACTGGCCGAAGTTACTGGCACTCTGGGCGGTGACAGACATGATGGATGTATCTCTTGTGGATCATATTTCCCGCCCCATCAGACAAAATGGCCCCGCCCCTGATGTCACAGAAAACTGCTCCATGGGTGACTTATATAGAGATTTCTTAGGGGCGACGGGTGCTGTTACTGAAGCAAGTTTTCTGGGTAGCATAACGATAATGTTAGAATGGTTGTGGTTGTGAGTGTTGCCTGAAACCAGCTTGATCATTCTGATCAGATGCGGGGATTCATATGCTGTAAATGTGATACAGGTATACTGCTCTGATGTCCACCAAAGCAGAGAGGGGATGGGAGGCCATGGGAATGAGTGTCAATATCATTAAAACAAAGGGGATCGAACTCGTGGCCTCTCGCATGCAAGATATGCTCGCTACCGACCCTCCATACACGCTACATTCAATCTGTTCTCTTCTTCCTACAGCACCAATGTCTACGTATACATGTTCCTGGGGGGCCTGTTGGATATCCCGGCCTACTTTCTGCTGTGGCCTTCCATAGTTTACCTGGGCCGGGTCAAGTCCCTGGCAGTCCTCTACGGATCCTGTGCAGTCTCCATCCTCATCGTGTCTTCCCTCATGTTCTTCGTGCCGGGGGGTGAGTCTGACGGCTATATTCTTAGTGAAGTCCCTTAAACTTATGAATGAAATAAGTCATTCTAAATTCAAGCGGCTTTGTTTGACATGGTAAAAAAATACACATTGTGGTATAATATCAGTGGAAGTTAAATATCTCTAAGCTATAATTATTCAAACAAAATTAATCTAAATTAAATTACTCCAAATCTAAATTGAATTCAATCTGAAACAAGCTAATTTATATCCAAAAGTCACACACAATTATTTATATATAAGGTAAGGTTATAAGGGTTAATAATATTCCAGGAATTAACTCACCAATAGTTTCACGTGGCAATGAGACAAAGGAAAACGTTTACCCAATATGGCGGACGACGGGGAAACCAGAGACTGGCTAGAAAGCACAAATCAGGGAAATAAATGAATGGTTATATGAGAATGGACATGAATAATATGCTTATCTGTCTGTCATGGCGTCGATGAGAGCGTTGTGAATGTGTAGATGTGTGTATTGCTGTCAGTTTTATGTGATTAGAGGCACAAAAGCACGATCAACTGAAGGCGGAAATTAAATGTTAACTGGGTGGTGTTCATGAAGGCTCTGAGTTTCCTTCAGCCCTTCACCTTTCTGCCTTGGCATACGCCAGGCGCCCAAATTATCGTACCGTATCTATGTTGCTCAGTACGATAAATTAAATCAATATATACGATAAATTCATATATACTACATAAGACCATGTCAATATTGCTTAATAGCATATTAGGCCTTTTATAATCTTAACTTACTTACAACATGTAATCACGATCTAATCTTCCTACGCCGTACCACGTTAGATTATCGTGACGTAACAGAGACATACATTAGCACAGAAATTGTCTTACACTATCGTATTACACGATATACATTGAATTATTTCGAAATGATTTAAATGGTTTAATTAACTAAAAGTGCTTCTAGAGGTGGAGTAATACAGAGAATGACTAAAAACTAGTTCAGTTCGGTTCATTGGGGGACAGACAGAGGGCTGTTCTTGGGCAGTAAAATGTCATTGTAGCATTAACCCAAGGAGCGCAATAAGCCATCATGAAGGTTCCCCTAGGCGACGGCGATAAGCCTTCTGGAAGTGAGATTTTGAAATGCGTACAAAAACCAAACCAAAAGGCTTAGACAGCTGCAAATTGGAGCAGCAATAGGCCAGCATGGTAACTATCAATACCACACATCATAATACACTTACACCTCACACACACAGTCACACACCTTTATTATCGTATAGGTGGTGGCAGGGCTCTCCCTAATCCCCAGATAAATACTGTATACCATAAGTGGCGAGAGAACACGGTGGGGGCCCGATACTGAGCGTAGCGTTGCATGCAGTGGCTATCAATAAATTGGGGAAAGGAGAGGAGGCGAAAATACTCCACCCTCCTTCCACTCTCTCATTCCCAACTCATGTAGGTGAATTTTGCCTTTCTTAATTTTCCTATATATTCCTCTCTTTTTTTCCTAGTTCTAATAGTCATTATTCATTCATTTAGGTTGGTTCTGTGTTGATCTAAATTTTCTTTTGGAAATATATTTATTTTGAGCATTGAATACTGAGTTAATAAAATTATCACCTGAATTTGTCCATGTAAGTGCTTTATTAATGTCCTACACCTAAATATGGGTCCTAATTCTTCACGTATACCATGTGGTGAAATAAAAATGCTTTATAAGGGAGTAAAAGGGATATTACTAAATTCTTCCCCTCCATTCTCCTGAGCGCATCGGACCAAAACAAGGCTGCGCAGGTGCCTATTCTCGGCAACTGTGCAACTCCCGACCATGCCCTCAACATATCCATATTATTTTTGTGCAAATAATCTTCGCAGTGGGATATGTTGTGTGATGCCAACACATTGTCGTACATTACATTAAGTTTTGCGATGGTGACCTTTTCGGCCATTAATTCACACCAAGGGTGGCTAAGTCTTATGCCATTATTTGACGCCCTTGTCGGGTTAATAGTCAGAAGATTCCCAAAAATTCCTAGTGTGAAACCAAACTCTTATGTTATATTCCACAGTGCCGGTGGAGCTAATGATGACACTGTCGCTGGTGGGTAAGATGGCCATCACGGCAGGCTTGCACCTCATATGGATGTTCACTGACGAGTTCTTCCCGACGAATGTTCGCTCCATGGCCGTGGGACAGGCCAGCCTCTTTGGTAGCTTAGGCTCCATATCCTCCCCATACATTAATGACATATTGGTGAGTGGTTACTTTGCCTTTTGCCTTGGTAGCTATTAGCATTAGCAAACAAATGGTAACATACAGGTCATTTAATTTGTCTTCATTTTTAATAGTTTTGAAGTGCCAATTTTATTAGGCACTAAATCAGGGATGCTTGGCTACAAAGTAATAAACACAAGAGATGTATACCCAATATATTTTATTTACACAGGCAGGAAAAACGATAAAACAACAATACAATTACAATGAAAAGGCACATACAACACTGTTTTGGTCGGGCTTGGGGCCTCGGCATCACTGGTAAGGTTGATAGCGTAGCCTTCTGAGTCAGTGGGCTGCAGAGACCAGTTGTCGATGCTGGATTCAGGGCATTTCCTTCGTCAGGCACAGGCTGCAGCTTCGTCAGGTACCACAACCTTTGAGCCTGGAGGCTTCAGAGTTCGGTCGTCGATGCTTGATCGAGGGCAGCTCCTTTCTCACGCACAGGCAGTTTTTTCTCCAGGTACAGGGCAATTTTTCTTTGTCAAGTACAGGCAGCGTTTTCTTCAGATACTGCAGCCTTCTGAGCCTGGGAGCTTCAGAGGTCAGTCGTCAATGATGGAACCAGGGCAGTTTTTTCTCCAGGCACAGAACAGCTCCTTCTCTAAGTGTAGGAATAGGTTTTTACACCATACCCGAAAGAGGATTTATGGAGCTCCGATCTTACTCTCAATCATCTTAACAATTTTACCAACACACCTAAACTTCATTAGATGCTGAAATAGCTTCCCCGAAAATATGCCCTGGCTGGGAATTGAACTCGGGACTCTTGGGTTATGAGGCAGTCACTCTACCAGTTAGACCAATAGAGATATCTCACTTGGCCTGGTCGGCTCAAGTTTATTTCCGCATCTTGTTCAGTTTAGGCTAACCTATTTTTACTGACTTTATGTAAGTACAGGGCACATCCTTCGTCAGGTACATGTAGCTCCTCATTGCGTAAGTCTGTAGAGTCCTGGTACGTCTCCATCAGGTGCAGTTCCCTGAGTCTGGGGGCTTCAGGGATTGGCCATTAGATCTGGCTCCAGGCAGCAAGGATGAGGGGCAGCTCGTCCTTTCAATGCTGGTCAAGCTCTTGGTATAGTCTATTTTTTTCCAGCTGAGCCTAAATTGTCATGTTTCTATCTTTGTTACTCAGTTATAAGGTACATTTTGTAGCGAAATATGCTGTAATTATGAAAACTTGCCATTAATATGACACACAACCATAGTAGTTTCATATATTTCCATTAAGTATCAAGAAATCAGCTAATAAGAGATTCAATTTACGATCAGCTGGAAAAAAATAGAGTATAGTAGTCGTCCATTTCGTCCGGGATATTGCCAGCTAGCAGTTATTTCAGCTTGTCTACCTCGAGACACATAAGCAACAGGGCTGGGTACCAGGGTGGCTGCGGCATGCAATAGGTTCTCGTCCATAACTCTTTTTTTAGAAGTAGGATGTCAACCCTATTGTCTTCACTTTTCTCTTCTTTGCCTCTGTTAGTGCCAATGTCACCAGGCTGAGTTCAGTAGCTGGAGTCCTTCTGTCCTTTGGAGTCAGAGGCATACTGATCTCCTACTGCAGAATCCAGGGTTCATTAGGCCCACTCCCGGATTGAAGGACCGCATAAGAAGTTTCAACCGCCTCCTGATTGGCTGCTGGGAGATTTACTGGACCGCTGTGAGTCTTCTCTGGACCAATCAGTGCAGTGGATCCACCCATCAGTCCATTCTGTGATCCTGGAAAAATTTGAAGCTAGCAAGGTATAGAGAGAGATGGGTCTGGCTCGTGACTGGCTGCTGGAAAAAGTGCTGGATCACGTTGAGTCTTCTATGGCCAAATCAAAGCACTAGCACTGTCCCTTGGTCCATCTTATGATCTTGGAGAAAATTGAAGCTCGAGGTATAGACAGTGATGAACGGAACTCCAAGAAGCCCCAGAAGGTGCGACTACTGGAAACGACGACCAAGAAGTCTTCATCATCCCATGACCTACAGCAAGATGATTCCCCAACTTCCTTAGAGACCGTATAGTAAACAATTCTTCTAGTAGTAATCTATACTAGTATTCTAGCAGTATTCTATAGGATCTCTAACCTTCCTCACCCCGAAGGGGTTTGGCGACCGAAGCCCTGTCTCCCTGATAGTCTTCAGTATCCCTTGAGCGTTATTCTAGGGATTCACCGCTTTCCAGATCACAGAAGTACTGGCAGGCAAAGCCGCAGCCTCTGATTGGCCCAGCCAGACAGCCAGCATCCCGGGAGCTATGTTCTATGGATTTCCCACTTTCCAGAACAACCAAGCAGTCTTCAGCATCCCTTGAAACTTCATTCAGGGAATTCCCCGCTTTCCAGATCACAGAAGAGTTGGTGGCGGAGCCGCGGCCTCTGATTGGCCCAGCCAGGTGGCCAGCATCCTCAGCCAGGCAGCCAGCATGCATGGAGCTTCGTTCTGGGGATTCCCTGCTCTCAAAATCACAGAAGAGTTGGTAGGCGGAGCCACGGTCCCTGACTGGTCCAGCGAACAGTGAACCAGGCCTCCGAAGCCGAGGCAGGGCCCTATAAACCCCGGGTGCACCAGGAAACTGACAGAACATCTTGGATTCACCTTGGGACTTTCAAGCAGCCCAAAACATCCCTCCTCCAGACCCAGCAGTAGCAACCCAGTTTCCCCTTCAGAAGACACAACAGCTCTCCCCAAAGAACAGGACTCCAGTAAGTGAGGTGAGATCAGTGGATGGCACTGGAGACTTAAGAGGTATATTGAAAGAGAAAAGTAGAGACGTAAGAGCTGACCACCCTTGCATTGAGAAAGAGTATTTGACAAAGTTCTCTTACGGTCTTGCCTGCCGCAGCCATCGATAGCATCACCTCTGGTGTCCGAGTGCCCTGAGGTCAAGGAGCTGAAAAGTTAAATTTGCTGTGACATTACGAACGAAGCAGACAAATATTTTGAGCAGCTCCGCGAGCACTGGAAGGATGAGCTACCCAAAATCCTGGCTAGTTGGGCCAAGGACTCCCCACCCAAAATCTCTAACAGATACCTGATGAAGTGGCTGCCCTGCACCGCCTGACAAAGGAGCTGCCCCTGGCCTGGACCTGACAAAGTAGCTACCATTTACCACTTGATAAAGGAGCTGCCCTGTGTTGATGACACCCTAGGACTACGCTTCAGCCTTTTTCCCCACATATATAGGAGCTTCCCCTAGCTTGAACCTAACGAGACAGCTGCCCTGTACAGCCTGACGAAGGAGCTGCCTCTGGTCTGGACCAGATAAAGTAGCTGCCCTGTACTGCCTGACGAAGAAGCTGTCCTGTGTTTAACAACGACGTCCGATGCCATCCAGCTATGAGACCACGCTACCATCCTTTTTTTTCACAGAGATATATATACCGAGACACCTGCCCGGCCCAGAATATATTGTATATGCTTTCTTCTATTGTAATCTTGTAGTTTTTGTATGTATTTTGTATCTCTGTTCTGTGTTAATTTTCTATACAAATAAATCATATCTCAAGCCAACATGGTTTGTGTTCTCTCTTCCCAGTCAAGTACCCACGATTAAATACCTTAATCATATTGGCACTTCAGAAAGAGTTGTTCCTGGCCCATGATTGGCCTAGAGAGCAGTGGAAGGTTCAGTCTGTGATCCTGGAAAAAGATGAAGCTAGGAAGGTATAGAGGCTGTCCAGGGTTGCTTGCTCTCCCTCCCTATCTTCCTTGCTGTTGAATGTGGGGGGACATGGATTGTCGACTTTAGCCTTTGCAGCTTCCGGGGATTTTTGAAGTTCCGTTCTTCAGGTTTTATTGTCTGGATTAGGGGACAAATACGTAGATTAGATAAAAAAGTTGGAAGTGTGTGTAAGCTACCTGTATGTTAGTATTTATTAGTGGCCCCTCCATCATTGACGATTATGCCTATTACATAAGGCACCCTCTTCAAACACTCATCCGCCGTAGTTTGAATCTACCGCGCAGAGCATAAAAAATTGAGGAGCCTTCATCATGAGCGCACGCAACCTCACTCATGGTTCAGTCACTATGAAATTGGGTTCTCACTACGAAAAAACTTCGTAACAAATAAAAAAGAAAAAGAAAATAAGAATAACTATTCATAAGCTTTCCATATAATCGTGGATGTACTTGTGTGGATCTTTGACCAGACGCTGACTCAGGCGTCATTCTTCCTTCTCTGCTCTGCGCTGAACCTATCCGGACGTGCCTCCCCACGCTCCGCTGGTTCCGCATTTGCTGCGTCCCTAGTGAGTTTTTTCTCATTTGTTTACTCCGGGATGTATCGAGTAAGGTTAGGATATGCGTAGCAGGAGTGTCCTGGGCGGGTTGCCCGCAGTGCAGTGTATTTTGGGTCGTGTGTTTGGGACATCTATTTCGAGTGTACCCTCGTGGTCCCATGGTGGACGCGTGAAACGTTTGCGCGGTTAGCTAGCTTTGTGATGTAGGCAGCTTTCACTACGCGTTATTAGGCTTCTTCTTATCTTTCTGATGAAGTAGCTTTTTCTTTTCTCTGACGTTCCCAGCGTATTTTTCTTCACTTAGTGAAGTTTTTTCTGGGTCCCGAGTCAGTTCTTCCCTTTTCTGGGAATTTTGGGCTACATTGGTGTGTTGACGGTGGTTCCTGTTGCCATATGATTCAGTGCTTTTTGTTTATATTACGACATGTTTACATATTATTTCCATCTGCTTAGGCCTAGCCAGCCTCTCGTAGCTTTGTCACATGTATAAGTGTTATTGTTTTATGTTATAAATATGTACTACTGTGTCATGTGTGTCCTGGTTTAGTTGTGTATTGGCTAATTCCACGGACTATGTATGTGTCCTGGATTAGTTGTGTATTGGCTAATTCCACGGACTATTTGTGTGTCCTGGGTTAGTTGTGCTTTGGCTAATTCCACGGTCTATTTGGTGCGTTCAGATTGAATCTGGGCGGGGTGGGTTGCCTTTTCCGGCGGGTTTTCTCGGTTACACCGTGAAAACCCGGCTGGTTGCCGAGTTTTAATCACGCGTGGTTAAAAAAGGCTTGTTTTCCCCGGCGAGTGGTGGCTTGAGGCTCTTCAGGACTGCGTCTCTGTGGTGGAGCCTGTGTTCAGGCTTACTGTGTTTCCCGGCGGGATGGCTTTACCCATTTAACTAAGTGTTCATGCGGACACTTGTTGAGTTTAGTTTTTCCCGGTTTTGCAAAGCCAGTAAAACTAGGCTGTTTGTTGATTGGTCTTTCCTCCCCGGTGATCTTTTGCAAAGAAGTGGGGATAGGAACAATTGGGGTTAACGTTATAAACTTAAATTCACACCCGGCGGTTGCACCTTGGGAGGGTGGGATTAACGGATTTGCAATTCAGTATAGTTGACCTGACAATTGAGGGATACGTTAAAGTATCGCCGCCTTCGACATACGGCGATCTAGGACGCTTCGGGAGAAGTCAGATCTAGCATTTAAGACAGGCTTCCCAGTTTTTGATCTGCGAGATAATACGGGGGCCGGCGTCTTTTTATGGGTTTTCCAGTAAAACTTAACAAACACCACTGGGAAGACTGCATCATTTATAAAAGCCATGCTGGTCTTTATATCATGTCAGAGGATATTCGTAAATCTTTTGGACAGGTTAAGATATTCTGAAATCTTTACTTATGAACCTCCCGCGTAGCGAGCTGTAATGGTTGTGTATTACGTCTCGTTACCCGGCGGGTTATTTAACACTTGTGTTCGAACATGTTGGTGTAGCCTTATGAGCATTAATTCCTGGAAATTTTTGTTTTTCCAGGGCAGAGTTCCGGCGGGTCTATAGAGAACCTGGAGTAAACCCGGGGGTGGGTTAGTTTTCCACCAGTCTCTGTCATGGCTGCCCTAGACCCTGTTTTTGCTTTGTGTGTTTCACCCTCCTGTTCAGGTATCCCTATCTTTGCACACACTCTTTGCATTAGATGTGTTAAATGTTTAGATCGCTCAAGGGGTTTGTGGGTGACGCAGAACTGTACCTTCTGTACTCAATTGAGTAATAAAGTATTGCGAGACAATGATAGACCCGCGGCGGTCGCTTTGCGGGAGGTCAGGCAGCTGTTGTCCACTTATGCTACCACAGTGGCTCATAAAGCCCTTCAATGTGATAACGTAATTCTTTGGGATAAATTACTTATTGAGCACCCCCCCTATTAAACGTACCTCTAGAGTAATTGTACGAAAGTCGGCAGAGACTGGGCAGGGTACAGCACTTACTCCAGCCCCAGGCACATCTAAGAGACCTCGTGAACCTACGCCCCCGGTGACAGCCTCCACGTCACGGGCGCGGTCCAGGTCCAGGTCGCCCCTCAGACAACAGCCGCTTAGTCACTCTTCTTCACCGGCGAGGAAGAAGAGCAAAGAGGAGAGGTCCAAGAGCAGTTCTAGTGATAGGTCTGAGAAGTCCAAGAGCAGTTCTAGTGATAGATCTAAGTCACACCAAAGCCACAAATCTTCCAGGAAAGATTCTCATGAACGAAAGGCCTCCCGGGGTTCGCCGGAGCCTCGTGCCTCACTTTCTGCCTCTACTCCCGACATATCTAGTGTCCAATCTGATGGGGCGGGAGTGGAGTCAGAGACTGTGGTGGGGGTGTTACCGGCGGACAGGTTACCAATGGATATTATAAACTTAGAATTAGAGAGTTCTGTGGGCAGTTATCGCCCTCTAGAAGAGTCTAGTGGGGGCTCAGTGGTTGATGGGGTAACTGACTCCCAAGGGAGTTCAGGCCAAGGCCTGGGTGTGTGGCGGTATTCCCAACCAGGGAATGAAGGCCCACGTCTGGTTCAGGAGACACAGGTAATGGCGGACGTCCACCGGGACGCTGCGATCCCATCATCCATTCCAGACTTAACATGGCAACACGAAGGGATCCCGGCTTCGGCGGAATCCTCTCATGATGGGCCAGATGACAAGGATGAGGTGTCCATAATTTCTGACATGGAGGTGCAGAAGTCGGGTTCAGTTTTAGACGACTCACAGGATAGGAATGATTCACCTCTTAGTTCTTCATCTGTTAAATTTGTCACGGCGGAGGAAATAGATGGGCTATTAGCTACTGCTCTAACGAAAAAATTTGGCCAGCAGCCGGAGACTCCTGCAGTGGACCTGGGAGCTTCCATGACAATTTCAAGTGTTCGGCCTCTGACTACTTCCATTGCTTTAACTAAGATTCCGCACCCTCCTTCTGTATCACCTACTATGGTCACTAGGCCTGCTTCAGCGGTACTGACTACTTCTAGTGTAAGGGTAGTAGCGGATGTGAATCCTCCCCCTTTAGATAAAGCACCGTTAAGAAAGGTAGCTATGCCCCTTTTATACCGTCCAGATGATTCATGGGTACAAATGGTCCCAATTAAGCCAGAGGTAGCACAGCCCACTTTGTCAGGGGAACTTCCAGTGCCACGAGAGTGGGTAATCCAAGGAAATAAATCTAGAAAGTTACGAGCTTTAGATATTGTGGGTAATGTACTTGATGTTAATATTAAGGCCATTCCTAACTATTATCACCATGACTATTTTGTGTATACAGCTACACCTGCACTACCCCCTGCATCAGCTTCAAAACTGTTTTCTGACTGGACCAAGCATGACGGTTTTAATGATATAAAAGCACTGTCAGCTCTCACTCCAGAATTAGATTTACAAACGGTCACAGACACAGCCGCTAATCCAGTGTTGAAGGTGGGGCAGTTGGGTCCAGGACCTTGGGTGGAATGGGAGGTAGAGGTTCAGAACTTTGCGACCACCTTCACCTCAAAATCTTCGCACCAAATTCCTCAGGACAGCCATTCTTGGTTCTCTCTGCCAGTCTTCTCTGCCGGCGGAGTTCCTTCTGCTTTGTTTGCCTTTTTAGCTGCCCCTAAAATCAATATATGCGAACTTAAAGATCCTTTCACTACACCTTCCCCAGCTCACCTAGACCGGGAGTTTAGGCTACGGGGGAAGGCGTATAGACTTTTTTCCCAATACATTGTTACGCACCAGGTGGCGAATTCTATGCTTAGATCTACTCAGGCAATCGCTGACGCGGATGTCAGAAGATCAATTGAATTATCTCGACGTTTACTCCTTCAGACTTCTATTCAGTCGTTGGGGGATATCCGTACAGCCTTGCTCGAGGCGGTGCGGGCGAGACAGGATCTTAGGATGTCCCTGGTGAGGAAACTTCCTGATAGAATTGCGAACCAGGTGGTCATGTCGCCGGTGCTAACTCCCTCTTTAATGTCCCCTGATGTGTGGAGAACTGTATTTAACATGGCTCAGGCCTTTAAGCACAGTCCCGCCCCTTCTAAGAAACCTGCTTTTAACTTTCCCAAACCCAAGCCAGTCGCAAAAGCTCAGCCGGGTGGGTCAAAGCCCTTTCATCTACCTAAGTCCTCTTCCCCCCAAAGTCAGTACAGGTATAAACAAGGTAAGTTTGCAGGTCATAAAGGACGAAACTATAACAGACCGGGCCAGGGCCCGTCTTCTGCCAATGCCGGCCAGTCGGCTAAGCATCCACCACCACCACCACCACCACCATCAAAAACTAAAGTCTCTCTCACTCCCAGGGCCAGTCTCACGGCGGGTGGATCAGAGGGTAGTACAGCCGGCGAACCCTTGTCTGCTAACTGGGTCGTTCCGGACGTGTCACCGCGCATGGCCATTAAATACTTGGGCGAGGATGGTGGCACGCAAAGGCATCACCTGACAGTGGCTCCGGCGACCTCGTTTACGTCAGCCGACAAAGGCAAATTTAGTTTCATTAGAGGTGGAGTCACTGATCCGAGAAATGATCGCCAAGAATGTCATCATCCCGGTTCCTCAAAATTACCCAGTCTTTACATCCAAACTATTTCTAGTGCCCAAAAGGGACAGTGTTCAGATGAGACCAGTCGTAGACCTGTCTTATCTGAACCTCCATATTCACAACGTGTCATTCAGGATGCTGACAGTGAATCAAATCAGGCTAACACTTCCGCCGGGAGGATGGATGTGTTCTTTAGACCTGACAGACGCGTATTGGCACGTCTCGGTAAACAAAAGATTTCAACGGTTTCTGGCCTTACGAATAGGGCATCAGACTTATGTCTTTCAGAGGATGCCGTTTGGATTGAACCTAGCACCTCGCTTATTCACGAAATTAGTCCGGCAAGCCTTGATGCCCTTGTTAGAGCAAGGGATCAGGATTTTGTGGTATCTAGACGACTGGCTAGTGGTGGCAGAGACGGAACAATTATGCATCAATCATGTCAACATAACATTAAATCATGTCAAATCTCTAGGGTTCAAGGTAAACCTGGTAAAGTCAAACCTTGTTCCCTCACGAGTAGTTCAGTGGATAGGGCTGGTTTGGGACACAGCTACTCTTACTCTGAGTCAGAGTGTGGACAATCGCAACAGATTTCGCAGGAAATTGTTTCTGTTCCTTCACAGTCTGACTACGACACGGAGAATCTGGGAGTCTCTGGTCGGCTCTCTCAACTGGATTCAACTAACTGTAAAGTTGGGCCGGTTGAAAGTCAAACGTTTAATATTGGAGGGCAACAAATGTTTTCCACTATTGCCGGCGGAAAAATTATGGCCCATACCAAAATTAATCCACAACTTACTAGCGGTCTGGGCGAAGAGGGAAACGTTACACTCAGTAATGTCATGGACCTCTCCTCCGCCGACGGTATGGGTAGACACGGATGCGTCAGGAACGATAGGTTGGGGCTTTCAGTCAAACCAAGGGCACCAGGCTCAAGGGCTTTGGTCCCATTTAGAAATCTCCCACATCAATGTCAAAGAATTACTAGTCCCCTTTTATTTCCTTCAGGCTCACGGCTCTGCTTTACGGGGCAAGTTGGTGGCCTTCAGAATGGACAATCTGAATGCGGTTCACTGTATTCAGAAACAAGGGTCAACGAGATCTCGGAAGTTGCTAAACGTGTCAGAAAAGATTTTTATTCTAGCCAACAGGCTGGACATTCATCTTCACGCATCTTATCTCCCAGGCGTAGCAAACGTCTGGGCAGACGCTCTGTCTCGGAGACAGAGCACAACAGTAGAATGGGCGCTCAAGCAAACCATTTTAGACCAAATGATTGCGGAGCCTTACCATCCACAAGTGGATTTGTTTGCATCAGAGGAGACTCACAAACTCCCACTGTACCTCACCTGCCGGACGATAACGCCGGCGGGCGGGCCAGACGCACTGGTGACAGACTGGAACAGGTGGAGTTCCATTTATCTGTTTCCGCCGCCAGACGCGTCTCTAATGTGCCACGTAGTAAACAAATTACAGGATTATCGGGGCGTAGTCTCGCTAATCGCGCCCCTGTGGCCGGCGCAGTTGTGGTACCAGCAATTAAAAACGTGGTGCCCGCACCCGGTGTCACTCCCGGTCGGGTTTTTCCACTTAGACACAATTGGCAACCTAGAGACCTCGCTGACTTTTGCATTATGGACATTCAGGAGGCCAAGTGGCTAGCACCATACGGTAGAGACGTGACCAATAAATTCATGAATCAATATACCCAGTCTACAAAGCGACAGTATCAATCGCATTGGCAAGCCTTTACTTCTTGGATTCTTAGAACAGAACAAACTGTGCCCTCGGTGGCTTTGGTTTTTAATTATTTAAATTATCTGTTCGAGCAGAAACGTTTATCTGTAGTAACGTTAAAAAATCACTTAAAAGCGATTAGGATGCCATTTTTGGACCTTACCGGTCTCACCATACCAGTCGCGGAGGAAACAGGTTTTATGAGGGCATGTTTTAAACTCCGCCCACCTCCCCGTCAGCTCATGCCTACCTGGTCTCTGGACAAAGCATTGTCGTTACTTCATTCCCGTCTGTACCAACATACTGCAGATTTTACATTACTTTTAAAAAAGGCAGTATTCCTTATGGCTTTGGTTACCGGGAACAGAATATCTGAGCTGGCGGCGATGAGGAACACACCTAATTGCCTCAGGTTTGGTAGGCTTAATGAGTGTATTCACATTGCACCTTCCCCAGGATTCATAGCCAAGAATGAGCACAGTGAACACGTGTTTTCAGAGTTCACGGTGCCGGCGTTGAAAAGGGGAAAGGTGCACCATAATTTATGTCCAGTGCAAGCTCTAACCAAATATTTAAGAGTGGCACCTCTAAATCACCAGGGTGCTTTATGGGTAGCAAGTACGGGTAAACGCTTGATGAAACGTAAACTGGCTTCTCTCTTGGTCGAGGTCATTAAAGAGAGTAATCCCGGCGTTGTGGGTAGGGCCCACGATTTACGCAAGTGGGCAGCCTCTTTACGTTTCCTTAAAAACATTTCTGTTGAAGATATTACGTCCACACAGTTGTGGGCCTCTAATCATACGTTTTTGACTCGATACCTTTCAGTAGCTTTAGACAAACCTTCCTTGCCATGTATAGCTTTAAGGCAGAGGGTCTAGGTGGCCCCTAGGTCACTTATTGTTTAATTGCAAGAAAAGGGGGGGGGGGGGGTGGTTGCAGTCAATGTAACATAGGACACCCTAGACCCTGCCGGAGTATGTGAGCTGTGATACTGTTTATGGGTGTTGTGATATGAAAATTTCTCTGTACTATTCATTACAGGAAATTGTGCTAGTACAATTGTAATACAAACAACAGTGTTGTTGTAAGTAGTTTTTGGCTGTGAAGCAATCTAATTTTAAGCATTGGATATATTTTGCAAGATATATCCACTAGTTTTATGGGGTTTATATGTGCACATGTAAACTTATAAGTTTTTATTTTTTCACCACTTAATTTAAGTGGGGTGCCTTATTAACTGGCGGATCTGTTCTCAGAATCTCAGAGTTAACCCTTTTTTATCAAGCAGGCTTCTTTGAAGCACGCTCCTGCTTGTACCCCTTTTTGTATATATGTGCTGCGCCAAAATATATATCTTTTCGAAGTAAGAACACTATGTGGTTGTTTGATTATCTGCTTTTGTTAGAGTTATGATATGATTACGAATGTCCCCCTCCAGTCTTAGATATCAGGCATAATCGTCAATGATGGAGGGGCCACTAATAAATTATAGGTTTGACTCCTGTAAGGAGATAAAGAAAACCTAATATTTAGTAGTGGCCCCGTAATCATTGACGACTGGGGCCCTCCCGACCATCCCCTTCCCATTCGTTGATGTATTAACCCGGCAAGCGCGATAGGCCTCACGGAAGGCTTCCTATAGGGAACGCGATAGGCCTCACGGAAGCAGGACCATAAAAAAAGCCTTCCATAAAAAAAAAGGGCCTATCAAAACAAAGGAATTTGTCTCTAGGTGAGATAATTCCCCTCCAGTACTCATCCATGTAAATCTCACCCACCCCCCTCCCCTCCTTCCCCACCTTATTCCCCCCTCCCTCCCCTCCTCAATTATCACCTATTTTTCCTCTTATTATCATCATTTATCGGTTATTTTTCTCTCCCGCGATAATGTAGCACAAGTGGGTTGCATAAAAGATCGTTATGCAACACCCAGACACCGGCACACACCGCCCCGCTCGTCTCAGTTGACTCCCAGACAGCGAGAGCCTGTGTCTCTCTCTCGCCTGAGATTATGACCGGGTGGCCAATATCTTCGTTTTTCACCACCCAAATGCTTTTCCCACTTATTTTAGCACTCTTGAAGGTTCATATATACATCATATATGTAAAATAAAAGCATACCGAAAACAAATAATGGTTTATATTGTAAATATAACGAATTCTGTCAGAATCCAGGGCTAGAAATGCACAAATAACTACCCTAGCACCCTAGGTCTATATCGCGCTTGTCAGGTTAAGGATTTTGGTTTACTTGATATGTCAGTGAAGTAAGAATGACGCCTGAGTCAGCGTCTGGTCAAAGATCCACACAAGTACATCCACGATTATATGGAAAGCTTATGAATAGTTATTCTTATTTTCTTTTTGTTTTTTATTTGTTACAAAGTTTTTTCGAAGTGAGAACCCAATTTCATAATGACTGAACCATGAGTGAGGTTGCATGCACTCATGATGAAGGCTCCTCAATGTTTTATGCTCTGCGCGGTAGATTCAAACTACGGCGGATGAGTGTTTGAAGAGGGTGTCTTATGTAATAGGCATAATCGTCAATGATTACGGGGCCACTACTAAATATTAGGTTTTCTTTATCTCCTTACAGGAGTCAAACCTATAATTTTGACAGCTTAAACTTCTGTTTGAACTGGATGTGTATTTGCAGGCTTGATGAAACTTGAGCTATATTTCACTTTAGATTAATAATAATAATAATAATAATAATAATAATAATAATAATAATAATGCTTTATTCCAGACTCACACAGTACAGAGGGGACCATACTGGGGTCCATATATATCTTAAAGTAACATAAATATACATACTGTACATAGGCTACATAACAAAAAAAAAGATAATAATAATAATAATACCCAGCTTTTTAGTATTAAGTTCACAGCCCTGCCTCAACCAAAAACAGTGGTCATCAAACTACTGTGTTACCAAAACCACTGTCCTAATTGTGTACAGTACCATGCCTCACATCATTTAGCTACCGGTACAGTATATTGCCACAGAACAGTATAGTAATACCGGTACTGCACTATGAGGTTCAGTACCGGTATGCTAATTCTGTAGAGTAGCAGACCTGATTCTTGTGTACTGAACGTGTAGGATACAACTGTCATTCTCTTACAGGGTGAGTTAATAGTGTGGGCCCCGTCCTTTGTGTTTGGAGTGATCTCACTGGTGGCCGGGGGACTGTCGCTTCTGCTGCCCGAGACTCGCGGACAAAACATGCCGGAAAACATTGAACACAATCCACACAAACCAGGTGGGACGATCAATGAGGGTTTCACCTCAGACCCATGTGGCTACCAGCAGTTTGGTGAAGAAGGACCAAGAGAGATGAGCAAGGGAGCTGAAACCAAAACAAATGAAACAGAAATAGTGGAGTCTGTAAACAGTGTATGAAGAAACTGCTGTGAAGGCTAGCGAGGGTAAAGGAGAACAAACTGTGGATGACCAAAAACACTAAATTATAATAATATTACCTTTAGGCTTTAACTGAAAATACTTTAACAGTTTGATTCTTGGCACTTGCTAAACAGAATGTAAGAGAAAGTTTTTCATTGTGGAGAAAGTGGTAACTTGGTAAGAATAGAATAAACAATAAAAAGTTAGTATAGACTACACAATATATAAGGTGGCACTGCCCAACTATTCTATACTACTAACTTACTAAATATAAGTTACCACTCTTACTAAGACAGCTTACCAGAAGTTAGGTGTGCTTATCCCCGCACAGCTTCTTGTTCTGTATAGGAGACAGCACGCCCATGTATCGAGTATTGTTCACATGTGTAGAGAGGTTCCATCCATACTGCACTTCTTGAAAGAGTAGAGTCAAAAGCTTTTCATCTAATCAACTCACTTCCTATTACTAATTCAAGAGCTCTCTCAGTGCATACCCCCTCCCTTGCGGCAAGTGCGAGGCACCCGCCTTTCAAGACAGTCCCACTCCTAATCTGTCCAGCTCTCCAACCCAAGAATTAGCAAATTTTTAAAGTCTTTCTTCTACTCAACTAGTGAACTCTAGAAGTCTCTCCCTCAATCAATCTTTCCTACATCCTATGACTTAGACTGCTTTAAACTTTGTGAGTCCGGGCATTTTGACCCCAACGTCCCTTGAATTTGGCTCTCTGTCGCTCTTTTGGCTTTGGGGGAGACACTCGTTACAGGCAGTCTGTCTTTTGTCTCCTGCATAAAAAAATAGAGATAAAAATAAAAACATAACCAGGCCCAGTTTCAATGCCGATGCGAAACCAGGGCACAGTTTTGTTTGAGGCACGAAATGTCATGAATCCAAATCAGGCTTACCAAATTTGGTAGAAGGGGACAAAACAAGTGACATTCTCTGGCTGGAATACGTTTTGTAACGGTCGATTCGAGGTTGGGAGCAGGGTCCAGAGAATATAGGGTCCACGCACGGCTGAAAGAAAACGCGCCATGTTCAGTGCATTACATCGGTTTTCCTACACTGGGGATAGAGGTCAGTGAGAGTTCAATCAGTTCATTGACTTTGAGTACTCAATCATGAACATACGAGGTGAAACAAATCAAGTGTTTTATCATTGTAATTGTGTGTGATGAAATAATGATTTGGAAATATGAATGCTAAGATATATTAACCCGGGAAAGACAACGGTCCTCATACGAGGTTTGGTGGGTGGGTCCTCTTAAGAGCCAACGTATTTACAAAAACTTTCAAAACACCCCACTGGCACTCAAAACGAAGCAATATGTGATTAGGTGAGATGATTCCCCTCCGTTACTTGCTACCACTCCTTCAAATGTGTCCCAACCCCCCTTCCTCAATTATCAGCTATTTTTCCTCTTATTCCCGCTGTTATTGGGTAATTTTCCGCACGACTTGCCCTCAGGCGGTCTGGTTAACACGGACGAGGCAGCTAGAGATCCTTGCAACACAAAGGCTTCTACTTAGAGCCCTCAGTGTCACTCTAGAGCTCAGAGAGTAAGGATATTCGCTGCTCGGGCTCTCGCCTCATGATACGAACGGGCGGCAATAATACGTCTTTGTCACCCCCCAAATGCTATTCCCACTTCTTTTATTGCTCTTAAGTGTTCATATGTTCATATTAAAAGTAAAATAGGCACATATGGATAAGTAAAATAGGCACATATGGATAAGTAAAATAGGCACATATGGATAAGTAAAATAGGCACATATGGATAAGTAATAATGATATATGTGGTAAAGTAAAATAGGCACATATGGATAAGTAATAATGATATATGTGGTAAAGTAAAATAGGCACATATGGATAAGTAATAATATGTGGTAAAGTAAAATAGGCACATATGGATAAGTAATATATATGTGGTAAAGTAAAATAGGCACATATGGATAAGTAATAATGATATGTGGTAAAGTAAAATAGGCACATGGATAAGTAATAATGATATATGTGGTAAGTAAATAGGCACATATGGATAAGTAATAATGATATATGTGGTAAAGTAAAATAGGCACATATGGATAAGTAATAATGATATGTGGTAAAGTAAAATAGGCACATATGGATAAGTAATAATGATATATGTGGTAAAGTAAAATAGGCACATATGGATAAGTAATAATGATATATGTGGTAAAGTAAAATAGGCACATATGGATAAGTAATAATGATATATGTGGTAAAGTAAAATAGGCACATATGGATAAGTAATAATGATATATGTGGTAAAGTAAAATAGGCACATATGGATAAGTAATAATGATATATGTGGTAAATATGACTATTTTCGTCAGGAATGAACTGAAATATCTTCGCCTGGCGGGACACTTGAAATACCATAGATTAGCCTTTCTTGGGTTAACTGTGTAAAATACGTACACACACACACCGTTTGTAAAATGAAGCTTTGTGTGTGTGTGTGTGTGTGTGTCCCTCCTACTTTTGTTTAAATGGAAATAGGCGGAAAGGTATGACATTAGGAATAATGATCTGCTTAACCCATTGAGACTCAGCGTCGCACGTGATGCGTCGGCAGTTTGTTATCACCAACTCCCAGCGACGCATCACGTGCGTCCGGCATATTAAAATAATTTACGTGGCTCGTAAGGTAGGAAATGGCGGGAGAATAGGAGGGGGAGGTACCGTAGTGTGTGTGGGAGCCGGGCCGGTAGGTGTGAGCGGGCCAAGACAGCCGCGCGGCCGGTGGTGGTGGGCTTAGTGGGGATACTTTACACCCTTAGTTCACCGCCACTTTGAACCTTCATTACTCCGGTCGTATGGGAGCTAGAGGCTTGAGATTTATGTGAGACACTCCTTAGGATGTATGCCGTACAATGCCATACAATGCCATACTCAGTTTTCACCCTAGTGCTCCCGGGCGGGTGGTCATGCAGGGGAGACGAACTTTCGACCCCCCCCCCCGCCCCCCAAATGACCGAGGTGAGTTTTTTTTTCTTCATTTCTCACCATTCTCTTCCATTTTGGCTCAACAAATTTTTTTGAGGCTCCCCCCCCCCACAACAAAAAATATCCGAGGTGTTTTTTTTTTTTTTTTTTTCATTTCTCATCCTTGTCTTCCATTTTAGCAAACAAAAAAAATAAGTGAAAATGGCTTGGGCCGGGGGTGAACAAAATATTATAACTAGCCGGGGCTCAACGGGTTAACATTGACAAGCTAGAAATTAACCCCCCCCCCCCACACACACACACACACACGTTTTGTAAAATGCAGTGTGTCTGATCCAAAATTCCTCCTCAATATAAAGGTGGGCAAAACACACGTGCACACACACACACACACACAGTTTGTAAAATGCATTGTGTGTAAGTTTGTGTGTGTATCCCTCCTACCTTCGCTTAATAGGAAATAGGCGGAAAGGTCATATGACATTAATAAGAATTATTAGCCTAACATTGACAGGCTAGAGTTTAAGTAGACGCACACACACTCCCTCTCATACACAAACACACACGAACACACACAAACACAGTTTGTAAAATGCATTGTGTGTGTGTGTGTCCCTCCTACTCTCCCTTAACCCAAGAACGGCAAAGCCATGGTAGTTCAAAGTGCCCGCTATGCAAAGGCATTTGCTTCAATTCTGACGAAAATCGTCATATTTACCATATATCAAATTATTACTTCTCCATATGCCCTTATTTTACTTTTAACCCTCGTCTAGCGGGGGTTTTTGGGCTATTTTGAGCATATTCAGGCCCTCCTGAATGATCAATCAAGTATTTGCATGAAAAGAAATTTATTCAGCAAAAAACTAGGCGCTACAAGCTACAAAATGAGACCAGAACGAGCTACGTAGCACTCGTCGTTTTGATGCAGTGGTACCACCAACATGGGAGTTTAGCGTATAGCGGCATATTTTTTCCAGCTACGCTCACTACTGGCTACACTGCCGGCCTCTCGAGAACAGAGGGAGCGTGAGTCAGTGGGTGGCGGTAAGCCCTGGGTGTCGGCCGTGTGGCCTGCTGTGCTTCCGGCCATTTGCACTCGATTTTAACCCTTTAAAAGCCTTAATAGTGGTCCTAACTTGCTGCCTTTTAGATACAGACTTAAGTCGGGCCCCGCTCTTTAAGTGTTAATATGAACATATGAACATTGAAGAGCAATAAAAGAAGTGGTAACAGCAATTGCTGGTGAAAAACATATATTTTAACACCGTGGTTGTAATCTGAGGCGGACTGGCGAGAAACTTACATCTACGATGTAAAGTCAGTGAAAATAGGTTAGCCTAAACTGAACAACATGCGGAAATACACTTAGACTACCAGGCTAAGTGAGGTACTTTTATTAATCTTGTGGTAACGTGTCTGCCTCGTAACCCAAGTGTCCTGGGTTCGATTCCTGCCCTGGGTGCAGATTTTCGGGAGGCTATTTCCACATTTAACGAAGTTTAGGTGTGTTGGTAAAATTGCCAAGATGGTTGAAAGTAAGATCGGAGCTCCATAACCCTCCTTACGGGCATGGTGTAAAAACCAAATCCTACAAACCTATCCACCGTCTCGTATGCTACTGAGAGACTAGGGGTAGACTGAGACTGGCTAGAAGGTCGGAGAAAGACTCCCCCTTCTTTCCCAGCCGTCCTCGCACGAAAATACTCGATAAATATCTGGGATAATAGGAAAAATACCTGATAATGAGTAGCGAAGAAGGGGGAGAAAGGGGGGGGGGGAACATGTGGAGGAGTGATAGAAGGTACTGGAGGGGAATTATCTCACCTAATCACATATTGCTTTGTTTTGAGTGCCAGTGGGGTGTTTTGAAAGTTTTTTTTATGCGTTGGCTCTCGAGAGGACGCTCGCCGTCCACCAGTAAAACCTCTCGAGAGGATGCTCACCATTCTTGGGTTAAGAGTCGACATTAATAATTTTAGCCAATTGTTAAAGTTCGATTTGATATTATTTTTTTCGAGACCGCAAGATATTTCATGATATTTATTTCTACCATTTGATGTATTTGTATTATGTTCAACTTGTGTTAAAGAATCAGAAGCCCATCACCAATATTAACCAGATCGCTCCATAGACATTGTATTATTCATTTTGGATGATCTCTTCCGACTCCATTATTGTATATGTTATATTCATGTCATTGCTATTTACCTATTGTGTATAATAAAACACTTGTGTTGTTTCTGGTTGTATGTCTTACCCTGTTTTATGTTTGTGTTAGTATATGGAGAACTCACATAAAACTGTTTAGGTCTAGCATTTCACTCTTCTACGAAGAATAAAAGACAATTATTAAGAGTTAAAATAAGGTCATCAACTCTCAGTATGAGGTTCCAATGGATGTGATTAACCTCATCACATACATTATCCCAATTAACCCAAAATTTGAGATAGACCTTTCGCGTAATAGTAATATCAGGCACTATAAATTCAACATTAATTTTACAGATGATGGCATTTTGGTCAGAAGTACCACAGGTGCAAAAACGGCAGTCTCGACTACACCAGAAGCATCCGTGAAGACTAAAGCGCGGTTCCCATGTCTCCGTTTTTGTCTCCGTTTAGGACGGACCTATGTCATCGATGACGTAGGTCCGTTTGGCCGTGTGTGCTCTCCCAGGAGTTAAAATTTCACGTGCGTGAAGTCCAATGTTGCCACACTACCTCTTAGCTCGCCCAGTTGGGCTTACTTTAAGTATAGATGGCAATTCATTCGTCTTTTTGGTACTGCTTGACACAATTTATCGCAATATGCCCTATGTAAACAGTCTCAATATGGGAGAGTATTTAAATAGCCTGAAATTCAAGTTAAATTAACGAGCACTAGCATCAAAAGAGGCAATATACTTCAAGCCAAAATGTTTTAATTTCTGAATAAATATTACACAATATCCATAATTTGTCGTTGTGACAAAATGCACAGCTATCAAATTACACTTTCTATACAACTCTGGCTTAACAAAATGGAAAGTATGAGATTATTTTAAAATGTGGGTTACATTTTCGCCTTGCTCCTGGGCTATTAAACGCGGTTCCCATATCTCCGATTAGGACGGACCTACGTCATCGATGACGTAGGTCCATTTGGCCTTGTGTGCTCTCCCAGGAGTTAAAACTTTACGTGCGTTAAATCCAATGTTGCCATACTAAAGCGCAGTTCCCATATCTCCGTTTTGGTCTCCGTTTGGCCGTGTGTGCTCTGCCAGGAGTTAAAACTTCACGTGCATGAAATCCAATGTTGCCACACTACTTTTTAGCTCGCCCAGTTGGGATTACTTTAAGTATAGATGGCAAATTATTCGTCTTTGTGGTACTGCTTGACGCGGTACACAATAACAGAGTAAAAATATGGGAGAGTATTTAATAAGCCTGAAATTCAAGTTAAATTAACGAGCAGTAGCATCAAAAGAGGCAATGTACTTCAAGCCAAAATTTGTTAATTTCGGAATAAATATCACACAATATCCATAACTTGTCGTCGTGACAAAATGCACAGCTATCAAATTACACTTTCTACACAACTCTGGCTTCACAAAATAGAAAATATGAGACATAGACTACAGTAGATCTGGACTGGACACAAAAATGGAACTTTGCAGTAAGGGACCCAAAATCGGAGAACGAACCCCCAAGTTCGAACCTCGAAATCGCAAAAATATCACATTTTCGCGGTTTCGAGGTTCAAACTTGGGGGTTCGTTCTCCGATTTTGGGTCCCTTACTGCAAAGTTCCATTTTCGTGTCCAGTCCAGATCTACTGTAGTATATGTATGAGACTATTTAAAAATGTGGGCTACATTTTCGCCTTGCTCCCGGGCTATAACACATTGGCAGTACTTCAGAACTAGCCCAACATTGTGTCTGTGGCGGAGAGGGCGAGTATTTCTCTTGTTTACATTATAAATACACACTATACGTACATCCTGTGTGTGCATGTATAGGTTATAGGGTGTGTACTATTCATTGGTGACCATTACATGCCAATATAATATCTCATGGGCACCATAAATACACGTAATTGTCTTCCGACATCCGTCTAAAGTTAAATCAGATTCAACTCTGAACGGAAGGTCGGAGCCAGCCATGACGGAGGGCTTCTAGCCTCGGTTCCCACCCGCCGGAGCCCACACGTGGATGGACCTACGTCACCGATGACGTAGGTCCGTCCAAAACGGAGGCTAAAACGAAGAAATAGGAACCACGCTTAAGTCAAGACAAGTCCCAGAAATATGTGTAGGTCCTGTAATCAGCTGTTCACAATCAGATAACTTTACAAAATCCAGAGCAACGAGATAATTTTTATTTGTTGGAGATACCGAATTCAACTATTCTTGATGATGTAAATTTACATCTCCAACAAAGATATAAGTGGACTTAACATTCCAGGTGGATGGGACTCGTTGGCCTTGGTCGGCAATCCATCTAGGGGAGACAACCTTATAAAAATCCATGTGGATGAGACTCGTCAGCCTTGGTCTGCAACCTGTCTAGGGGAGTAAATCTGATACAAATCGGTACTGCTTACATAAGAGTTAAGCAGGTAGTGGATGGACTAGCCGAACACCACTGTAGAAAAATAGTGCTAAAAAGACACATAGAGGGCCTCGGGGTCAGACGGGTCCTTAATTGAGTGGTCAATCCTGTAAGTCCTTCAGTAAACTGGCATGGGTTGTCCCTCTTATAGGAGATAGGTCCACTTGGGGGCCTTCTGTGTATGGCCACCCTCATTAAGGGGAGTAAGGCGTCTGGCAATAGATAGATAGATAGAACATCAATAGAATGCATTGAAGCCATGACAGTTCATGGTAGTCATATAAAGTATTGTTGGCATCAGGATTTCTATACAGGCTGAATATGTAATGCTTATCATACTTGCTGGAAACTTTGACTAATTGTATCTCATGACAATCACAAGCAAACCTAGTTAAATGCTGGGCATTACAACAATTTTATATTAACACCAACCCACCAATTAACTTACAAATAAACCTAATTAATGAAATCAATGTAATTGATGAATACATGTGGTACTCCAAGGATTCCAACCTAGGATACTCTCACATAAAGTCAGCGCCCTAACCATTGCGCTATCAAGACAGTTAAAGGTTTATGCACAAGCTAACGATATATTATCCATTCTCGAATACTGGATATTTATTTAATCATGTACATATACCCAACTGCACGATGATAGCATAATGATTACACGAATGGAAGGGGTAATTGATTGGGTCTTAACCACTAGGGTAGGCCTCGCTAGGAATTACTCCTGAACTTGAATAAATTCATATTATCACCAACCCACCAATTAACTTACAAATTATAGGTTTGAGTCCCGAAGGGAAGAAGGAAAACCTAATATTTAGTAGTGGCCCCGGAATCATTGACGATGCTCCTTAACGTAGGTAATGGCCAATCTTTGAACTCAACCTTGTCTTTCAAACTTCCCGCCGCCCGGGAGAAAACAAAATACGATTGCCATACATCGTGAGCGAAACGCTCTTAAAAAAACACTCACAGACTCGTCCTTATGATGTGGGTACCACTACTAAAAAAAAATAGTAAAAAATAATAAAATAAAAAAAATAAACTTTGATCTTAGCATTGTGCTTCTCATACGTCTGCTGTTTGTGTATGCTCCGCCTCACTCATCGAAGCGCTAGCTCGCCCTTAATCTGACATATCAAGACTCTCAAAATAAGGAGATGAATGAGAAGGGGATGGAAGGGAGGGCCAGACTCGTCAATGATTCCGGGGCCACTACTAAATATTAGGTTTTCCTTCTTCCCTTCGGGACTCAAACCTATAATTTATTAGTGGCCCCTTCATCATTGACGATGCGCCTGATATCTCAAGACTGGAGGGGGACATTCATCATGAACATCAAAAACCACTTAATAAATTACGGAGGTCCAAGGGTACACTTACTAAAAAGATCAGTTTAATAAATAGAATAAAGTATTATGCAGGCGGCGTTCCTTAAAGGTAGCCTGCGGTGTTGTCACCTTTATGTTTGATAGAACAGTTGGTGAAACACATAAACTATTCAAATAGCCTATAATACAAATATTAAAATAAATCAGTTGTCAATGCTGATAACAAGTTGGCCTATATATTTATGGCCTCAGGTACTATATGACAACATATTTGTACTCTCTCTTTTAATCTTAATCCTTAAGATTAATGAGTATATATAGTGAACTCTATTGCATCCATAAAGTAAACATAATTTTTTTTACTGACTAGACTTGTTTGAGTCTAAGGAATGGGTTATCACATGACCTTTCATTCTCGTCATATCTTGTATCACCTAAGAGACAGGTCAGAGTCCTTAGCTAGGATACCCCCCCCCCCTTTTTCCTTTAAACGAGACTCTCTGCCTTGATGCTATACATGTACGAGAAGGTTTCATGCGATTCACGGATAGGTAACGTGTTAAGAAAGTATGATTAGATGACCATGTCATCGATTGAGTAAATGTGTAGGAATCTGCCTGATGCAGCCCACTACCGGATATTGTGTGACCTAGCCAAAATGCCCGGATTACTCTCTCTGATTATTTTAATAATAACGCGGCTAGCCGGCGTTTTTTGGGAGGCATTTACCTGTCCGCAAAACCTAGAGGGACCCCGCCTGTGCCGGCCGAGAGTCCCGCATAAATGACATGAGTGATTGCACCAGGTAAAGTAAATGGTGCTGATCTCCCAGTTTCAGAGCAGGAACTTCAAACTCCGTAAAAAATATGATTACTGTGTTCATACGTTTAGATGAAATTAGGAGCAGGAGCAATATGTACACTCATGTTGCGCCTCGAAAATCTTTAGCAAGAGGGCTCCAAACTCATCGCCGCCAACTCAGACACCCTGTCACCCGTAGCTAATGCCATTAGGAAAATGGCTTTCATAAGTCGGCACCCTAAAGGAGGATCATGACGATATTTACAGGAGTGAAACATTTCAAGGGCCAGATCGAGAGACCAGGTGGGTGCGAGTTGACGAGGAGGAGGGCGAAGCCAGATGCAAGACCGCATGAACCCCTTCTCCTTCGCCTCTGGCAGGGACAAACCAGTTAATTCGAAAAAAGGTGTCCGAATTGCTGTGAGGCGATTCCTTAATGTGACAACTGACAACTTTTTGTATTTTCCAATAGGTAATTGAAACAATTAAACACCAGAGCCCCCAAGGACTGCAGTTGGTCAGTTTCTATGATCCAGGTAGTGAATGACTGCTAATAAGATTGGTACCGTTTGTGTTGATAGAGCATACAGAGTAATCAACTTGCGAGTCACGGTTCCCCAAACTGGCCTAGCCGCTTGACCTTCTGAATAATCATAAGGCAAAAGTCAGCGAGGTCTTGAGGTCGAAGTGGAAGTACGAGATCGGGAGCGACACCGGGTTCTCGCACCACATCTTTAACCCATAATTAGCGGTGAGCAACATAAGTCGAGTTAAATAAAGCTGGACTATGTGGCGGCGCTCGACATAACTCGAGTGGCAATTTCAGCACGTAATGTGGCTGAGAGAGAGAGACAAGTGGTGGCAGGAGACTAGCGAGCGTATGACTGCTCCAGACCACCGCGGCGAACCTACTGACACAAATCTCAGCTCCCTCCTCCCTCTCTCACTCGCTACATACTCAATTATGTACTGAAAGTACCGAATTACCTGCTTTTTGCACTCGCGTTGCACGGTTATTGCAAGAAAACTATCCATCATACAAGGATCGTTATGGTGTCATTCGAAAGCTCTGTTTATGCCCTTTCAGGGATAGGTACTTGTTTTACGTTCTGGGTCTTATTTAGGCATGAAAATGATCACGTAAACAGCCCTATTTTGGCTAAAAACACCCCGCTGTGCGGTACACATAAATAAACCGCATAGGCCGCTCGTAAGGTGTTAATTGATCGTACCAAACTTGAGCCGGCCACAGCGGCGCGATCACCGAGACCATGCCTCGATAACCCCGTAGTTTGTGGACTACTTTGCACATTAAGGATGCTTCTGGAGGTGGAAACAGCTAAATGGAGCTCTCCATTTGTTCCACTCTACCAGAAATGCGTCTGGACCCCCCTTCCCCGCCGGAGTCTTTCTCCGAGGTGTGAGAGGTTGAGGCAGCTTGTGGTTGGCCTCTGACGCTAACAAATCCATTTGCGGATTGCTAGGGTTCGGCAAACATCTCTTGAAAGATGGTTTGCTCAAGAGCCCATTCTACTAGAGTGCTCTGTCGCCCAGACAGAGCGTCTGCCCAGACGTTCGCCACGCCGGGCAGATACGTTGCATGAAGATAATTCTCCAGCCTCGCGGCTAGTCGAAAGATCTTTTCCGACAACCCTTGTAACACTCTAGATCTCACTGACCCTTGCTTCTGACTGCATGTCACTGCAGTCAGATAGTCCATTCTGAAGGCTAGGGACTTTCCTGCCTGGCTCATGCCGTGCTCCTGTAAAAAGAATAGTGGGACCAGCAACTCCTTGGCATTGATATTAAGATGATTGATTTGGACCATAGATCTTGACCATGACCTAGGTTTGACTGGTATCCCCATCCCAGGGTACCTGACGTGTCTGTATGTATCCAGACCGTCGGAGGTGGAGCTATCCATGTTAAGGAGGAGTGTAATCCCCTGGCTTCGCCCAAGCGACCAGGACGTTGTGGATTAAGGTTGGAATTTTCGTCAGTGTTTCTGCTGGTAACAGCAGAAAGTACCTGTTTCCTTCCAAAATAATTTGTTTTACCTTCAGACGTCCTAACGGAACCGTCATGTTGGTGGTGGATCATTTTGGATTGTGCTACCATTAACCAATTGTTTAGGTACTAGGACACCATGATCCCTTGTTTGAGTAATGGCAGCAAAGCCTGTCGGACTAATTTCGTAAAAAGTCGAGGTGCTAGATTTTCATCCAGAGGGCATACTTTGAAAGACAAACGTTTGATCCCCATTACGCGAAGTTAGATACATTTGTAAAACGTTTGTTGATTGGGACCTGCCAAAAGGCTTCTGTTAGATCAATGGAACACAGCCAGCCCTGTGGCGGGAGTGTCAATCTGATCTGATTCACCGTCAGCATCCCGAACGACTGATTGTGAATATGAATGTTGAGAAAAGAGAGGTCGCTTACCGACCTCATCTAAACACTGTCCCGTTTTTTTTTCACCAGGAACAACCGGGATGTGAACATGGGCTGTGACAGAGGACCGGGGATAATAATCTGCTTTTTTCGGCCATCTCTTTGACGGTAGATCCCACCTTCAATAACAAGAAGATTGAAGTCTGTGGGGATACATAAAACGGGGTCGCCGAGACTACCGTCAGGAGAGGCTTTTACTGACGACTGTCCTTGCCCATGTCCGTCGGGGCCACGCCCGATGATAATCTCGGAAGTTGCCAGTCGCATGACTGGTGTTGTCCGGCAGTAATACTCTTGTTTCCAACTCACCTTGCTTAGGCACTGGGAGTGAGAGAGCCTTGTGGTGTCTCAGTTTATTAACTCCTTCAGACTCATATGACGCGATCGCGTCATATGGCAGAGTGAGCCAAAAACTCATATGATGCTACCGCGTCATATGGACTTATTATATTGCCAGAAAATAAGTTTATGACGCTATTGAGCCGGTCTTTTGGCTGGTAAGTCCCATAAGTTAGATCTACATGTGGAAACATCTAGCAACCCCCTGGCGTCCCTGTGAGGGCCCCGCGCGGGTAGAAACGCTCAGTCTCTTCTCAGCAGCCAGCCTACTAGGTGGGTGTGCGTGGCCCTTTAAACCAAGGGGCCTCCATTTTGCCCAGCCTGGGTGGTATTTCTGCCCTAATATAACCCAAACGAAGTGCTATATCGTTGGGTTATCGATGGATTATTGTGTTAGTCTTGTTTAGGGTATAATAACCATGTTTGTGATGTGTTATGCTAGTCTGGTGTACGTCAGCAAGGTGGTGGAGCCCAAGAGGGGCCATGGTTTTTGCCTATACGTTTCGCTTGTTTGTGGATCACTTTCATATAATATCGAGTGAATTATATTACTATTTATCAGTCTGGTGATGGTCTGGTCTATCAGAGTGAGAGCTGAGTGATCTCTGCCATACCCATAGCTTACTCTGACTGTTCCTTTTACTTATATATCTTCTAGATCTCAAGTGACGGCGTCTTTTCCGTGGATCGACCTCCCTACTGCCAACCTAAAAGTTGGCAGATTGGGAGCCAAAGCATCACATTTTTCCCTTGCCCCTCAACTTTCCCTTCATAATTGCTGAGGGGCACAGGGCCTTGGGTGGGGCTTTGGTTTCCCGGGCATTTCCGCGCCCTCCTCAGCTCCCTGCCTTAGAGTGGCTTCGGTCACCCGGGCTTTGTTAGTGGTAAGCAGGGAGGGTTTGTGGGGGCGCTCTATGGCCTTGGCCTTGCTCGGGACCTTGGGGCTGTTCGGCCAGGCAGCCTGGGGAACAACAACAACAACAACAACAACAACTATTTATCAGTTCAAGTAGTGTATCTTACTTGTATTAGTGTTTGTTAGTGAAAAAACGTTCATAACTGGTGGAGCATTCTCTGGTGTACGTGACCAAGGTGGGCTCCACGAGGGGCCATGGTTTTTGCCTATACATTTCGCTTGTTTGTGGATCACTTTCATATAATATCGAGTGAATTATATTGCTATTTATCAGTTCAAGTAGTGTATCTTACTTGTAATAGTGTTTGTTAGTGAAAAAACGTTCATAACTGGTGGAGCATTCTCTGGTGTACGTGACCAAGGTGGGCTCCACGAGGGGCCATGGTTTTTGCCTATACATTTCGCTTGTTTGTGGATCACTTTCATATAATATCGAGTGAATTATATTGCTATTTATCAGTTCAAGTAGTGTATCTTACTTGTAATAGTGTTTGTTAGTGAAAAAACGTTCATAACTGGTGGAGCATATGTCGCCATGCTCCCTCCCTCCCCCCTGTGCATTTGTCCTCGATAATTTAGTGGTGGAAAGTGCTTGGGAGGTAAGTTTTTTATTGGCAAAAGCACTCTACATATACGGCTTGGTGGCCACGAGGGAATCTCAGCAGTGTCAGTATGTACAGTCAACATATAATATATAATACATATCATATATAATAAATATATACTAGCCTAATAATAATATATATTGTATATGGGGGGCAGGGGGAAGAGAGGGAGGGGGGTATAATGGGGGAGGGGGCATAATAATAAAACAAAAAAACATACAGTATATACAAGAGATCAAGTGACTGTCTGGGGAAGGGTCACTCAGGTCCAGGTATCCTATTGGGAGGTGTGAAGCCAAGGGAGTGGTATTCGAAGGTGTGAAAACCACTACAACTACCATCACCACCACCACCACCACAACTAACACCACCACCACAACTAACACCTCTGTGTTGACAGAAATGTGGAGGCATATAATTATATACAGTATATATATGTATAAATATATACATGTAAGCATATATATATATATATTTATATATATATATATTTATATATATAGGAATAGGGGGAAGGCGGGGGGAGGTGGGGTATAGGGAAAAATATATATAAAAAAAAAAAAAAGCTACCCCTAAAAAAAAAAAAAAAAAAAAAAAAAAAATATATATATAAATATATATATATAGGCTACCCCTAAAAAAGAAAAAAAAAGAAAATATATACAAAAATAAATAAGTAAATAAAAATAAAAAATATATAATAATATATAATTACCGGTATATATATATATATATATAATTATATAATATATATATATATATATATATATTATATATAATATATTATATATATAATTATATATAATTATATATAATAGAGTTTGGGGTGGGGGACATTTATAAAAATAATGTTGGGTATAATAATAAATAATAATAATAATAATAATAATAATAATAATAATAAATTATAATAATATAATAAAGCAAAAATATAAATGAAATACAAATATTTATTAGTGGCCCCTCCATCATTGACGAACATGCCTATTACATAAGGCATCCTCTCCAAAAACTAATCCGCCGTAGTTTGAATCTACCGCGCAGAGCATTTAAAATCTGAGGAGCCTTCATCATGAGTGCACGCGACCTCACTCATGGCTTCAGTCATTATGAATTGGGTTCTCACTACGAAAAAACTTCGTAAAAAATAAAAACAAAAAGAAAATAAGAATAACTATCCAATAAGCTTTCCATCATATCGTGGATGTACTTGTGTGGATCTTTGACCAGACGCTGATTCAGGCGTCATTCTTCCTTCTCTGCTCTGCGATCAGCCGGCCCGGACGTGTCTCTCCACGCTCTGCTGGTTCCGCATTTGCTGCGTCCCTAGTGAGTTTTTTCTCCTTTGTTACTCCGGGATGTATCGAGTAAGGTTAGGATATGCGTAGCAGGAGTGTCCTGGGCTGGTTGCCCGCAGTGCAGTGTATTTTGGGTCGTGTGTTTGGGGCATCTATTTCGGATGTACCATCGTGGTCCTGTTGTGGACAGGTGAACTTTTTCACAGTTAGCTAGCTTTGTGATGCAGGCGGCTTTCATTACGCGTTATTGCTTCCTTTTATCTTTCTGATGAGGTAGCGTATTTTTGCTGACGTTCCCAGCGTATTTTTCTTCACTTAGTGAAGTCTTTTCTGGGTCCCGAGTCAGTTCTTCCCTTTGCTGGAAGTATTTGCTACAGTGGTGTGTTGGCGGTGGTTCCTGTTGTGATATAATTCAGTGCTTTTTGTTTATATTCTGACATGTTAACGTTATCCGTCTGCCTAGGCCTAGCCAGCCTCTCGTAGCTTTACCACATATACAAGTGTTATTGATTTATTTTCTAAATATGTACTACTGTGTCATGTGTGTCCTGGTTTAGTTGTGTATTGGCTAATTCCATGGACTATTTATGTGTCCTGGGTTAGTTGTGTATTGGCTAATTCCACGGACTATGTTGGGCCCGGCGTTAGTTGTGTTTTGGCTATGCCTCGGTCCGGTGGTGCGTTCAGATGGTATCTGGACGGGGTGGGTTTTTTCCGGCAGGTTTTTCTCGGTTTCACCTTGATAACCCCGGCTGGTTGCCGAGTCTTGGCCACGTGGTTTAAAAACAGGCTTGTTTCCCCGGCGAGTAGGTGTCTGTGGCTCCCCAGGACTGCGTCTCTGGGGTGCCTGTTTCAGGCTCCTTATGATTCCCGGCGGATTGGCTGTACCCATCTAACAGTGTTCATACGGACACGTGTTGTTTGTAGTTTTTTCGGTTTTGCAAAGCCAATATAAAATTATGCTGTTGTTGTTTTTCCTCCCCGGCGATCTTTTACAAAGAAGTGGGGTTAGGAACAATTGGGGTTAACTTTTAAACTTTAAATCACCTGGCGGGTGCAACCTGGAAGGGTGGGATGCCCGAATTTGCAAAATTTAGTTTAGTTGACCAGACAATTGAGGGATGCATTGTGTATCGCCTCCTTTAACATACGGCGCTTTAGGGCACAATTGGGGTTAACGTTTTTTAAACTAATATTCACATTTGCTATTCGAGATAATTTGCCAAACAATTGATTGATACAATAGGGTATCACGGCCTTCAAGACGGCGATCTATGAGGGCTTCTGGGAGAAGCCGGGTTAGAGATTAAGATAGGCTTAGACTTTTTATGGGATAAAAAGATGCCTGAATCTTACTAGTGTTTCAAGTGTAAAGGGATACTTGAAAGACTTCATCTTTATTAAAGATATGCTTCATCTTTATGAGGATTAAGAAGTTATGCTTACTTCTTTGGACAGGTAAAAGATATGCTGAAATCTTTAATAAGCCATTGTAACAATGCCGTTTGTTTGTTTAGTCTTTCCCTCCCGGCGACCTTTTTACAAAGAGGTCTGGGGCAGGTACAAATGGTTTGACATTGCATATAAAACCCGGCGGTTGTACCTTTGGGTGGTTATATTAACTGATTTGCAATTCGCGATATTTGTATTTCTTCCCCGGCGATCTTTTACAAAGAAGTGGGGTTAGGAACAATTGGGGTTAACTTTTAAACTTTAAATCACCCAGCGGGTGCAACCTGGAAGGGTGGGATGCCCGAATTTGCAAAATTCAGTTTAGTTGACCAGACAATTGAGGGATGCATTGTGTATCGCCTCCTTCAACATACGGCGCTTTAGGGCACAATTGGGGTTAACGTTTTTTAAACTAATATTCACACCCGGCGGGTGCTCCTTGGAGGGATGGGAATAACGAATTTACAATTCAGTTAGTTAACCAGACAATTGAGGGATACGTTTTGTATCGCCGCCTTCAACATACGGCGATCTAATAAGATACTTCGGGAGAAGTTAGATCTCGTATATTTGTCAGGTTTCCCAGTTTTTGATCTACGAGATAATCCGGGGGCCGGCGTCTTTTTTAGTTTTTTTTTTCCCAAAATTGAATCTTGAAACAAACACCACCGGAAAGACTTAATCAGTTATAAACGCCATGCTGGTCTTTATATATTATGTTAGAGGGTATTCATAAATCTTTTGGACAAATTAAGATATTCTGAAATCTTTTACTTAGGAAACCCCACCGCGTAGCGAGCTGCAGTCGTTGAGTATTACGTCTCGTTACCCGGCGGGTTATTTAACACTTGTGTGCGAACATGTTTGGGTTAATCTTATGAGCATTAATTCCTGGAAATTTTATTTTTTTCCAGAGCTGGGTCCCGGCGGGTCTATGCAGAACCTGGAGTAAGTATCCCACCAGTCTCTGTCATGGCTACCTTTGCCCCGGTTTTTGCTTTATGCATTACGCCCTCCTGTTCAGGTATCCCTATTTTTGCGCATACCCTTTGTATAAAATTTGTTAAAATGTCTCGTTTGGTGTGGGATACATTTCCGGCGTTTTTTCTCGTTGCTCCGAGAACACCGTTTTTGTTTACCGAGTTTTAGTCAGGATGGCTCAAAATAGGTAAGTTACCCCGACGAGTTTGGTCGCTTGAGGGCTCATAAGAAACTGCGTTTTCTGTGGTCGAGCCTGGGATCAGGCTTCCTGTGTTATTCATTGCTTTATGCATTACGCCCTCCTGTAATGTATAGTTTAGTGTGGGTTACCTTTCCGGCGTTTTTCTCGTTGCTCCGAGAACACCGTTTTTGTTTACCGAGTTTTAGTCAGGATGGCTAAAATAGGTAAGTTACCCCGACGAGTTTGGTCGCTTGAGGGCTCATCAGAAACTGCGTTTTCTATGGTCGAGCCTGGGATCAGGCTTCCTGGGTTATTCCCGTCGAGGGGGGATCCACACAGTTTTCTAGGTGATCAGGCTGACACCTGTTGGACTTGGTTTTCTCTGCTTTTCAAAGCCATTGAAACAATGCTGTCTGTTTGTTTGGTCTTTACCTCCCGGCGACCTTTTTACAAAGAGGTCTGGGGCAGGTATAATTGGTTTGACATTGCATATAAAACCCGGCGGTTGTACCTTCGGGTGGTTATATTAACGGATTTGCGATTCGAGATAATTTGCCAAACAATTGATTGATACAATAGGGTATCACGGCCTTCAAGACGGCGATCTATGAGGGCTTCTGGGAGAAGCCGGATTAGAGATTAAGATAGGCTTAGACTTTTTATGGGATAAAACGATGCCTGAATCTTACTAGTGTTTCAAGTGTAAAGGGATACTTGAAAGACTTCATCTTTAATACAGATATGCTTCATCTTTATGAGGATTAAGAAGTTATGCTTAATTCTTTTGGACAGGTAAAAGATATGCTGAAATCTTTAATAAGCCATTGTAACAATGCCGTTTGTTTGTTTAGTCTTTCCCTCCCGGCGACCTTTTTACAAATAGGTCTGGGGCAGGTACAATTGGTTTGACATTGCATATAAAACCCGGCGGTTGTACCTTTGGGTGGTTATATTAACTGATTTGCAATTCGCGATAATTTGCCAAACAATTGATTGATACAATAGGGTATCACGGCCTTCAAGACGGCGATCTATGAGGGCTTCTGGGAGAAGCCAGATTAGAGATTAAGATTGGCTTAGACTTTTTATGGGATAAAAAGATGCCGGAATCTTACTAGTGTTTCAAGTGTAAAGGGATACTTGAAAGACTTCATCTTTAATAAAGATATGCTTCATCTTTATGGGGATTCAGAAGATATGCTTATATCTTCTGGACAGGTAAAGATATGCTGAAATCTTTAATATGAAACTAAAGGACAACGAAAAGTAGTGGTGGAGTGCTACGGTTCGTTGACCGGCGGTTTTGAGGCACATATTTGTACCATTTTTTGGGTATAAGCATTAATCCCCGGAAATTTCTCTTTCCAGGGCGGAGTACCGGTGTTGCACCAGGTGACCAGGTAGTTCCCGGGGGCGGGGTAGTTTTCCCCCAGTCTCTGTCGTGTCGGCACTTGAACCTCTCATTGCTGTATGTTCAACGCCGTTAAGCTCAGGTAGCCCTATCTTATTTTTATTTGTTAATGAAATAATTTAATAGCTGAATCATAATAAACATATATATTTTCTATGATTATATTAATATTGTGTTTATTTATAGTAATTTATTTTAATACAATTAAATATAAATTAATAGTATACTTTATGATTTTGCTCACCAGCTCTGCTTTCAATGTGTTAATGAGCTATGGGAGCTTTTAATTATCATAAACCTTTACGGGACTCGGACGAGGGCTCCCATTCAGGGAGAATACCGAGCTCGCAAGCGAGGGACAGCCACAGACAAGGTGTATGGCGATACTCACAGTCGTACCTCACCCGCCGGACGATAACGCCGGCGGGCGGACCTGATGCTCTGATGACGGACGAGAACAGGTTGATTTCCATTTTTTTTTTTTTTTTTTTTTCTATGTGATTGAGGGAGGCAAAAGGCATAACTGCCTATAGCGAGTGCCTCCCCCATAGTTGAAAGAGTGACAGGGCCAAAATCAAGGGACGTTCGAGCCAAAATGCCTGGACACACGGAGTTTGAAGCAATTTAAGTCATAGGAAGAGGGAAAGACTGATTCTGGGAGAGAGTTCCAGAGCTCAGCTGTTGAGTAGAAGAAAGTTTGAGAGTAACGTTTCACTCTTGGGTTGGAGAGTTGCACAGAGTAGGGGTGGGATTGAGTTGCAAGACGGGTACCACGTGCCCTACGTAAAGGAGGGCACTGGGATAGCTCTGAAGAACACTGATTATTATAGTAGCGATAGAATAGCGAGAGAGATGCAACATTGCGGCGGAGAGAGAGAGATTGCAGAGAGTTGGTGAGTGGACGGGAGTTAATGATATGAAAGGCCTTCCTTTCAACTTTGTCTAGGAGAGCGGTGTGAGAGGAACCTCCCCACACATGTGAACAATACTCAATACAAGGGCGCACTATGCCCCTGTACAGAGCAAGAAGCTGTGCAGGGGAAAAGAACCCCTAAGGCGGTTGAGCACACCCAGCTTCTGGGAGGCTGCCTTAGCAAGACTGGTAATGGTCCTTCCAAATGAGAGCAGAAGAAAAAGAGACACCAAGAATATTGAGAGAAGATGAAGGGTTGATTTTTGTATTGTTGAAGAATAAGGGATAGTCCGCTGGGAGATCCTGACGGGTAGATAGATGGAGAAATTGGGTTTTGGAAGCATTAAAGTTAACAAGGTTTTCTCTGCCCCAATTGGAAATAGTATTTAGATCAGAATTTAAGAGTTCTATGGCTTCATTACGTTTGTCGTTGAGGGATTGCTGGCTGGGGCGTTCTGAAAAACTAATGGAGTAGTGTAAGGTTGAGTCGTCTGCGTATGAATGGATGGGAATTAAGGTACAGTTAAGGAGATCATTTATAAAAATTAGAAAGAGAATAGAGGATAGGACAGAGCCCTGAGGAACACCGGAGTTTATAGGATGAGGAAGTGAACAATGGCCGTCCACAACCGCGGCTATGGAACGGCCGGAAAGGAAATTAGAGACAAAGGCACAGATGGAGGGATAGAAACCGAAGGAGGGTAGTTTAGAAATTAAAGATTTATGCCAGACTCTATCGAAGGCTTTCGATATGTCTAGTGCAATAGAAAAAGTCTCACCGAAGTCCCGGAAGTAGGATGACCAAGAGTTAGTAAGATATGAAAGAAGATCACCAGTAGAGCGACCCTTAAGGAAGCTATACTGGCGATCTGAGAGCAGATTATGAGAAGAGAAATGCTTAAGAAATTTGGAAGCAAGAATAGTTTCAAAAACTTTAGAAAGACAAGAGATAAGAGCAATTGGACGATAGTTGGAGGGTTGAGAGCGGTCACCCTTCTTTGGGACAGGTTGAATGTGAGCAAACTTCCAGCATGAAGGGAAGACGTTAGAGGATAGACAGAGACGAAAGAGTTTGCCTAGGCAGGGAGTCAGCACGGAAGCACAGTTTTTGAGAACAACAGGAGGAACACCGTCCGACCGTACGCCTTATTAGTGTTAAGCCCAGAGAGGGTAGAAAGTACATCTTTAGAAGAGATTAGGATATTAGGCATAAGTAAGAGAGAGGAGGGCGGAGAGGGAGGAATAGCACCGGAATCATCCAAGGTGGAGTTTCTAGCAAAAGTTTGAGCGAAGAGTTTAGCTTTGTCAGAGGAAGAAGTGATGGTTGTGCCATCAGAGTGGGAAAGGGGAGGGAAAGACGAGGAAGAGAAATTGTTGGAGAGGTATTTGGCTAGATGCCAGAAAGCTTGGGAAGAGCTAGAGTTGGATAGTTCAGTGCATTTATTATTGATGAAAGAGTGTTTGGCAAGTCGAAGAATCTATTTTCCGCCGCCAGACGCGTCTCTAATGTGCCACGTAGTCAACAAACTACAGGATTAGAGAGGCGTAGTCTCGCTAATCGCGCCCCTGTGGCCGGCGCAGTGTGGTACCAGCATTTGAACATCTGGTGCCCGCACCCAGTGTCACTCCTGGTCGGGTTGTTCCACTTAGAACACAATTGGCAACCTAGAAACCTCGCCGACTTGTTCATTTTGGACATTCAGGAGGCCAAGTGGCTAGCACCATATGGTAGCGACGTGACAAAGATATTCACGAATCAATATACCCAGTCGACAAAGCGACAGTTTCCATCGCATTGGCAAGCTTTTACGTCTCGGATTCTTAGAACAAAACAAAATGTGCCCTCGGTGGCGTTGGTTGTTTATTCTTTAATTTATATGTTCATGCAGAAACATTTATCTGAAAGTGATTTATGTGGGCAGGTTTTAAACTCCGCCCACCTCCCCGTCGGCTCAGGCCTACATGGTCTCTGGACAAAGCATCATCGTTATTCTCGTTCCCGTATGTACCAAAGACTGCAGATTTTACAAAAGGGCAGTATTCCTTATGGTTTTGGCTACCGGTAACAGAGTATCTGAGCTGGCGGCGATGAGCAACGCACCTAATTGCCTCAGGTTTGATAGGCTTTATGAGTGTATTCACATTGCACCTTCCCCAGGATTCATAGCCGAGATTGAGCACAGTGAACACGTGTTTTCAGAGTTCACGGTGCCGGCGTTAAACAGGGGAAAGGTGCACCATCTTTTTTGCCCAGTGCAAGCTCTAACCAAATATTTAAGAGTGGCACCTCTAAATCACCAGGGTGCTTTATGGGTCGCAAGTCCGGGTGAACGCTTGATGGAGCGTACACTGGCTTCTCTCTTGGTCGAGGACTTTAAAGAGAAGAATCCCGGCGTTGTGGGTAAGACCCACGATTTACGCAAGGGGACAGCCTCTTTACGTTTCCTTAATAATCTTTCGGTGGAAGTTATTACGTCCACACAGTTGTGGGCCTCTAATCAGGAGTTTTTGCCTCGATACCTTTCAGTAGCTCTGGACAAACCTTCCTTGCCATGTATAGCTTTACGGCAGAGGGTCTAGTTGGCCCTTTTAGTCACGTTTTGTTTAATTTCAAGAAAAAGGGGGGGGAGGGTGCAGTCAGTGTGACATAGGACACCCTAGACCCCTCCGGAGTATGTGTTCGGAACATACGAGCTGTGATACTGGTTGTAGGCATTGTATTATAAAATTTCTCTGTAGTATTCATTGCAGGAAATTGTGCTAAAAGCCAATAGTAGTGTTACAACAATTCTTGTTGTAAGTAGCTTTGGCTGTGAAGCAATAGAGTTTTGAGAAATCTCGGTAGTTGCAACTACGACTTTTACTTTTGAAGTAATTACTTCTGCATAAGTACACAAGTTCAGTACTTCTACGAATGTACAAGAATTCATTTATGTTTGGTTATATTTTTAGGAATATATCCACTAGTTAATGGGGTTTATATGTGCACATGTAAACTTATAATTTTTTAGTTTTCACCACTTACTTTAAGTGGGGTGCCTTCTTAACTAGCAGATCTGTGCACAGAGTCTCAGAGTTAACCCTTTTTCAAGCAGGCTTCTTTGAAGCACGCTCCTGCTTGTACCCCTTTTTGAAGATTTAGGCTGTATAAAGTTTATGCACCCGAATATATCTTTTTTACAAAAGTAAGAATACTATGTGGTTGTTTGATTATCTGCTTTTCTAGAGTTATGATATGATTACGAATGTCCCCCTCCAGTCTTAGAAATAAGGCATGTTCGTCAATGATGGAGGGGCCACTAATAAATTATAGGTTTGACTCCTGTAAGGATATAAAGAAAACCTAATATTTAGTAGTGGCGCCGTAATCATTGACGACTGGGGCCCTCCCGACCATCCCCTTCCCATTCGTTGATGTATTAAGGATTTTGGTTTACTTGATATGTCAGTGAAGGAAGAATGACGCCTGAATCAACGTCTGGTCAAAGATCCACACAAGTACATCCACGATATGATGGAAAGCTTATTGGATAGTTATTCTTATTTTGTTTTTGTTTTTTATTTTTTACGAAGTTTTTTCGTAGTGAGAACCCAATTCATAATGACTGAAGCCATGAGTGAGGTCGCGTGCGCTCATGATGAAGGCTCCTCAGATTTTAAATGCTCTGCGCGGTAGATTCAAACTACGGCGGATTAGTTTTTGAAGAGGATGCCTTATGTAATAGGCATGTTCGACATTGATTACGGGGCCACTACTAAATATTAGGTTTTCTTTATCTCCTTACAGGAGTCAAACCTATAATAAATACTCTATTATGGGTGATCCCATACACAGGAATAACAGGTATAATAATAAATAATAATAATAAAAATAATAAAATAGGCCTAAACACAAAAATAATAAAAATAATAAAATGGTGGTGGTGGTGGTGGAGATGGTGGTGGTGTTGACACCAATAGGATTGGGTTCATTTTCTGACCTGACCCACGGTCAGAAAAGTGACCTGACCCAAGGTCAGAAAAGGGACCCGACCCTATTGGTGTCAACACCACCACCATCTCCACCACCACCACCACCACCACCACCACCTCCACCTCCACCACCATGACCATTACCACCACGACCACCACCACCTCCACGACCACCACGACCATCACCATGACCATCACCACCACCACGACCATCACCACCACCACCACCACGACCATCACAACCACCACGACCATCACCACCACCACCACCACCACCACCATGACCATCACCACCACCACCACCACCACGTCCACCTACTCGTGGCCATCACCATCACCACCACCACCACCACCACCACCACCTCTACCTACTCGTGGCGACATAAACATTTTGACTGTACTTACTCACACTGCTGAGATTCCCTCGTGGCCACCAAGCCGTATATGTAGAGTGCTTTTGCCAATAAAAAACTTACCTCCCAAGCACTTTCCACCACTAAATTATCGAGCAAAAATGCACAGGGCTGAGGGAGCATGGCGACATATGCTTGACCAGTATTGAAAGTTTTTTCACTTAGAAACACTAATACCAGTACTTGAACTGATAAATAGCAATATAATTGACTCGATATTATATGAAAGTGATCCACAAACAAGCGAAACGTATAGGCAAAAAGCATGGCCCCTCGTGGGCTCCACCACCTTGGTCACGTAGCCTACACCAGAGAATGCTCGACCAGTAATAAAAGTTTTTCACTAAGAAACACTAAAACAAGTAAGATACACTACTTGAACTGATAAATAGCAATATAATTGACTCGATATTATATGAAAGTGATCCACAAACAAGCGAAACCATGGCCCCTCGTGGAGCCCACCTTGGTCACGTACACCAGACTAGCATAACACATCACTAACATGGTTATTATACCCTAAACAAGACTAACACAATAATCCATCGATAACCCAATGATATAGCACTTCGTTTGGGTTATATTAGGGCAGTAATACCAGCCAGGCTGAGCAAAATAGAGGCCCCTTGTTTTAAAGGGCCGCGCACACCCACCTAGTAGACTGGCTGCTGGGAAGAAACTGACTCTTTCTACCCCTGCGGCGCCCTCACAGGGACGCTAGGGGGTTGCTAGATGTTTCCACATGTACATCTAACTTATGGGACTTACCAGCCAAAAGACCGGCTCAATAGCGTCATAAACTTATTTTCTGGCAATATAATAAGTCCATATGACGCGGTAGCGTCATATGTGTTTTTGGCTCACTCTGCCATATGACGCTACCGCGTCATATATGTCTGAAGGAGTTAAAGAGGAGGGTAGTGACTCTAATGTCGGAAAGGGGGTGATGAGAGTCCTTGCTACCATCACTATTGGATTTACCCTTAGACTGACCCCTAAACCAACCCCCTCTGCCCTTGGATCGGCCTTGTCCACTAGACGTCCCGCCACTCTCAGGGGCTGTGTAAGTCTTTGATGACTGAAATGACTGGGATTGATCACGAAAGGAACTCTTAGCATTAAATATAGAATTAAACCTACTGCCCACTCTTCAACTTAGAATTAGTGGCAGGTTGTGAGTCCAGAAGTAGATCGACAATGCGCCAGGCATCGCCTGAGGCTAGGGTTTTGGAGAAGAAATCTGATCAAATCTGTCTTCCACCTATCTCTGCAGGGCGTCTGCTAACCAAGTACCCCCTCAGGTCTTTACGGACCCGTACCGCCTCAAAGAGAGCAGCCGGATGTCGCGGAGAGACTGAATGGAGTTTTGGAGAAGAAGGCGCCTAGTCAGAGAAAGAGCCTTTTGGGTATTGACGTCCTTTACTGACTCAGACGTCCTGGCCAGCGAGGCCGCAAGTTGGCGGCTGAGTAAGTATTGGGACGCCAGTCTCCAGGCTTTCTGCCTCATCTTGTAGTCTTTATCGATCTGAACCTGTGTCATAGGACAAAAAGGTTCAGGTAACTGGCATAAAGAAAGTTTAGTGGCCCCCCAAAATAAAACTTATATGGAGGTATCCCTACCGCCATGCCAACCGGCATTTGAAAACCAATGATGGTCTTCTTGCGGAAGCAGATGACTGCTTTTGTTTGTTATTGTGCTGGTAAACAGCAGGGCCTCTTGTCTCCTTGCAGCCCTCGGCCCTGACTCCCCCCCTTTGCATCTGAACTAGTGAAGACCCCGCAGGGTCCCTGAAGGTTATCACATTTAATTCTGGGGTCAAGCCCTGTAACAGCATTAAATCGTTAAACCCATCTAACTTAGTCCAGTCGGAAAAATAAATTTCCGGCGGAAGCGGGAGGCAAGGCAGGAGATAGCATGGACACACAATAGTCAGGATTAAAAATGTAGGAAAGGACCTGACGACAACATCAAGTACCTCTCCAGATTGGTTCTTGGCCCTTCATTGCTTAACCTCATTTGCCTCGATAACCCAATGTTTCAGAACAAGGGACTCACCCGTGACTGTGGGTTGTGTGACCTCGGGGCGTAAAGGCTTAACTACAGACCAAGATGCATCCAACCCATATAAAAGTGGCATAAGGCCGTTTTTACTAGGGATGGATTTATTAAGAGGGGGAGGAAGCAAATCCGAGAACAACTGCAGATTGGACGGCAAGAATGCCGTAGCCCCCCAAAGTGGAAGGGACAGGAGTGACAGTAGATGGAGGTAAAATTAAATATATCAACCTGAGGTTGAGCAAGTACGTGCCCTAGGGGATGCACCCCCGGAGCTATTGGTACTGGAACTGATACCTGTCGCTCATCTTTAACCTGTCTCATGAGATCAAAGCGTAGTAGGGAAGGTATACAGTAGGGTAGTGATTGAGAGAGTGAGAGTGAGAACGGAGAAATGGATAGGCGATGAGCAGGGAGGTTTTAGGAAGGGAAGAGGATGTGTAGATCAGATGTTTACCCTGAATTGTGTTGTGGAGAAGTATCTGGAGAAGAAACAAAAGGTGTATGTTGCCTTTATGGACTTGGAGAAGGCCTATGACAGAGTGGATAGAGAAGGTTTGTGGAAAGTACTTAGAATATACGGAGTAGAGGGCAAGTTGCTGAAAGCAGTGAAGAGCATGTATGAGGGTGCAAAGGCGGCAGTACGTGTGGAGAGTGAGCAGAGCGAGTTCTTTGACCTGAATGTTGGTTTGAAACAGGGGTGTGTGATGTCCCCGTGGTTGTTTACTGTATATATGGATGGAGTCATGAAAGAAATACTATCAAGAGCAGTGGATGTTGGTGTATCGCTGAAAAGGGAGGGAATTGAGTGGAAGCTACCTATACTGCTGTTTGCGGATGATACAGTTCTGATGAGTGATAATGAATGGGAGTTGCAGGGTCTGGTAAATGAGTTTGGAACAGTGTGCGAAAAACGGAATTTGAAGGTAAACACGGGGAAGAGCAAGGTTATGGTGTTCGAAAGGGGTGAAGTCACAGAGTGTGAGGTGAAGCTGAACGGTCAGGCTATGGAGATCGTCAACTCTTTTAAGTATCTGGGCAGTGTGTTGAGTAAAGATGGGATTATGGATGAAGAAGTGCGGGTGAGGGTACAACAGGGGAAGAGGGTTGTAGGAACGCTAAAAGCAGTAACAAGAAATAGGGTGGTCGGCATGGAAGTGAAGAAGTCCTTGCATGACAGTGTGGTAATCCCGACACTGACTTACGGAAGCGAAGCATGGACGTTGGTTGAGAGACGCAGACCAAGAGTGAGAGCAGTGGAAATGAATTACTTAAGGAGTGCGTGCGGAGTTACATGGAGGGATAGACAGACTAATGAGGAAGTAAGAAGGAGGTGTGGTGTGGAGGTAGATGTGCTGGAAAGTGTGAAAAGGAACAACTTGAGATGGTTCGGCCATATGGAACGTATGGAAAGCGAGAGCATGACTAGGAGGGTGTACGAGAGCGAGGTGGAGGGACAGAGAGGTGGAAGGATGGAGTGAGGAAGTACATGAACGAAGGCGGTGCTGGTTGGGGGGAGGGGCGTCGACTGACTGGGGACAGAGGTGCATGGGGGCGGTTCGTTCGTGGCCATCCCTTCGGGGATCACGGCGTCAGACAATAGATAGATAGATAGATGAGATCAAATAACTCCTATAATGGATCCCTCGCTACAAAAACCCCACTTGCTTGGTCTGACTGGGACGCGGGCTATGACATTTCTCAGCCCTGCGTTCCCGAATGCCGTGAAGATGGATGTTGGCCAGACGCCATTTCTTCGCCGTGTACACCTTGGTGGTGTAAAGTAGATCCCGGTGACCGGGTCAAGGGGGTCTTTGTTGAAGGCTTTACCGGCCCCCACCCCCCTGACCCAGTCACCGGGATCTACTTCACACCACCAAGGTGTACACGCCGAAGAAATGGCGTCTGGCCAATATCCATCTTCACGGCATTTGGGAACGCAGGGATCAGAAATGTCATAGCCCACGTCCCAGTCAGACCAAGCAAGTGGGGTTTTTGTAGCGAGGGATCCATTATAGGAGTTATTTGATCTCATCTATCTATCTATCTATTGCCTGACACCGTGATCCCCGAAGGGGTGGAAACGAACGAACCGCCCCCATGCACCTCTGTCCCCAGTCAGTCGACGCCCCTCCCCCCAACCAGCACCGCCTTCGTTCATGTACTTCCTCACTCCATCCTTCCACCTCTCATTCGGTCTACCTCTCCCTCTCTGTCCCTCCACCTCGCTCTCGTACACCCTCCTAGTCATTCTTACAGTAGGTATGGGGGGAGGGAGGGGGGGTTAGTATGTGTCTTATTAAGTATGTGTGCAAGTGTGTGTTACTGTGTGTTTATCATCTCTCTCTCTCTCTCTCTCTCTCTCTCTCTGTAATATAGGTAATACCTACAGTAGGTATGGGGGAGGGAGGGGGGTTAGTATGTGTCTTATTAAGCATGTGTGCAAGTGTGTATTGCTGTGTGTTTATCATCTCTCTCTCTCTCTCTTTCTCTCTCTCTCTCTCAAGAAAAACAGTAAATGGCGACAACAAAGTGGGAGAAAGTAAAGTGGAAATCATAAGTCCAGAAAAACAAACTAACACCAGAAATCAGAAAATGAAGGAAACCAAAACCCAGGACAGTAAGGTAACTACAAAAAACGGAACAGCTTGTGAAGTAAATATAAAAGGGAAAGAAGTGAAATTGAAACAACATAAATTTATGGAGAATGGGCTAAGCAGCGTAGGACAAATTCTTGCAAAAAACGGCAATAATGAAGAAATAAAAATAAAAGTGGTAGAGGGGTGGACAGAAATCCAAGCATGCTTAGATAAGTTTACTAAATATATGGAAGGGCTGACTATTGGATCAATGGACATTGATCACCATAATGGATCATAAACATCTAAACATAATATCATGGAACGTGAATGGCTTAGGTGGTAGAATGCACGATGTTCATTATTATGTAACAAAGTTCGACACTGACGTAATTCTTCTCCAGGAAACTGGGGATAGGAATGGTAGTATAATAAAACTCAATGGGTATAAACTATATCAATTATTTTCAGATGATAATATAAGGGGAGTTTCCACATATGTAAAAAATTCCATACCCTCAGAATTAATAGAGGCGCCCATGAAATCAGAGGGGATCGAAACAGTCTCAGTAAAACTATATTTAAAAGAAGGGACCCTTAATATCGTTAACGTATATATCACAAAACTGTTTTCATGCCAGTGCTCTGCCTGATAGTTTGTATAATGGGGTTACTCTTGTCGCTGGGGACTTAAACGCTAGATATAATTAATTTGAATTCGACGGGAAAATAAATACGAATGGTAGAAGATTTTATCAATTTGTACAAGATTACCAAGACATTAAATTACTAGGATCGGAAGAAGCAACCCATATTAAGGGAGGGAGACTCGACTACGCTTTTATACTAAATGGACAAGGGCTGGATGGAAGCTGCGTAGTAGAGGCTCAACTACTCAGTGATCATTTTGCTCTTGATATTAAAATTCCACTAGGGAAACTAGCTTTCGGGGCCAATAGAAAAAAACTAAGGCTTCCAAAAGACGATATACAAAACTTTATTGAATATATTAAAAAATGGTACAGTAATTATCATCCTACATCAATTGAATCTTTCTATGATGACATGATTAAAGTTATAGAAACCTCATTAACACCTTACGAGCGGCCTATGCGGTTTATTTATGTGTACCGCACAGCGGGGTGTTTTTAGCCAAAATAGGGCTGTTTACGTGATCATTTTCATGCCTAAATAAGACCCAGAACGTAAAACAAGTACCTATCCCTGAAAGGGCATAAACAGAGCTTTCGAATGACACCATAACGATCCTTGTATGATGGATAGTTTTCTTGCAATAACCGTGCAACGCGAGTGCAAAAAGCAGGTAATTCGGTACTTTCAGTACATAATTGAGTATGTAGCGAGTGAGAGAGGGAGGAGGGAGCTGAGATTTGTGTCAGTAGGTTCGCCGCGGTGGTCTGGAGCAGTCATACGCTCGCTAGTCTCCTGCCACCACTTGTCTCTCTCTCTCAGCCACATTACGTGCTGAAATTGCCACTCGAGTTATGTCGAGCGCCGCCACATAGTCCAGCTTTTTTTAACTCGACTTATGTTGCTCGCCGCTAATTAAGGGTTAAGCCGTAATGTTCAGACGACAAAGAAAAGAAAACGGCCGAACAATAATAAATATGCCCACGATAAAGTCCTCCAAGGTTGGAACAAAATGCTCAAGGTCGCGCATAGAAAATGGGTAAACGATGGAAGGGAGGACGAAGCAAAAAACACGTTGCTGGAGACAGCAAAAATTTGCGGGGAGGCTAGAAAAGAAGTTAGAAGGGAGTATTGGACGAATTTTACAAATAATATCGGAAATAGTAAAAATATAGGTGATATTTGGAAAGAGGTTAAAAAAGTTAAAGGAAAGAAAATCGATAATGTGGCACACCCGACTCCTGAAAAATTCGCTAACGAGCTAATGAAGAAATGGTCACTCGCGTCAAGCAAAGACAGTATACCTCAGGAAATCAAAGAGGCAGTAAATAAATGGGAAGGGGACAGGAGAGAAGTAATTATGAACGCTTTAAATACAGGGGATAACACTGATGTAATGTTTACTAGGGATGAACTACTTCGAGCTATTAAACATGGGAAATGTACAGCCCTGGGGAGGACGGAGTAACCTATGATATACTAAACTGTTTGGCAAGCATTGATAATGGTCCACTACTTGATCTATTCAATATGAGTTATCAAGAGGGTCGATTACCCCGAGCATGGAAAACTGCTATCATTATTCCTATCCCTAAGCCTGGAGGAGGATTTAGGCCAGTCTCTTTAACATCTTGTTTTTGCAAAATGATGGAAAGAATGCTTTTAGAAAGATTGCAATATGTTATAGGAGGTAAATTAAGTAATAATTTATATGGGTTCATCAAAGGTAAAGGAACTACTGATGCCGTCATCAAGTGCCTATCACACGATGCTGACTACTGCAGGGCATTTGTCGATCTCAAGGGTGCATTCGATAAAGCCAACGGAGAAATTATACTGCATGAACTAGCAGGTATGGGGGTGTCAGGAAGGATGCTTCATTGGATAGGAGACTATTTACATGGCCGAAGGGCTAAAGTCTCTTATCAAGGAGCATTGTCTGAAAAAGGTAGTTTGGACTTAGGGACACCACAGGGTGGGGTACTAAGTCCAATGTTGTTCAATGTACTATTGAATAGACTTGCAAGTCTAAAATTAGCCGATGGGGTTAAAATTAGAATTTATGCAGACGATATTATGCTACAAAGCAAAACGGTTGATAAAATGCAACAGGCGCTGACTAAATTTGGGAAGTTAACACAGGAACTAGGATTAATAGTAAATGAAGATAAAACTAAATTTCAATGTCGAGCAAGAACTGACAAGCAACTAACAATAAATAACATGAATATAGAAAGAGTAAATAGTTATAAGTACTTGGGTATGTATGTGGGTTATACAGCAGAAGCTAAAGAAGCTGAGGTGAATTATATAACTACACAATGTAAGGCACGAATGCAACCCTTGAGAGCCTTAGCTTGGAGTGGTAACGGTGTAGGTGTTCCTGTACTAAAAATGATGTACATTAGTACTATTAGGTCAGTCATTGAATATGCCAGTCCTGTCCTTTTTTGCCTTGATGAAGGAAGGTTCGATAAACTTGAAAAAATACAAAACGAGGCTATGAGAATTATTTTAAACTGCCCAAAAAATGCAATGATTGATGCAATGAAGCTTGAAACAATGCTACCGAGCATTAAACATAGAGTAGAACAAACTAATATTGTAGCAGCAATTAGACATGTAAGATTAAAAGGTGGCAACGAACTACTGAAAGACATAAAGGACTGCATGAATAATACTCGCACCTTCTGGAGACAAGGCAAAAAAGGATATATGAAACATTTGGTGAACAAAATACAACATTATGATTTAATAAACAACTGTATTAATTACGAAAATGAACAACCTGTCCCACCATGGGAGGAGAAAGACGTAATTTTAGATATTATGCCATTACAAAAGAAAAAGAACATGTATAATACAATAGAATTAAGAAACATTTATGAAGAGAGAATAAACAAAATGTACACTGGTAAAGTAGCACATGTTTATTGTGATGGGTCGGTTATGGAAAATGGTAGGGCAGGTTGTGGGATTTTAATTAGAGATTACATGCAAGACTCCAACATGTGGCTAGAAACAGAATATAATTATAGGCTAAGCGATAATATATCATCAACTCAGGCTGAATTGTATGCGATATTATATGGACTTAAAGAAATCGAAGGAGGAGAAGGGGATGTAAGCTTCTTTGTTGACAGCAGAGGGGCTCTGGACTCCCTATACTGTAAAACACCAGTATACGAAAATATTGTTATCCAATGCCGGAATATTGTACATCAACTCCAATTAAAAGGGAGAAAAATTGTGTTTTTCATGGATACCATCACATACAGGGATTACCTATAATGAAAAAGTTGATATAATAGCTAAAAATGCTACTGAAAAAATGGAAATTGATGTACAATGTACCCTATCTTTGAAACAGGTAAAAAACAAAATAAAGAAATGTCAAGAAGTAAAAGAAGCTAGAGATATCGAGTGTAAGTATATAGCCAGGCCTAGTGCCACCATGCATCATTACAGAGAGGTGGTAGATAAAACTAAATTCAATTATGGGAATGTTACAAGTAAGTGGAAAGATTCTGTATGTACTAGGTTAAGACTAGGCTACAAATATTACTGGGAATTAGGCATTAATACTGCAGAGAAGGATAGGAGTTGTAGGCTGTGCAATAGGCCAAGATCTCACACCCTTCAACATTATATACTGCAATGTATAACTTTAATAAAATATAGAAATAATACAATTGAAAATGTAACTAAACAGATAATATGGATGTTCAACAGTGGAACTATGTACAACCTTTTAAAAGAATGTAAAATTATAAAACATATAATTTGATGTGTAGCTATGCTCTTCAACTAAACACATGTACATTCTAGTGGTGCCTTACAGGCCACCCTGGGTCAGCGAACCTACGCTCCCTAACCATACTGCTGTATTGTCCTCAATATTCTCGGCTAATGGCTTGATGTACAAGTACCTCCGGATATGCGGCACATCCCTCCCGGAGGACTACTTGCACCTTCCCTCCGAATATTATTTTATGGAAATAAAATAATATGAATCTGAATCTGAATCTGTATGGCTGTATGTATTGGGTGCTATAGGGTCTGGTGACTGGGTCACGACGGTTAGGGTCCCTCTAGGATGTTTAAGGAGGGATTAACACGGTCGGGGCTCAGTTGGGGGTCTTGTGGGACAGCATGCGTGTTTAAAAAAACAAAACACAATCTGATCAAGGTCTATAACGGGGACTCATATATTTTAGATATGTCTGTATTATAATACTGTATATACTAAACTTAGGTAGTGTTAAAATTAATCTTCAATATCAATGTATTACTCATCTAACTATATATGTAATGACATAGTTTAAGCCAGAAATAGGGTGAAGATTGCGTATGCACCTTCGCCCTTTTGAGATAATGTAACTATGATACTTGTGTAACATTTGTACTTTTCTCAATAAAACAATCAAATCAAATCAAATCTCTCTCTCTCTCTCTCTCTCTGTAATATAGGTAATACCTACAGTAGGTATGGGGAGGGAGGGGGGGTTAGTATGTGTCTTATTAAGCATGTGTGCAATTTTTTGTTTTCTTTTTTTTTTAAGAGACAATGAACGGAGGAAGGAAAAACACAGATAAAACAAAAAGGTCCATGTGCCTGAAGGCATCCTCCATTCATAAAATGTTTGTAACAACTGGATTTAAACATTTGTAGATTGTAAGTTTGTGGAAAGCAATTCGAAGGAAGTGAATTCCAAAGAGTAGTAGCTCTGGGGATAAATGAATTCTGATAAGCAGAAGTTCTGCATTGTGGAGGAGAAAGTGTAAATTCATGGGCGCTCTCAGCTGCCCTAGTTCTATGGGGAAAGATGTGGAGAGGCGGCACAATTGAAGCAAGTTCCTCGGAACAATTGTTGTGAAAATATCTGTAGAATAATGCAAGGGATGCAACGTTTCTTTGTATGGATAATGTAGGAAGGTCCTGTGTGATTGCAGGGTTATTGATTAATCTAATAGCTTTATTTTGAATTTTGCCCAACTGCCTCAATGCAACCACTCCACTTCCACCCCACAGAGGTGAACAGTAATCCAACTGAGAACGCACATGACTTTTATATATTATGGCCAACTGCTCGTCAGTGAAGAATTCTCGAACTCTGTACAGGAGTCCCAGTTTTTTAGAGGCATTCTTAGCAATGCTTCTAACATAATGTGTCCAGCTCAAGTTAGTAGTTAATGTTACACCGAGAATGTCAATACTAGGGGAAGTGGGAATATTTACATCATTAAAAAATATATGGGAGTCAGTGAGATTCTGTCGGTTAGAAAATTGAATATACTTGGTTTTCTGTGCATTAAAGGAAACTATATTCTTTTGTCCCCATTCATTAATTCTAGAAAGGTCCTGGTTCAGAGAAATTGCAGTGTTTATTTTTGAATTTATAAGATCGGGTTGGGTGAAAGAATTGGTAAATGTGAAGGAACTGTGGAGTGTTGAGTCATCTGCGTAGGAATGTATTGGATTATGAGTGGTAGATATGAGATCATTGATATGAATGAGGAACAGAGTTGGGGCCAAAACTGATCCCTGGGGAACACCAGCATTTATTGAGTGAAATTGAGAATAAAGGCCATCTACCATTACACATATTTTTCTGTTATGAAGATAAGAAGAAATTAGTGGAACTAATGATGCAAGGCCGTAGTGTGACATCTTCGACAATAAGGATTGATGCCAGACTCTATCAAATGCCTTTGATATATCCAGTGCTATTGTATGTGTTTCACCATGTTGGTCTGTAGCTTGGTTGATTTGATGCGTAAGAAGGCAAAGAATGTCTGCAGTTGATCGACATCGTCTAAAACCATATTGCCTATCACTGATTAATTTATTATTCTCAAGATGCTTAATTATGTGATTATTTAATATAATTTCAAAGACTTTACCAAGAGTGGAAGTTATAGCTATTGGTCTGTAGTTTGATGGATCTGAAGAGGCACCTTTATTAGGAACTGGATGGATGTTTGCTTCTTTTCAGGGTACTGGGAAGCATGAGGTATGAGTACACAGACGGAAATTTTTTGCCAATACAGGAGCGAGCACCAAGGAGCAATTCTTAAGTACTATTGGAGGAATTTCATCTGGACCAGGAGCCTTATCTACTGAGAGATTCTGCAAAATAGTTTTGACATGTCTGGTGTGGATCTTAAGTGAGGGAATTTCAGGCAAATTAAAATTAAGTACAGGGACATCTTGATTTATTTCATCTAAGGTTGAGTTGGTGGAGAAAATATCCGCAAGAAGGTTAGCTTTACCTCGTGGGTCACTTACAAGATTGCTAGTCGGAGATTTTAACCCTTAATTAGCGGCGAGCAACATAAGTCGAGTTAAAAAAAGCTGGACTATGTGGCGGCGCTCGACATAGGTCGAGTGGCAATTTCAGCACGTAATGTGGCTGAGAGAGAGAGACAAGTGGTGGCAGGAGACTAGCGAGCGTATGACTGCTCCAGACCACCGCGGCGAACCTACTGACACAAATCTCAGCTCCCTCCCCCCTCTCTCACTCGCTACATACTCAATTATGTACCGAAAGTACCGAATTACCTGCTTTTTGCACTCGCGTTGCACGGTTATTGCAAGAAAACTATCCATCATACAAGGATCGTTATGGTGTCATTCGAAAGCTCTGTTTATGCCCTTTCAGGGATAGGTACTTGTTTTACGTTCTGGGTCTTATTTAGGCATGAAAATGATCACGTAAACAGCCCTATTTTGGCTAAAAACACCCCGCTGTGCGGTACATATAAATAAACCGCATAGGCCGCTCGTAAGGTGTTAATGGTGGAATGGATGAAGCAGTAGTGAAGTTGGATTTGAATGAGTTAAGAGTAGACCAAACTATTTTGTTATCATTTGGATTATTTAGAAGTTTATTTGCCTGCTTGTGGAGAAAGTTTGATTTAGTTAGGTTTAATACAGTTTTGGCATGATTTCTGATATTTCTAAAGTAATTAAAGCTTCATGTGTTTTTGATCTTGTGTATGCATTGTAGGCTATTGCTTTTTGTTCAGTTACTCCAGCACAATTATGGTCAAACCATTTAGGTGAATTAGATCTTTTACTGTACTTTTGATGAGGAATAAAAGTTTCCATTCCAATTTTTACAAAATCTTGTATGTGGCTCAAGGTGGAGTGCGCATCATTAGAAAAGAAAGAGGTCCAGGGAATATCAATAAAGAAACCTTGAAGACCCTCCCAGTCTGCCCTATCGTAATGCCATTTAGTCACCAATACAGGTTCAGAGTGGGAAGGTGTGATAGGTGATAGACAGGTGGCCTGTATCAGGCAGTGATCAGAAGATCCAAGCGGGGACCTCACTGTAACATCATAATTTTCTGAATTGGTTGTTAAAAATAAGTCCAGTAGGTGGGAATTATGTTTAGGATTATCTGGTACACGGGTGGGTTGGTTGACTAGTTTAGTGAGATTAAATGAGTCTGCAAATAGCTCACATTCAAGACCAGCATCATCAGTCCTGGCTGAATGAGTGAGCCATTCAACATTATGGACATTAAAATCACCCAACACAGTGATTTCAGAAGAAGCATTTAAGTTGAGGACACTGAGTTGTGAGGACAGAGAATCAAAAAGACTTTGCTCTGGAGGAGTATTTGGGGAACGGTAGATGCAACATATGTATTTAAATTTACCAGCAGAAATTAATTTGTATATAGAATAATCAAAATAGGGACAATTGAAACTAGTAACCTCCTCCAGGGCAATTTCAGATTTTGCGAAGCAACATACACCTCCTTTAGGTCTGAAATTTTGGAGCAGTTGATAACCTGGAAAATTAAATCTAGACGTGTCAGATGTGGATGTTACTTGAGTCTCTGTCAAAAAAAGGAGAGTAGGGGATTCTGCTTGAAGAAATTGGTGTACAGAATTGATGTTAAGTGAAGTCCCCTTATATTACTAAAGAAAAAGCTGCACCGACGAGCAGCTTTGGGACGTTGCAATGCTCTTGACACAGTCGCATGATGACGACCGGGAGGGCCCTGTGTCAATGACCCAACCCTGCCGGGGGTGGATATCCGAGGGACCACCAGGTTTGCTCTTAACAATTGTACTGCCATATTTATTAGGTAAGTGTATGGTGTTACATGTATGATATGTAGTGGGAAGAGTAGTGTTTTATGGATAGAGGATAGCGATGTAGGGCAATGTCGTGAAGTTGGATGTGTATGTTATATAAAGAGGGTTTTCCTGATACCCCTGATGTGTGAGGCAGAAAGATATGTATCCAGCTACCAAGGCCTGGGAGAGAAAATGGAATTCAGGCTATTCCCTGAGTCTCCCGAAACCTTGGAGGTAGTACTTCCCTGGGCGGGCCTGCCTACCCCTACTACCTACAAGTGTGTATTACTGTGTGTTTATCATCTCTCTCTCTCTCTCTCTCTCTCTCTCTCTCTCTCTCTCTCTCTCTCTCTCTCTCTCTCTCTCTCTGTAATATAGGTAATACCTACAGTAGGTATGGGGGAGGGAGGGGGGTTTGTATGTGTCTTATTAAGCATGTGTGCAAGTGTGTATTACTGTGTGTTTATCATCTCTCTCTCTCTCTCTCTCTCTCTCTCTCTCTCTCTCTCTCTCTCTCTCTCTCTCTCTCTCTCTTAATTGTATTAGTTAGTTATCATCTCTCTCTTCCTCTCTCTCTCTCTCTGTAATATAGGTAATACCTACAGTAGGTATGGGGGAGGGAGGGGGGGTTAGTATGTGTCTTATTAAGCATGTGTGCAAGTGTGTATTACTGTGTGTTTATCATCTCTCTCTCTCTCTCTCTCTCTCTCTCTCTCTCTCTCTCTGTAATATAGGTAATACCTACAGTAGGTATGGGGGAAGGAGGGGGGTTAGTATGTGTCTTATTAAGCATGTGTGCAAGTGTGTATTACTGTGTGTTTATCATCTCTCTCTCTCTCTCTCTCTCTCTCTCTCTGTAATATAGGTAATACCTACAGTAGGTATGGGGGAGGGAGGGGGGGTTAGTATGTGTCTTATTAAGCATGTGTGCAAGTGTGTATTACTGTGTGTTTATCATCTCTCTATCTCTCCTTCTCTCTCTCTCTCTCTCTCTCTGCAGCTCACCGCAAGATCGATGCCCTGACTACGAAGCTTGAATCCTTTCAAGAATTTGCCACACTCAACGTAGGAGTGCCCTCGGCCCAAGAAACCACTACGATGTCAACCGCCATTCCAGTGCATACAGTACCGGTACCCACACCAGCAGCTACCTTAGATGTTGCAGAAAATAATAATGACTCTACTCTTACTCCCCCCCCAGGACAATTTTCAGTTAGTAAGAAACAATGTGCATCCCAGTACCAGTACCAGGAAGGTCATCTCGACAACATGCCAAAACCGCTTCAAAATTCTGGCTATTGACGAGGAAGAGGAAACGGAAGAAGTTCGGCTTGTGGGCGACTCCATGGTCCGTGGCCAACTAACCGAGTTCTGCGCCAGGGCACCCAGGACCAGAAAGCGATTCTGTATCCCAGGTGGCGGCGTGGACGACATTGTTGCGGCTGTGGAAGAGGTTTCCAGGCTCGCCCCCGCAAGCACTACGTACGTCATCCACGTTGGATCTAACGATGTCCAACGGACGCGGTCAGAGGAACTACTTTGCAAGTACCGGCGGCTGATCAGGTCCTTCAAGGAAAAATCTAATAGAATCTTAATTTCAGGAATTGTTCCCCGGATTGATGTAGAAAACCGATTCTACAACATAGCTACCAGTACAAATCGCCGACTAGCCAAACTCTGCAGGGAGGAGGACATCGGCTTTGTCGACACGTGGGATCATTTTTACTATGATAAATCTTTGTTTTCAGGAGATGGTGTACATCTCAATGAAGTAGGAGCTGCACATCTTGGTCGTCTGCTGAACGATGCAGTCAAGGATTTCCGTTCAAAAAAGGGGTCAACCAGACCCCAGACAGGGTAGTGTAAGTCAAATACGAACTGAAAATTCAGACAATGCACAATTAGTAATATCCAACTCTAATACTCTTAAGGTGTTTTATGTAAATGCTCGTAGCATACGCAATACATTTTCAGATCTAGAGGAAATCGTGTTTACAGAACATTATGATATAATCGGCATTACAGAATCTTGGTTAAATACGGAAGACAGAGACTTTTAGCCGAATATACGCTTCCTGGTTATACAATGTTTGAGAAAAGTCGGATCAATAGAAATGGAGGAGGAGTTCTGTTTTTTATAAAGGAAAGTCTTAATCCCGTCTTAATGTCAAAACCTCAAATTGCGAATATAGACATATCTTACGTACTATTAAATAATAAACGAGGAACTGAAACAACACTAACTATATTATACAGACCCCCAGCTCAATCAGTGCAAACTGACAGTGAAATTTATGAACAAATTGCAGAAATAACTAACATACAAGATATCGTAATTCTTGGCGATTTCAACTTACCCGTGACTAAATGGGGCGATATTCTTACTTCACACTCTGGACACGACCTCTATGCTAACTTGCAAGAGAGTTCACTTTTTCAATTTGTACAATCTCCGACCCGTGGTAATAATGTGCTTGACCTTGTACTCGCAACAAAAGAAGAATTAATAGAGAATTTGAATGTTGGTGATGAATTCAGTAACAGCGACCATCGTACGATAACTTTCACTTTAAAGTTTACTAGTAACAAATCAAATAGCAGCATTGAGAAAGTCCCTAATTTCAAGAAAGAAAATTTTCATAAACTTAAATCAAAGCTTAAAGAAACTGACTGGAGCCTTCTGACTAACAATAACAACATAAATACATCTTGGGAGTGTTTCACAACCACTTACCTTAAGGCAGTGCAAGACTGCATACCATCGAAAATACAGTGTCCAGGCCATAATGATAAGCCCAAATGGTGAAATAAAGATATTTCAGACTGTCTGCTTGCTAAAAAATTTGCTAATGATAGATTAACACCTTACGAGCGGCCTATGCGGTTTATTTATGTGTACCGCACAGCGGGGTGTTTTTAGCCAAAATAGGGCTGTTTACGTGATCATTTTCATGCCTAAATAAGACCCAGAACGTAAAACAAGTACCTATCCCTGAAAGGGCATAAACAGAGCTTTCGAATGACACCATAACGATCCTTGTATGATGGATAGTTTTCTTGCAATAACCGTGCAACGCGAGTGCAAAAAGCAGGTAATTCGGTACTTTCAGTACATAATTGAGTATGTAGCGAGTGAGAGAGGGAGGAGGGAGCTGAGATTTGTGTCAGTAGGTTCGCCGCGGTGGTCTGGAGCAGTCATACGCTCGCTAGTCTCCTGCCACCACTTGTCTCTCTCTCTCAGCCACATTACGTGCTGAAATTGCCACTCGAGTTATGTCGAGCGCCGCCACATAGTCCAGCTTTATTTAACTCGACTTATGTTGCTCGCCGCTAAATAAGGGTTAAAATCCTCACAAAATGACGAACAACGGGTGAAATTTGTAGAGCTATGATGCAAAGCCAAAAAGTTAATGCAAAGTAAAAAGACCCGGGAGTTACATGTTGCGAATCAAAGTAAAACAAACCCGAAATAATTCTATAGTTATATCAGAAAGAAAAAATTAGTTACTTCAACTGGTGGACCATTAGGCGATGAAAATGGAGAATACACCAAAGACGAAGTACAAATGAGTAATGCCCTCAATACCTTCTTTGCATCCGTTTTTACAACCGAAGACCTCCGTGATATCCCTACACCATCGCCGATTCAGATTGATAATTCAGATGTTCTAAGCAATATCACCGTTACAGAGAGAGAAGTATTGAATTGTTTAGATAAACTCAAGGTAAATAAAACGCCTGGACCTGATACAATCTCGCCTAGACTTCTAAAGGAAGCTAAGGATGAGCTCTCCAAACCACTGACATTGCTATTCAATGAATCCTTGCAGTCTGGGACTATGCCTGATCAGTGGAAGCTAGCCAACGTAACACCGATATTCAAAAAAAGGCAGCAAATCCCTACCCCGTAACTATCGTCCAATTAGCTTAACCTCAATTGTATGTAAAATGCTAGAAACGGTCATAAGAGACAGACTCATAAATCACTTAGAGGCAAATAACTTACTTAAAGATACTCAACACGGCTTTCGTAAAAAACTTTCCTTTTTAACAAACCTCTTAGACTTCTTCCACGATATCCTCAACCTCTACGATGAGAGTAAAGCTGTAGATATTATATACCTTGATTTTCAAAAGGCCTTTGACAAAGTTCCCCACAAACGTTTACTGCTAAAACTAAAAGCGCATGGAATACAAGACGGTGTGTTGAAATGGATAGAAAATTGGCTCAGCGACAGAAAGCAAAGAGTAGTCATAAACGGTAAGGCATCTAAATGGACCAATGTAAGTAGCGGGGTACCCCAGGGATCGGTACTAGGACCAATTCTCTTTCTAATTTATATCAACGACATAGATGAGGGTCTCACCTGTACAATCTCAAAATTTGCTGACGATACAAAAATTGCAAATAGCGTACTCTCAAAAGAACAAGTTGACGATATGCAACACAATCTAGATAAATTGTCATGTTGGGCCCAAATTTGGCAAATGAGTTTCAATGCGGATAAATGTAAAGTACTACATATCGGATACCTAAATGAGAAAGCAAACTATTCGATGAATGGCACTCAGCTTAAGAATGTAAACAGAGAAACCGATCTGAGAGTAACAATATCGAGTAACCTAAAACCGAGTCAACAATGTTCAGAAGTTGTTAAAAAGGCAAACAAAATAATAGGCTTTACAGACAGGTCATTTGAGCATAAATCCAAAGAAGTTATCCTAACCCTTTACAATTCCTTAGTCCGCCCTCTTCTGGAATACTGCGTTCAATCCTGGTGCCCTTATTACCAAAAAGATATAAACAAGCTAGAACGAGTTCAACGTAGAGTTACCAAAATGATACCTAGCCTAAAGAACAAACCATACGAAGAGCGTCTTAGAGAATTAAATCTATTTCCTTTAACCCAGCGCAGATTAAGAGGTGAATTAATTCAAGTATTCAAAATCATCAAAGGCATCGACAATATGAACTGTAGTAAGTACTTCACTATCGACCAATCTAATTACACGCGGGGAAACGGTTGCAAAATTATTAGTAAATCTTTTAACTCACACGAATCTAAGAATTTCTTCTTCAATCGAGTTGTCAACTTGTGGAATGGGCTTCCCCGAGACGTTATAGACTGCAGCACCGTTGATTCATTTAACCCTCCTCTAGCGGGTGCTCTGTGGCCGTTTTGGGCCTTTCTGGGCCGTTCTGACTGCTATATCAACCATCAGTATGAAAGGAACTGTATTGCGCCGAAAACTAGGTGGAAATCGCTACACAATGACGCCACATACAGCTACGTAGCACTCGTGGAGCACTGACAGTGTTACCTCGAAGATGGAAGTTAAGCTGATTTTGCTACCTTGCTCACTTTTAGAGAACTATTGGTTACACTGTCATCCTCACGCGCGGTGGGGGAACTGGAGTTAGTGTGGGCCGGGAGGCCACAGATGTCGGACGTATGGATCATTACTATCCCACCCATTTTCACTCGATTTCCACCCATTTTTCACCCGTTTTTTGCCAGTTTTTTCAACTCGACTTATGTGGTGAGCCGCTTTTTAAGGGTTAAACTCCGCTTAGACAAATATCTCGCATCAAACCCGCGACTGACTGCGTTTGTAAATGAATAACTTTATTTTATCCCCCCCTCAGTTACTAACTCATCTGTCCCATACTAACTTCCTAATCCTGCCACGGACATTAGTTCTAGGGCAGTAGTTCCCTTTCCAATGTTCCCTTACCCACTCTAAACCACTGTTTGGACACTTGATCCTCAGTGTTTTGGAGGACAAGCAGCCTAGAAGGGTCACTAGACCTATTGTTGCTTGATTTCCTTTGTACTCCTTTGTAATCTCTGTAATATAGGTAATACCTACAGTAGGTATGGGGGAGGGAGGGGGGGTTAGTATGTGTCTTATTAAGCATGTGTGCAAGTGTGTATTACTGTGTGTTTATCATCTCTCTCTCTCTCTCTCTCTCTCTCTCTCTCTCTCTCTCTCTCTCTCTGTAATATAGGTAATACCTACAGTAGGTATGGGGGAGGGAGGGGGTTAGTATGTGTCTTATTAAGCATGTGTGCAAGTGTGTATTACTGTGTGTTTATCATCTCTCTCTCTCTCTCTCTCACAGTACGATGTACAGCGAACCCGGTCGGAAGATTTGCTTTTAAAGTAGCAGCAGCTGATCAAGTCGTTTAAGGAGAAGTCATCAAGGATCATCGTCTTAGGAATCGTCCCCCGGCTATGGCATCTATGACATCTCGGGGAAGCCCATTCCATAAGTTGACAACTCGATTGAAGAAGAAATTCTTAGCTTCGTGTGAGTTAAAAGATTTACCAATAATTTTGCAACCGTTTCCCCGCGTGTAATTAGATTGGTCGATAGTGAAGTACTTACTACAGTTCATATTGTCGATGCCTTTGATGATTTTGAACACTTGAATTAAGTCACCTCTTAATCTGCGCTGGGTTAAAGGAAATAGATTTAATTCTCTAAGACGCTCTTCGTATGGTTTGTTCTTTAGGCTAGGTATCATTTTGGTAACTCTACGTTGAACTCGTTCTAGCTTGTTTATGTCTTTTTGGTAATAAGGGCACCAGCATTGAACGCAGTATTCCAGAAGAGGGCGGACTAAGGAATTGTAAAGGGTTAGGATAACGTCTTTGGATTTATGCTCAAATGACCTGCCTATAAAGCCAATTATTTTGTTTGCCTTCTTAACAACTTCCGAACATTGTTGACTCGGTTTTAGGTTACTCGATATTGTTACTCCCAGATCGGTTTCTCTGTTTACATTCTTAAGCTGAGTGCCATTCATCGAATAGTTTGCTTTCTCATTTAGGTATCCGATATGTAGTACTTTACATTTATCCGCATTGAAACTCGTTTGCCAAATTTGGGCCCAATGTGACAATTTATCAATATTGTGTTGCATATCGTCAACTTGTTCTTTTGAGAGTACGCTATTTGCAATTTTTGTATCGTCAGCAAATTTTGAGATTGTACAGGTGAGACCCTCATCTATGTCGTTGATGTAAATTAGAAAGAAAATTGGTCCTAGTACCGATCGCTGGGGTACCCCGCTACTTACATTGGTCCATTTAGATGCCTTACCGTTTATGACTACTCTTTGCTTTCTGTCGCTGAGCCAATTTTCTATCCATTTCAACACACAATCTTGTATTCCATGCGCTTTTAGTTTTAGCAGTAAACGTTTGTGGGGAACTTTGTCAAAGGCCTTTTGAAAATCAAGGTATATAATATCTACAGCTTTACTCTCATCGTAGAGGTTGAGGATATCGTGGAAGAAGTCTAAGAGGTTTGTTAAACAGGAACGTTTTTTACGAGAGCCGTGTTGAGTATCTTTAAGTAAGTTATTTTCCTCTAAGTGATTTACGAGTCTGTCTCTTATGACCGTTTCTAGCATTTTACATACAACTGAGGTTAAGCTAATTGGACGATAGTTACTGGGTAGGGACTTGCTGCCTTTTTTGAATATCGGTGTTACGTTGGCTATCTTCCACTGATCAGGCATAGTTCCAGACTGCAAGGATTTATTGAATAGTAATGTTAGTGGTTTGGAGAGCTCATCCTTAGCTTCCTTTAGAACTCTAGGCGAGATTGTATCAGGTCCAGGCGTTTTATTTACCTTGAGTTTATCTAAACAATTCAATACTTCTCTCTCTGTAACGGTGATATTGCTTAGAACATCTGAATTATCAATCTGAATCGGCGATGGTGTAGGGATATCACTGAGGTCTTCTGTTGTAAAAACTGATGCAAAGAAGGTATTGAGGGCATTACTCATTTGTACTTCGTCTTTGGTGTATTCTCCATTTTCATCGACTAACGGTCCAACAGTTGAAGTAACTACTTTTTTTTTTCTGATATAACTATAGAATTCTTTCGGGTTTGTTTTACTTTGATTCACAATATGTAACTCTAGGGTCTTTTTACTTTGCTTAATTAACTTTTTGGCTTTGCGTCGTAGCTCTACAAATTTCACCCGTTCTTCGTCATTTTGTGAGGATTTTAATCTATCATTAGCAAATTTTTTAGCAAGCAGGCAGTTTGAAATATCTTTATTCCACCATTTGGGCTTATTATTATGGCCTGGACGCCGTATTTTCGATGGTATGCAGTCTTGCACTGCTTTTAGGTAAGTGGTTTCGAATAACTTCCAAGATGTATTTATGTCGTTATTGTTAATTAAAAAGCTCCAGTCAGTTTCTTTAAACATAGCTCTAAGTTTATGAAAGTTTGCTTTCTTGAAATTAGGGACTTTTTCGATGCTACTATTTGGTTCGTTACTAGTAAAGTTTAAAGTGAAAGTTATCGTACGATGGTCGCTGTTACTGAATTCATCACCAACATTTAAATTCTCTATTAATTCTTCTTTTGTTGCAAGTACAATGTCAAGAACGTTATTACCACGGGTCGGTGTTCGAACAAATTGATAAAGCGAACTCTCTTGCAAGTTCGTATACAAGTCATGTCCGGAGTGTGAAGCAAGAGTATCGCCCCACTTGGTCACAGGTAAATTAAAGTCGCCAAAAAATACGGTATCTTGTGAGTTACTTACATCTGCAATTTGTTCATAAATTTCTCGGTCAGTTTGCACTGATTGAGCTGGAGGTCTGTATATTAGTGCAAGTATAATTTTTGTACCTTTATTATTCTTTATTAGCACAAAAGATGTGTCGACGTTCACAATTTGAGGTTTTGACAAGAGGGTCGGGTTAAGACTTTCTTTGATATAAAATAAAACGCCACCTCCATTTTTATTTATTCGGCTTTTCTCAAACATTACATAACCGGGAAGTGAATACTCTGCTAAAAAGTCTCTATCTACTGTATTGAGCCAAGATTCTGTTATACCAATCACATCATAATTTTCAGTAAACACTAGTTCCTCTAAATCTGAAAATTTATTGCGTATGCTACGAGCGTTTGCATAGAAAACCTTTAAAGTTGCGGTTTTAGAACTCACAGAACGTTCTTTAATCAAATTTTTGGTTCTGGTCAGATCTACATTTACATTCATGGCTGTCATTGGTCCTCGGTCGTTATCCCTGGCGGTTTTGAATTTGGGTCGTGTTGGTGGAGCTTTATCCAAATTCGCGGTTCTTGACAAATTAGCATTTAATTCCTTCGCAGGTTGCCGCCCTCGCTGTCTTCGGTCCTCCTTCCTGGTTGTCCTGTGCTGAGTCGATTTCTTCTCCGAAAATCCTTCACCGCATTGTTGAGAAGACGCCCAAAACGTGCTGCTCCCACCTGGTTCAGATGAACTCCATCGTTCGAAAACAAATAGTCATCGTAGTAGAAATTGTTCCAGGTGTCGACGAATCCCACGTTTTCCTTCATGCAGAGGTTTGCTAGACAACGATTTGTGCTGGTGGCTATGTTGTAAAATCGGCTCTCTACACCAAGCCGGGGGACGATTCCTGAGACGATGATCCTTGATGACTTCTCCTTAAACGACTTGATCAGCTGCTGGTACTTTAAAAGCAAATCTTACGACCGGGTTCGCTGTACATCGTTGTGTTTATCATCTCTCTCTCTCTCTCTCTCTCTCTCTCTCTCTCTCTCTCTGTAATATAGGTAATACCTACAGTAGGTATGGGGGAGGGAGGGGGGGTTAGTATGTGTCTTATTAAGCATGTGTGCAAGTGTGTATTACTGTGTGTTTATCATCTCTCTCTCTCTCTCTCTGTCTCTCTGTAATATAGGTAATACCTACAGTAGGTATGGGGAAGGGAGGGGTGTTAGTATGTGTCTTATTAAGCATGTGTGCAAGTGTGTATTACTGTGTGTTTATCATCTCTCTCTCTCTCTCTCTCTCTCTGTAATATAGGTAATACCTACAGTAGGTATGGGGGAGGGAGGGGTGGTTAGTATGTGTCTTATTAAGCATGTGTGCAAGTGTGTATTACTGTGTGTTTATCATCTCTCTCTCTCTCTCTCTCTGTAATATAGGTAATACCTACAGTAGGTATGGGGGAGGGAGGGGGGGTTAGTATGTGTCTTATTAAGCATGTGTGCAAGTGTGTATTACTGTGTGTTTATCATCTCTCTCTCTCTCTCTCTGTAATATAGGTAATATCTACATTAGGTATGGGGGAGGGAGGGGGGGTTAGTATGTGTCTTATTAAGCATGTGTGCAAGTGTGTATTACTGTGTGTTTATCATCTCTCTCTCTCTCTCTCTCTCTCTCTCTCTCTCTCTCTCTCTCTCTCTCTCTCTCTCTGTAATATAGGTAATACCTACAGTAGGTATGGGGGAGGGAGGGAGGGGTGTTAGTATCATATTACGAAAGTCATAAACAGTATATTATAATTATTTTGTTTACATCTTATCCTTATTGTGTACAATAGCCATATTAGGTTGATATAGTATTTATGATAAACACTGGCTTTTCTGTATTGTATATTGCATTTATTATATACTGTATATTAACTAGTTTACATATAGATAATGATAAAATAATCTATATGGGTAAATATTGCAAGAGTGACTTAATGTGGCATAAGACATAAGAATAATATAATTTATTTAATTCACTCCCAAGACCAAACACCTCCCAATGAAATTAATGAAAGCATATGATCTTCCCGGGATTCGACCCTGGGTTACCACATAGCCTACAGATCTTAAGGCCGGGGTAGTGCTTGGTTTTTGGTCTACTGTATATATTTGTTTATTTATTTATTTATTTTTGAGTTTCCTCGCTAGACTTCCATCAAGCTTAGAAAAACACTCCCTCGATCCCCTTTCAAGATAAATTTGTAAAAACAAATTGGTAGAAAAATTTCCCGGCCGAAGGCCGGTTTCTTCTAAAAATTAGAGGTTTGCTATCGCTCGCCAGGAAAATCGAAACCTAAAAGGCACGAGAGGTCTTAATATGGATAACAAAATTAGGCGAAAGTTCTCAAAATCGCCAAACTAACGGAACGAACGTCTTAAAAACTCAAAACTACTATGCTAAACATGAGGGAGAAAGGGGTCCAGAAAAAATGAGTACTACCCCCTTAAACACTCTAACCATTACACCATCTACATTTTTAAATGTTAAGTACATTACTACGATTATACATCCATTTATCGAATACTGGATATCAATCTAATCATGTCCCCACACCCAACTGCACACAAAGTTAGCCTTATCTTGCATCATATTAAATACATTCTATTATCACCGAGCTGTGTATTTGGGGTCGCTTTCCGGTTTATTTATTATTGATTACCGCTGACAACACATTTATTATTGATTACCGCTGACAACACATTTATTATTGATTACCGCTGACAACACATTTATTATTGATTACCGCTGACAACACATTTATTATTGATTACCGCTGACAACACATTTATTATTGATTACCGCTGACAACACATTTATTATTGATTACCGCTGACAACACATTTATTATTGATTACCGCTGACAACACATTTATTATTGATTACCGCTGACAACACATTTATTATTGATTACCGCTGACAACACATTTATTATTGATTACCGCTGACAACACGTTTATTATTGATTACCGCTGACAACACATTTATTATTGATTACCGCTGACAACACATTTACACAACTATTAATCACTATGTCAAATATTACACACAGTTTACATTACCTTTCCAAACACACAATGTCAAATTTCAAGGAGAGGTATTAGATTTTTCTGGACTCCCTTCTCCCCCATGATTAGCCCCATTTTTCTACCGAAACATTTACAAATTCATCTCGAGGGTGGGTATTTGGGGTGTTATTTTCATATTATTTGTCACCAACCCACCAATTAATTGACAAATAAACCTATTTAATGCAATCAATTAAAGTAATTAATACATGTGGTACTTCAAGAACTTGAACCTAGGATACTCACACCGAAATTCCGCACACTAAGCATTACGCTATCAAGACAGTCAAAGGTTTATGAACAAGCCTACGATATTGTATGCATTCTCGAATACTGCATATTAATCTAAGCATGTAGCCTACACATACTCCCAATGTTTAGACAAATGGAAGGGGTAATTGATGGAGCACTTAACCACAAGTTTGATAGAAGTCTAGGGGGAAAAAATGTATAATAATAATACAATAGAAATATAAAATATCATAACGTCCCCTTAACTCCCCCAGACATATATGATGCGATCACGTCATATGGACTAGTGAACCAAAAACTCATATGACGCGATCGCGTCATATGGACTTATCTCTATACCTCTCCAATAAGTTTATGACGCGATTTTGCGTCATATGAGCTCAGTAAGTCCGATAAGTTACCATACGATAAAACCGTTGGTGGCAACCTCATTCACCTCCGATAATTCTAACGGCCGCAGTGTTGTTGTGAGTGTAGTGCGGGGCAGTGGCAATGATCCCGGGGCTCCCGCCTCCTCGGACTTATTGGAACAAAATATGTCGGAGAGAGTTAATAACATGAACACAAACAAACTGCTTATATCAACAATACTCGCACGGGCATCTACCATGAACAATATACACACATACAACCCACACCACCGCCACCAACAATACTCACACGGGCATCTACCATGAACAATATACACACATACAACCCACACCACCGCCACCAACAATACTCACACGGGCATCTACCATGAACAATATACACACATACAACCCACACCACCGCCACCAACAATACTCACACGGGCATCTACCATGAACAATATACACGCATACAACCCACACCACCACCACCAACAATACTCACACGGGCATCTACCATGAACAATATACACACATACAACCAACACCACCGCCACCAACAATACTCACACAGGCATCTACCATGAACAATATACACACATACAACCCCCACCACCGCCACCAACAATACTCACACGGGCATCTACCATGAACAATATACACACATACAACCCACACCACCGCCACCAACAATAATCACACGGGCATCTACCATGAACAATATACACACATACAACCCACACCACCGCCACCAACAATACTCACACGGGCATCTACCATGAACAATATTATACACACATACAACCCACACCACCGCCACCAACAATACTCGCACGGGCATCTACCATGAACAATATACACACATACAACCCACACCACCACCACCAACAATACTCACACGGGCATCTACCATGAACAATATACACACATACAACCCACACCACCGCCACCAACAATACTCACACGGGCATCTACCATGAACAATATACACACATACAACCCACACCACCGCCACCAACAATACTCACACGGGCATCTACCATGAACAATATACACGCATACATCCCACACCACCGCCACCAACAATACTCACACGGGCATCTACCATGAACAATATACACACATACAACCCACAACACCGCCACCAACAATACTCACACGGGCATCTACCATGAACAATATACACACATACAACCCACACCACCGCCACCAACAATACTCGCACGGGCATCTACCATGAACAATATTATACACACATACAACCCACACCACCGCCACCAACAATACGCACACGGGCATCTACCATGAACAATATACACACATACAACCCTCACTACCGCCACCAACAATACTCACACGGGCATCTACCATGAACAATATACACGCACACAACCCACACCACCGCCACCAACAATACTCACACGGGCATCTACCATGAACAATATACACACATACAACCCACACCACCGCCACCAACAATACTCACACGGGCATCTACCATGAACAATATACACACATTCAACCCACACCACCGCCACCAACAATACTCACACGGGCATCTACCATGAACAATATACACACATACAACCCCCACCACCGCCACCAACAATAATCACACGGGCATCTACCATGAACAATATACACACATACAACCCACACCACCGCCACCAACAATACTCACACAGGCATCTACCATGAACAATATTATACACACATACAACCCCCACCACCGCCACCAACAATACTCGAACGGGCATCTACCATGAACAATATACACACATACAACCCACACCACCACCACCAACAAATACTCACACGGGCATCTACCATGAACAATATACACACATACAACCCCCACCACCGCCACCAACAATACTCACACGGGCATCTACCATGAACAATATACATACATACAACGCACACCACCGCCACCAACAATACTCACACGGGCATCTACCATGAACAATATACACGCATATAACCCCCACCACCGCCACCAACAATACTCACACAGGCATCTACCATGAACAATATACACACATACAACCCACACAACCGCCACCAACAATACTCACACGGGCATCTACCATGAACAATATACACACATACAACCAACACCACCGCCACCAACAATAATCACACGGGCATCTACCATGAACAATATACACACATACAACCCACACCACCGCCACCAACAATACTCACACGGGCATCTACCATGAACAATATACACACATACAACCCCCAACACCGCCACCAACAATACTCACACGGGCATCTACCATGAACAATATACACACATACAAACCCCACCACCGCCACCAACAATACTCGCACGGGCATCTACCATGAACAATATTATACACACATACAACCCCCACCACCGCCACCAACAATACTCACAAAGGCATCTACCATGAACAATATACACACATACAACCCACACCACCGCCACCAACAATACTCACACGGGCATCTACCATGAACAATATACACGCATACAACCCCCACCACCGCCACCAACAATACTCACACGGGCATCTACCATGAACAATATACACACATACAACCCACACCACCGCCACCAACAATACTCACACAGGCATCTACCATGAACAATATACACACATACAACCCACACCACCGCCACGAACAATACTCACACGGGCATCTACCATGAACAATATACACACATACCACCCACACCACCGCCACCAACAATACTCACACGGGCATCTACCATGAACAATATACACACATACCACCCACACCACCGCCACCAACAATACTCACACGGGCATCTACCATGAACAATATACACACATACAACCCACAACACCGCCACCTACAATACTCACACGGGCATCTACCATGAACAATATACACACATACAACCCACACCACCGCCACCAACAATACTCGCACGGGCATCTACCATGAACCATATTATACACACATACAACCCCCACCACCGCCACCAACAATACTCACACGGGCATCTACCATGAACAATATTATACACACATACAACCCACACCACCGCCACCAACAATACTCACACGGGCATCTACCATGAACAATATTATACACACATACAACCCACACCACCGCCACCAACAATACTCACACGGGCATCTACCATGAACAATATACACACATACAACCCACACCACTGCCACCAACAATACTCCCACGAGAATCAACCATGAACAATAGACACACATACAACCCACACCACCGCCACCAACAATACTCACACGGGCATCTACCATGAACAATATACACACATACAACCCACACCACCGCCACCAACAATAATCACACGGGCATCTACCATGAACAATATACACACATACAACCCACACCACCGCCACCAACAATACTCACACGGGCATCTACCATGAACAATATACACACATACAACCCACCACCGCCACCAACAATAATCACACGGGCATCTACCATGAACAATATACACACATACAACCCACACCACCGCCACCAACAATACTCACACGGGCATCTACCATGAACAATATACACACATACAACCCACACCACCGCCACCAACAATACTCACACGGGCATCTACCATGAACAATATTATACACACATACAACCCCCACCACCGCCACCAACAATACTCACACGGGCATCTACCATGAACAATATACACACATACAACCCACACCACCGCCACCAACAATACTCACACGGGCATCTACCATGAACAATATACACACATACAACCCCACCACCGCCACCACCAACAATAATCACACGGGCATCTACCATGAACAATATACACACATACAACCCACACCACCGCCACCAACAATACTCGCACGGGCATCTACCATGAACAATATACACACATACAACCCACACCACCGCCACCAACAATAATCACACAGGCATCTACCATGAACAATATTATACACACATACAACCCACACCACCGCCACCAACAATAATCACACGGGCATCTACCATGAACAATATACACACATACAACCCACACCACCGCCACCAACAATACTCGCACGGGCATCTACCATGAACAATATTATACACACATACAACCCACACCACCGCCACCAACAATAATCACACGGGCATCTATCATGAACAATATTATACACACATACCACCCACACAACCGCCACCAACAATAATCACACGGGCATCTACCATGAACAATATTATACACACATACAACCCACACCACCGCCACCAACAATAATCATACGGGCATCTACCATGAACAATATTATACACACACACAACCCACACCACGCCACCAACAATAATCACACGGGCATCTACCATGAACAATATTATACACACATACAACCCCCACCACCGCCACCAACAATACTCGCACGGGCATCTACCATGAACAATATTATACACACATACAACCCACACCACCGCCACCAACAATAACCGCACGGGCATCTACCATGAACAATATTATACACACATACAACCCACACCAGCGCCACCAGCAATACTCACACGGGCATCTACCATGAACAATATTATACACACATACAACCCCCACCACCGCCACCAAAAATAATCACACGGGCATCTACCATGAACAATATACACACATACAACCAACACCACCGCCACCAACAATACTCGCACTGGCATCTACCATGAACAATATACACACATACAACCCCCACCACCGCCACCAACAATACTCACACGGGCATCTACCATGAACAATATACACACATACAACCCACACCACCGCCACCAACAATACTCACACGGGCATCTACCATGAACAATATTATACACACATACAACCCACACCCCCGCCACCAACAATAATCACACGGGCATCTACCATGAACAATATTATACACTATTACAACCCACACCACCGCCACCAACAATACTCGCACTGGCATCTACCATGAACAATATTATACACACATACAACCCCCACCACCGCCACCAACAATACTCACATGGGCATCTACCATGAACAATATACACACATACAACCCACACCACCGCCACCAACAATACTCGCACGGGCATCTACCATGAACAATATACACGCATACAACCCACACCACCGCCACCAATAATACTCGCACGGGCATCTACCATGAACAATATTATACACCCATACAACCAACACCACCGCCACCAAAAAATAATCACACGGGCATCTACCATGAACAATATTATACACACATACAACCCACACCACCGCCACCAACAATAATCACACAGGCATCTACCATGAACAATATACACACATACAACCCACACCACCGCCACCAATAATACTCGCACGGGCATCTACCATGAACAATCTACACACATACAACCCACACCACCGCCACCAACAATACTCACACGGGCATCTGCCATGAACAATATACACACAAACAACCCACACCACCGCCACCAACAATAATCACACGGGCATCTACCATGAACAATATACACACATACAACCCACACCACCGCCACCAACAATACTCGCACGGGCATCTACCATGAACAATATACACACATACAACCCTCACCACCGCCACCAACAATAATCACATGGGCATCTACCATGAACAATATTATACACACATACATCCCACACCACCGCCACCAACAATAATCACACAGGCATCTACCATGAACAATATACACACATACAACCCACACCACCGCCACCAACAATACTCACACGGGCATCTACCATGAACAATATACACACATACAACCCACACCACCGCCACCAACAATAATCACACGGGCATCTACCATGAACAATATACACACATACAACCCACCCCACCGCCACCAACAATACTCACACGGGCATCTACCATGAACAATATACACACATACAACCCACACCACCGCCACCAACAATACTCACACGGGCATCTACCATGAACAATATTATACACACATACAACCCACACCACCGCCACCAACAATAATCACACAGGCATCTACCATGAACAATATACACACATACAACCCCCACCACCGCCACCAACAATACTCGCACCGGCATCTACCATGAACAATATTATACACACATACAACCCACACCACCGCCACCAACAATTATCACACGGGCATCTACCATGAACAATATTATACACACATACAACCCACACCACCGCCACCAACAATACTCACACGGGCATCTACCATGAACAATATTATACACACATACAACCCACACCACCGCCTCCAACAATACTCACACAGCCATCTACCATGAACAATATACACACATACAACCCACACCACCTCCACCAACAATACTCGCACGGGCATCTACCATGAACAATATACACACATACAACCCACACCGCCGCCACCAACAATACTCACACGGGCATCTACAATGAGCAATATACACACATACAACCCACACCACCGCCACCAACAATAATCACACGGGCATCTACCATGAACAATATACACACATACAACCCACACCACCGCCACCAACAATACTCGCACGGGCATCTACCATGAACAATATACACACATACAACCCACACCACCGCCACCAACAATACTCACACGGGCATCTACCATGAACAATATACACACATACAACCCACACCACCACCACCAACAATACTCACATGGGCATCTACCATGAACAATATACACACATACAACCCACACCACCGCCACCAACAATAATCACACGGGCATCTACCATGAACAATATTATACACACATACAACCCCCACCACCGCCACCAACAATAATCACACGGGCATCTACCATGAACAATATACACACATACAACCCACACCACCGCCACCAACAATACTCACACGGGCATCTACCATGAATAATATACACACATACAACCCACACCACCGCCACCAACAATACTCACACGGGCATCTACCATGAACAATATACACACATACAACCCACACCACCGCCACCAACAATACTCGCACGGGCTATAATATGTTAAGTATATAGGGGATTATAGGTAATAACACAACACATTAATTATTGGATAAGTGATAATAAGTATAAACGTACAGGTATATAAGTACAGATATATGATAAGGCTTGTAATAAAAGCCTTAGGAGCAAGGTGATATATGACTTGTGTGATCTAATATATCTAGGGGATATAGGAGCTTGGCTATAGAGGATGAGTCTGAGTCTAGAGTCTAGAGGGAGTAAAGAGCTCTGACTCTCTCTGGCTGAGGTCTGTTGAAGTCTAACTGAAGATGCCTGAGTAAGAAGGCATCGACTGGGTTCAAGGATGCTGAAGCAACACAGCATCAACTCAGCATTCTGGTATGACGTAGGACCGGATAAATACCTTATACAGTTTACATTTACAGAGGAAAGGGGTGTTGATTTAAGTGGAAGTAACAACAAATATATTATATGTTAAAGAGATAGATAAAGTTATAGGGAGTTCAATAAATGAAGAATGTTTAATAAGAATGTTGAGAGTTTAAAAGTTACAGGGATAAAGGCATATAAGCAGTGAGATATATGTATAGCAATATATATGCAGGGCTTATAATGTCATACTACATTCGCCGGGGGGTAAAAGAATTGATCTCACCATGATCAACTATAGTAAAAAAAAATGACTAGTCTGTTGACACATCACACCGTATCAAAATTGTCCATTAGACCTAGATCAAGGGTGTGAGCTACCAACAAATTAGAATAAAGGTTTATGTTAAATAATATAAATATATAGTTGAGTATAAGGAGAAGATTACAACTGCTATAAATAACGCATGGCAGGTGTAAACTTATATAGTAATACAATTTAACATCTGACAGTGGAAAGAAATAATACCCTAAGCTGTTCCACTGACGATATAAATATATATACATATAAAGAAATATATCCAAAAAAAAGAAAGAACTTAAAGTGCTCTATTCCTCGCGTAGGCTTCAAGAGCAGCAATGCGAAGATTCAGGCGAGAAAGAGCGAACCAAGAGACACCTAGGATGATGATGATAATGAGCATAGGAGTACCAATCGCTGGGATGGCAATGTAGGGGTGATAGTATTTAACAAAATCCATAGGTAGAATTGACTTGTTGATTTAAGTGAAAGTAACAACAAATATATTATATGTTAAAGAGATAGAAAAAGTTATAGGGAGTTCAATAATTGAAGAATGTTTAATAAGAATGTTGAGAGTTTAAAAGTTACAGGGATAAAGGCATATAAGCAGTGAGATATATGTATAGCAATATATATGCAGGGCTTATAATGTCATACTACAGGGCATCTACCATGAACAATATACACACATACAACCCACACCACTGCCACCAACAATACTCACACGGGCATCTACCATGAACAATATACATACATACAACCCACACCACCGTCACCAACAATACTCACACGGGCATCTACCATGAACAATATTATACACACATACAACCCACACCACCGCCACCAACAATAATCACACGGGCATCTACCATGAACAATATACACACATACAACCCACACCACCGCCACCAACAATACTCGCACGGGCATCTACCATGAACAATATACACACATACAACCCACACCACCGCCACCAACAATACTCACACGGGCATCTACAATGAACAATATACACACATACAACCCACACCACCGCCACCAACAATACTCGCACGGGCATCTACCATGAACAATATACACACATACAACCGACACCACCGCCACCAACAATACTCACACGGGCATCTACCATGAACAATATACACACATACAAACCACACCACCACCACCAACAATACTCACACGGGCATCTACCATGAACAATATACACACACAACAACCCACACCACCGCCACCAACAATAATCACACGGGCATCTACCATGAACAATATTATACACACATACAACCCACACCATCGCCACCAACAATAATCACACAGGCATCTACCATGAACAATATACACACATACAACCCACATCACCGCCACCAGCAATACTCACACGGGCATCTACCATGAACAATATACACACATACAACCCACACCACCACCACCAACAATACTCACACGGGCATCTACCATGAACAATATACACACATACAACCCACACCACCGCCACCAACAATAATCACACGGGCATCTACCATGAACAATATTATACACACATACATCCCACACCACCGCCACCAACAATAATCACACAGGCATCTACCATGAACAATATACACACATACAACCCACACCACCGCCACCAACAATACTCACACAGGCATCTACCATGAACAATATACACACATACAACCCACACCACCGCCACCAACAATAATCACACAGGCATCTACCATGAACAATATACACACATACAACCCACACCACCGCCACCAACATTACTCACACGGGCATCTACCATGAACAATATTATACACACATACAACCCTCACCACCGCCACCAACAATAATCACACAGGCATCTACCATGAACAATATACACACATACAACCCACACCACCGCCACCAACAATACTCACATGGGCATCTACCATGAACAATATTATACACACATACAACCCACACCACCGCCACCAACAATAATCACACAGGCATCTACCATGAACAATATACACACATACAACCCACACCACCGCCACCAACAATACTCGCACAGGCATCTACCATGAACAATATTATACACACATACAACCCACACCCCCGCCACCAACAATAATCACACGGGCATCTACCATGAACAATATTATACACACATACAACCCACACCACCGCCACCAACAATACTCGCACGGGCATCTACCCTGAACAATATTATACACATATACAACCCACACCACCGCCACCAACAATACTCACACGGGCATCTACCATGAACAATATTATACACACATACAACCCTCACCACCGCCACCAACAATAATCACACAGGCATCTACCATGAACAATATACACACATACAACCCACACCACCGCCACCAACAATACTCGCACGGGCATCTACCATGAACAATATACACACATACAACCCACACCACCGCCACCAACAATACTCACACGGGCATCTACCATGAACAATATACACACATACAACCCACACCACCGCCACCAACAATAATCACACGGGCATCTACCATGAACAATATACACACATACAACCAACCCCACCGCCACCAACAATACTCACACGGGCATCTACCATGAATAATATACACACATACAACCCACACCACCGCCACCAACAATACTCGCACGGGCATCTACCATGAACAATATACACACATACAACCCACACCACCGCCACCAACAATACTCACACGGGCATCTACCATGAACAATATACACACATACAACCAACACCACCGCCACCAACAATAATCACACGGGCATCTACCATGAACAATATACACACATACAACCCACCCCACCGCCACCAACAATACTCACACGGGCATCTACCATGAATAATATACACACATACAACCCACACCACCGCCACCAACAATAATCACACAGGCATCTACCATGAACAATATACACACATACAACCCACACCACCGCCACCAACAATACTCACACAGGCATCTACCATGAACAATATTATACACACATACAACCCACACCACCGGCACCAACAATAATCACACAGGCATCTACCATGAACAATATACACACATACAACCCACACCACCGCCACCAACAATACTCACACGGGCATCTACCATGAACAATATTATACACACATACAACCAACACCACTGCCACCAACAATACTCACACGGGCATCTACCATGAACAATATACACACATACAACCCACACCACCGTCACCAACAATACTCACACGGGCATCTACCATGAACAATATACACACATACAACCCACACCACCGCCACCAACAATACTCACACGGGCATCTACCACGAACAATATACACACATACAACCCAAACCACCGCCACCAACAATACTCGCACAGGCATCTACCATAAACAATATTATACACACATACAACCCACACCACCGCCACCAACAATAATCACACAGGCATCTACCATGAACAATATACACACATACAACCCACACCACCGCCACCAACAATACTCGCACAGGCATCTACCATGAACAATATTATACACACATACAACCCACACCACCGCCACCAACAATAATCACACGGGCATCTACCATGAACAATATTATACACACATACAACCCACACCACCGCCACCAACAATACTCACACGGGCATCTACCATGAACAATATTATACACATATACAACCCACACCACCGCCACCAACAATAATCACACGGGCATCTACCATGAACAATATTATACACACTCTGACATACGGAGCCCTGTATGTTAATTTAAGAGTTAGAATTAGAGTTGAAGGAGTCGCATTACCCAAACGGTGAGGCAGACTAGCGAGCGAACCATGCGAGTGGGGAAACTGGCTCGCCCGCATACCTGCAAACTACCCTTCACACCTGCGTGCGTCATAGGGGACCCGGCAACCGATGCTATGACGTATGATCGACGCCAGGAGCTGTGAGTGGACCACGCACCTGTTATGCGACTCGAGGAGCTATGATTGGAGCAGGCACCACCCGCCGCCTCCTGATTCGTTCCTACACCATCATTGTTTGGTATATAAGACCCGAGTTGTGGGCATTCAAATCAGTCTCATTTGGAGTTGGGGAAGGTGAACTTGCAGCTGGAGGAAGACGGGGTGAAGTATTATAATGGGATTGTGACTGTCAGTCAGATTATATAAATGTGTGTTAAGTGTGTTCGGTGTAATCACTTATGTTATGTTGGTTAGTGAGATATGTGATTGGGAATTAACGTTAACACTATTATTATGTGTTTAACTATTTAATTGCGAATTAACGTGAACGCTACTATTATGTGTTTAACTATTTAATTGGGAATTAACGTGAACGCTACTATTATGTACTTAACTATTTGATTGGGAATTAACGTTAACGCTATTATTATGTACTTAACTATTTTAGTTGACTAACTTGTGGACTAAAGCAACTCTTTAAGTAATTGGGTTATGATGAAAGTAATACTATTGTTTTATATTAATACTTACGAGTTCTTTCATTTTCTTTGAATTAAGCTTACATTGCTTAATGGTGCTTAGTACGGTGATGCTATTGTCTCGTATTAGTAATATCGCCTTAGACTAACATGGCTGTGATAATATTACTTCTAGTGATTTCCTAAGCTGAAGAAAATTCTTTTGCTTCAAAATATTATATTTTGCTTTTCATATTATTTGAGTGAGACCTGAATCGAATCTATGAAACGATCCTGTAACTTTATTTACTCATAATCAAACCTCAATGTTACGTGGTTAAGAAATACATTTAACTAATTATTAAATATATATCTAACTTTTTATGTGACTTTGATATTACTCCTGATGATAACAATAATATAATACTATTAACGTAAGACAAGAACCAAGAATAATTACATTAAATATAAATAAAAGGACATATAAGACAACTATCTATTCATTTCAAAAAGGGTAAGAAACAGAAATATTCTTACTTTAATATTTATCTTTCAAGACTTTTTATAAAATTAATAGTCCTTCTTTAGCTATAACTTATTCGGTTCATAACCATAGCCTACTAAGCTTCGGTTAAATAATAATTCTTTATAAATACTACATGACTTTAATTAGTTTCAGTATTTTTCATAATTAAAGAGTATCAGTCAATAAAGGATACTAAGTCCTAAGATCCAAAAGGAAAGGAAGCAACAACAGGAAATTATTTTATTAGATTTTACTTTTGTTTTGCCTTCAGCTGACTGATACCTTAATATATATCTCTGTGCTATCTAGATTCATCAAGTTAACCACTTGAGGATCAAGATACGTAACAGAAGAGTGGCGACCTTGCCAGGATTCGTTTCATACAGTTTCACTCAGTTTCATTAACGTTTCACTATTTAAAAATCAAATATTAATCATGCCTCAACTAATTAATGAAGAAGATGCTCGAGTTTTCATAGAATCAGAACCCACATCCCCTGATATTGACTGTCTGTCAAAATCCGAACTGAAAGTGCTTGCCTCACATCTCCAATTAACTGTCTCAAACATGTCCAAAGTAGAGGTGGCTCAGACCATAAAAACCCATCTGTTCCCTGTAGAAGGCGAGGAGGGTGACGGAGCAGTTGGTGGGATCCCTAGTAAACCTAGCCAACTTGATGAACAATTACCACCTGGTTTGACCGGTGATCAAATATTAGAACTAGCTAGAATAAAAGCAAACACCGACTTAGAACTAGCCAGAATAAATGCCAGTGCAACGACCGAACAATGTGAATATCAATATCGTACGGCTCAACTAAATGTCAATACAAATGCTCCCGAAATTGCTCCCCCTCTGGGATTGACTATGACTAGTGTCATTCCACCTTTCACTGAGGATAATGTGCAGGATTTCTTTGTTTTGTTTGAGGAAGTTGCTGGAGGTATGAAGTGGACAAGAGATCAATGGCCTTTTATGTTACAAACTGTTTTGACAGGGCAGGCTCGAGCCACGTATTTGTCAGAAGTAGCAGAAGTTAGGCAGGATTATGACAATCTCAAAGAAGCTATCTTAAAAACCTATCAATTGCAGCCTGAGGCTTACAGGCAATCTTTCCGTAAAAACCAGAAGAAAGAAGAAACCCATAAGGTATTTGCCAGGACCATGACTAAAACTTTCAATCATTGGGTCAAGAGTAAGAAAGTCACAAGCTACAACGATCTGAAGGAGTTGGTCCTGTTAGAAAATTTCCTATGGAAAATTGATTCTTCTGTATCCTATCATTTAAAGGGGAAAAAGGTAGATTGTCTTGCCGACGCCGCTGACATGGCTGACACATACGTGCTCAACAACAAATTTCGTGGAAAGAAGCCCTACGATAATTCTAGTTCTAATTTTAAGTATCCCAATCACAAATCTGACAGACCCAGTCACAAGCCTATAACGTCTTCCCCAGCTAGCCAAAATAGAAATGTTCCCCCAACTAAAAATGCGACTCAGGGCAATGGTAACAGAGGTGGGCCCCAAACTAATAGTAATGCTCAAAGAGGGAACGTTCCCGTATCCCCTAAAGTATGTACTTTTTGTGGCAAGAGAGGCCACCTAGCTTATCAGTGCTGGGCTAAGGAGAGAACCGAGAGATCGGGGCAGACAGTTGCCGCCGTATCTCAAACTCCATATGTGCCTGTAATGCAGGACTCCCGACAGAAGGAGTACCTAGCACCAAAAGTTCCTTTAATGCAGGACTCTCGACAGAAGGAGTACCTAGCAGCTAACGTAAATCATCTAGACAGGGGTGTAGTAGCATGTGTGGTGCAACCCACTAGGGTTAAGCCAATAATAATTTCACCATCAGTGCAGGACAGTTACCGTCCCTTTATTTCATCTGGCAACGTGAGATTAAATGGTTGCATGCATGAGGTAAACATTCTGAGAGACACAGGTTCTACTAGCACCCTCATGGTGAATCCTTACACTGAGTGCCCCCCTGGCGAACCAGTTGTAATGAGAGGTGCTGGAGGCCAGTTTTATGCATACTTGGTAAAAGGCGAAATTGAATGTGAGTTACTACAGGGTGAGGCCACCATAGCTTTGTGTAGGTCCCAAGATATCCCTGTGCCTGGGGTAACACTCCTTTTGGGGAATGATGTAGCAGGTGAGAAGGTCCGACCAGACCCCATTTTGTCACTTTCCCCTGTTAACGAGCCACTAACCGGTGAGCTCGACAAGGAGTTGCCAACTGTTTTCCCTGTGTGTGCTGACAAACGTTCAATGTCTCAAGTAGCAGTTCCCTCAGACAGAAATATACCGAATGTAAGAGTTGATGAAAGGGATGATGAGAGTGTGAATGATGCTCTAACTGTGCCTGATGATGTGACTGAGGTGGATTTATCTGACACCTTTATGGCTCATCTTGACCCTAACGATGACCATGAAACCCCTCCAAATTGTCCTAGCGACCTGGTAGAGCTACAGAGAGATGATAGTGAATGCAAGGAGTTAGCTGCCAGGTCCGTGAGTGAAGAGGAATGCGAGAAGGAGGGTGGTGAATGTTTCTACCTCAAAGGAGGAGTATTGTGGCGAAGATGGAGACCGCCACACAGACCAATCGATGACGGGGCTTGGGACGTTCATCAAGTAGTAGTCCCCAAACCTTGTCGTAGAGATATAATGGAAATGGCACATTGTATACCATTGGCAGGACACCTAGGTGTGAGAAAAACTCTAGACAGAATCAGATCCCACTTTTACTGGCCAGGAATGCGTGCAGATGTAGTGGAGTGTTGTAGAGTGTGTCACACTTGCCAGATGACAGGAAAACCCAATCAGAAGGTGCCTGTACATCCTCTGGTGCCCTTGCCCGTTTTCGAGAATCCTTTTACTCGGGTGGTAGTGGACATCGTAGGCCCATTGCCTAAGACTTCCCAAGGTAACCTTTATTTATTAACTATCATGGACATGGCAACTCGCTACCCAGAGGCTATACCCTTAAGGACTACCTCTGCTCCAACTGTTATCAAGGAACTGCTCAAATTCTTCACCAGAATGGGTTTCCCCCATGAGGTGCAAAGTGATCAAGGAACTAGCAAACCGTCTTTCAAGAGATGATTGCGGAGCCATACCATCCACAAGTGGACTTGTTCGCGTCAGAGGCAAATCACAATTTGCCTCAGTACCTCACACGCCGGAGTCAGACTCAAGCGGGAGGTCTGGACGCATTTCTGGTAGACTGGAACAAATGTATCTCTATTTATCTATTTCCACCTCCAGACGCATCCTTAATGTGCAAAGTAGTTCACAAACTATGGGGTTATCGGGGCATGGTCTCGATGATCGCGCCAATGTGGCCGGCCCAAGTTTGGTACAATCAATTGAAGACGTGGTGCGAGAACCCGGTGTCGCTCCCGATCTCGTGCTTCCACTTAGACGCAATTGGAAACCTCAAGACCTCGCTGACTTTTGCCTTGTGGATATTCAGAAGGCCAAGTGGCTAGGCCCGTTTGGGGAAAGCGTGACTCAAAAGTTGATCAATCAGTATACATTATCAACACAAAGACAGTATCAATCTCATTGGAAAGCCTTCACTACCTGGATCGTAGAAACTGACCAACAGCAGTCCTCGGTGGCACTGGTATTTAAATACTTAAATTATCTTTTTGAAATGCAAAAGTTGTCAGTTGTCACATTAAGGAATCACTTCACAGCAATTCGGACGCCTTTTTTCGATTTAATTGGTCTGTCCGTGCCAGAGGCGGAGGAGAAGGGGTTCATGCGGTCTTGCTACCGGCTTCGCCCTCCACCACGTCAACTCACACCCACCTGGTCTCTTGATTTAACCCTTGAAATGCTTCATTCCCGTAAATATTGTCGAAACCCTCCTTATGAGTTAAGACTTAAGAAAGCCATTTTTCTGATGGCACTGGCCACGGGTGACAGGGTGTCTGAGTTGGCGGCGATGAGTTCGGAGCCATCTTGCTTAAGATTCTCGAGGCGCAACATGAGTGTCCATATTGCAGCTGCTCCTAATTTTATCGCTGAGAATGAACATAGTAACCATGTATGTACAGAGTTTGAAGTGCCAGCTCTGAAACAGGGCGATAAACACCATTTGCTTTGCCCGGTGCAATCGCTCATTTTGTATATGCGGGGGTCTCAGCCATCTCAGGCAGGGTCCCTCTGGGTTTCACGGACAGGTAAACGTCTGCAAAAGCGGCAGCTGGCTGCTCTATTAGTGGAAGTTATCAGGGAGAGTAATCCGGGCATTCTGGCTAGATCACACGATATACGGAAGTGGGCTGCCTCACTCAGGTTCCTACACAATTATTCTCTAGATGATATTCAGCAGACCAAGTTATGGTCATCAAATCATACATTCCTAACACGTTACCTGTCCGTTAATCTCATGAAACCTTCTCGCAAATGTGTAGCATTAAGGCAGAGAGTCTAGTTTTAAGCTATTTTTGTACAAAGAAAGGGGGGGGGGGACTGTCCTAGCTAGGGCCTCCTACCTTCCTCCTATGTGATACAACATGATGGTGAGAATTAAGGTCATGTGATAACCCATTCCTTAGACTAAGTATGTCTAGTCAGGGAACTTTTTATTTTTTATGCTTTATGTATGGCAATAGAGTATTAATTTATGCTCAATAATCTTCAGGTTATTTATAAGGGCATCGTACGAATCTATTTCTAATAGAGTACCTGTTAGGCGATATATTTATATATGCCACCAAAGTTATCTGTATTTTCTAAGAGACAAGATATTGATTTATTTATGTAGTCATAAGCTAAAATGTATAGTGTATGTGTGTAAATCCTACTGTTCTATCAAACGTAAAAGTGCTACACAACAAGCAAACCTTTAAATACAAACCGTACACATACATATATAAACTTATTTATATACAGTATATACACTTTATTAGTAATGCATCATATATATGATATTCAAATAATTCAACCAAAAACATGTTTGCATATTACATGAACGTTCGGGGTTATATAATTTAGTGTGGTTAAATATTTTAGCATTGCATTAAATTACTTGGAATATATATTTGTTGTATTAATCTTAAAAGTTGTCTTATCAACTATTTCTTTCAAGTTTTGGGGCAGACTATTCCATTCTTTACATACAGAGTAGGAAATTAATTTTTTACTTAATTAACTTTTTGGTTTTAGTTATACCAGGTTTTTACTGGGGTTGTATTGACTTTATAGGTAGGTTCTTACTTGACTGTAGAAGATGAGAACACACAAGAACACAAACACGAAAGTAATAGAGGATAATATAACACCGAGTACAAACATAGGTTATTCTTATTCACACGAAATCATATGGGTAGAGGTGCAATGGTACATAAGACATGGATAGGTTCTAAATAGCAGCACGATCGAGGATTCTCTAGGCGTCTCAAGGGGAAGATATAGACAGGTTCTGATGATCTTTGAAGACATTGCTGCCTGGTATTCCCTACGTCGATGTCCTGGTCCGTGACAATACCTTTTTTCTTCTTTAACTCCTTCCTTCTCCTTTAATTTCTTTCTTCTTCCTTCACCCGTTTTTTTTTCTCGTTCACTTCTCTTCCTGTCACACCTTTTTCTTCAACATTCTACGTCTTCAGTCCTTTTTACTACCTTTACCTCTTTGTGCCTTGTATTCTTTTTCATAACTTAATTTTACCTTCTTCATTCTCTTCTTCCTCCTTCTTCCAATCTTGGTCTTCCTTCCGATGGTGATTTTAAAATTGAAAGACGATCGGAGGAGACCAGTAGGGTGAAAAGGAAGCAGAGAATAACGACGAGGAGAGACAGAAAACGAGAGAAAGCCGCAGTACAACGACCTGAATCTATCTTTTCCCCAGGTCCCTCTAGGTCCCTCTACCAGTGGCCTGGACTGTGAGTGCAGAAGAACGATGTATCGACAACCCTATAGGAGTAGCCACAGGCCCTCAGTACAACACCAGCCTAAGTCCCCCTGTACCCCATATCCTTCTAACATGGGGTCCGCCAGAACATCAAGTATCAGACCCGCGACAGGCTTCACACCTCACCACTAATGAGGTACAGTGACGAGCTGCCCTTGGTCCCTTCAAACTGACTACCAGTGATATCTCAACCCAGGCTGTGACCATTCTGGCCAAAACCACTGGAAGTCAGGTTGGGTGGGGGGGGGGGGGGTGAGTAGATAGTACTGCAAATTGCACCACTAGAGGTCGGAAGTCAGTGTTCCGATTTTTCCTCATCCTCCCATGTCGGTTGGCAGTCCCAAAACTGGATACGGTCCTTAGTAGCTTGCGAGCCCGGTGCTGACTTGGAAAGAGAAGCTTGATCCAGGAATCTTGTATAATCACGTTGATCACTAAAAAATTGTTCTGTAGATGTCATTGGCCTGCATTGCATGTTTATATGGAGTAAATACTGCTGTATCAAAGTACTCTCAATATACTTGGCTCAATGTGTGGAAAAGATAGGTCCGGTTGTTTATACAGGGGTAGATTTATAGGGTTGAACTGCTGGATGACATTGGCCCAGTTTCCCTATAAATCTATTCCGGTGAACTTTTCCTCCCACCATAGAGCAGCTCGCTACTTGTGTACCAGTGTGGACCCCATAGGCCAGTTACCACGCCGAGGACCTCTACCTGTGTGTGTGCCGTTGCAGTACTGCGGGACCTGTCCAGCCACCAGCCGAGAAACCAGATGAGGAACGAGATACCAAGAAGAAAAGTGTTAGCATAATAAGAGGCTATTTAATAGTCCTCCCTTCTAATTTGAGTAGGCCTCCCTTTACGAGGACCCGTACACATACTATCCTTGTTTCCCTGTTTCATATTTCGCACATAAGTCCTCTCAGGGTTAATTCTGTGTGTAATGATATTCAGAGCTAGACCACACATACGTCAGTGATACATGTAACCTCAAATTACCGAAGTGACAACTTTTCCATATATTCTTGAATGACTCAGTTGTCACCCAGCCACCTGACTAGTGAAGGGTTGAGTTCTTTTACCTGTTCCTGACCTTAGTGACCGACCCTAGTGTTTCAACTTGGTTATCCATTAGTGTGGTGACAAGCGTTCCTAGTGTCATGTGACGGTGACAGAAGGTAGGGGAAGACTTCCTTGTAGATTCTCTGAAAACTGTAGAGGTGAGGATCTTACATGACAAACGAGCCATTACACCAGTGTCTTACGCTCTCATATCATGGGATTAAAGTAAGGAGCCGTTTCACCAGTGTCTTATGCTCTCTCTTACAATCCAGACCTAGACTTCTATGCGAGTCTCTAGAGGAACTTATATGATGGAATTTTGGGATAGTTACGAGTACGAGCCGTTAGACCAGTGTCTTACGCTCTCGTATCGTAAAGGACTAAGTAGGGAGTTGTTACACCAGTGTCTTACACCTTCCAATGCAAGTCTTGATTGAGAAGGAAGCCGTTACACCAGTGTCTTACGCTCTTTCAACCAGCCTTCCTATGTTTGTGGGTTTACTAAAACTAGAGCGCTTGCCAGTACTGCATACTCTAATTATAGCAAATTCCGTACCAAGGCAATGTAAGGATGTTGGGTGGTCACCAGTGTGGTCCAACAAGAGTACAAGCAAATCTAAGGTAACTTCGAGAAATGCGTTGAGTAGTTCCACCAGTGTCCTACTCCCTCAAGGCAATTTCTCGGTATTATAATCCCAAGTCTTCCAGATATCTAGTCAGCCAATGCGATCTAGAGTATCTTTTCAACTGTACCGCATCTGAATTAGGTTGGAAATGTCTTACAAATTCCATTGTTCCTTCCGGTTGCGCATCGCGGGTCTATAAAGTCAATTGTGCGCGGAGGAGGGTGTGTGTCGACGCCGATAGCCCTTCTCGGAATTAGCGCTACGGCGGTGGTGAGTCTCCAGGCAAGATAGGCGTGTCGTGGTTTGGGCCTTATGGAAGGTTTTACTTCCTGGACGTTAATGTTGGACTTCTTTGGTTTTGCTGGTTGTTTTGGAGGTTAATCTCACGGTTAGGTCCTTTCCTGGTGTCGGGGGAAGTGACGATGTGATGGTGGCGACCTGGGCCTGACATGGTGAGGAGGCTCTTATGTCCTCTTGTCTTGGCGGTGTGGTGACAGGAGGTGTTTTTGTACTGGTGCTTCCATCTCCTCTTTCGTTTTTTTTTCCTCCATCTCAGTTTTGGTGGTCTTCATTGATTTTGATTTCTAATGTTCAAATTATGAATGTTAGAGGCACTATTGACAGTGATAATCTGCCTATAATAGAGTTGACTATGGACGAATTTAAGAGATTCCTTTTTATGGATATTTTCAATTTTTAATAGACATAATTCTTTATAAAGTATATTTGTGTGGTCATAGTAGGCAGCCCCTGCAATTATTCTTACCAATTTTGTTTTAAGTAACTCCAAAGGACGAACAATCGTCTTTGCGGCAGAACACCATGCAACATTGCAGTATTGCAAATGAGGGTTAAACAGACTCTAATAAATAGTTTTGAAAGAAAAGGTTTAATTTTATACAAAACACCGGTTAGTTTTGAAAGCTTCCAGTGAATGTACTCTGTATATATGTGTTCTCCAGTTTAGTCTACTATCAATATAAAGCCCTAAGAACTTTGTTGAAAGGCGCGTCTCTGACGTTCGTGATCTCCAATTTGTATTTTGATATTGTCTGCATTTTTTTTTGTTTCCCATAAATATAACATAATGAGTTTTCGAAATATTCAGAGAGAGTTTATTTATTATTAACCAATTATAAAGTATATTGAATTATATGTATGAATACACTTGTATAATCCGCAAATAAATTCTAATATTTGAAGAGTGTATAATATAATTTACATAAATTAGGAAGAGGAGTGGACCCAGCATTGAACCTTGAGGTACCCCTGTATTTATATTTGTACATGAAGAATTTATGTCATTAATTAATGTATACTGCTGTCTATACCTGATAGATAACTTCTGAACCAATCTAAGACATTGTTTTGAACTCCATAGTGATGTAATTTACGTAATAGAATGGTATGGTCAATGGTATCGAAAACTTTGCTTAGGTCTAGGAAAACTCCTATCGTGTAGTGTTTATTGTCCAATGAATTGATAATTTTACTTAAAATTTTTAGTAGGGCTGATTGAGGGGACAAGTTTTTCCGGAAACCAAACTGATTTGTAATTAGTATATTATTTGACTCTAAAAAATATATAAGCCTATTATAAAAAAAAAAAATCGATAATTTTGCCGATCACAGAGAGTACGGATATTGGGCGATAATTTGAAATATTTTGTTGATCTCCGTTTTTATAGATTGGTATTAGCTAGTTTCAAAAGATCCGGAAATGAACCTGTATTAAATTAGTTGTTTATTAGCCTGGATAAAATTGGTGCTAATGTATGCACTGTTAGCTTTATAAATTTAACATGAATATCATCACTGCCTGGGCTAGAATCCTTTAAGGATTGAATTACTTAGATTATTTCGTCAGTTGTGGTTGGAGTAAGTTCCATATCAGGATAATTGCCTGTCAAACTGCATCGGAGATATTTCACATGCTGGTAATTCGCTTGCTAATTTTCTTCCAACTGTTGACAAATATGTGTTGAAGTGGAAGAGACTAAACTATTGAGTTCATGGTCGGTGATGGGGAGTCATGACAAGGCATATGCATTTGTGTGCTGCTTAACGGGCCTGTATAAGATATCAAAATTGAACTCCTCCAGCGTTTCTCGCCATCGTACAATGAGAGCGTTGGTTGTCTCCAACATGCGTAACCATTGGAGGAATTGATGATCTGTCACTATGGTTACTTTGCTGCCCAACAAGAATGAACGGAAGTGATTCAATGCCTATATCACACCCAGATATTTTCCCTTGGTGGCAGCGTAGTTCCTCTGGGCATCGTTGAGGGTGGTGCTGGCACAAGCAATTATATGCTCCCGTACTTCTTGGATTTGGTCGAATACAGCTCCTATGGCTAAGAGGGAGACATCTGTATATAGGCGGAAAGGCTGGGTGTAGTTGGGGAAAGCAACCGTTGGAGCTTGTACACATTTTTCTTTGAGGGTTTGGAAGGCTTTATGGCATTCAGGGGTCCAGCGGAAAGGCTCCTCCTTCTTCGTCAGTTCATTGAGGGGCTTCGTGATGGCTGCAAAGTGTTTCACGAACCGACGATGCTAGGTGGCTAGGCCCAGAAACGACCTTACTCACTTGACGTCCTTTGGCGGCGGCTGGGCAGAGATGGCGGATAGCTTCTTGGGATCAGGGGCTATCGTCTCCATAGATGATATGTCCCAGGAACCCCACAGACTCGCGAGCCAAAGAACACTTGGTGGGCTTCATCTTGAGGCCCGCTTGGTGAATCCTGTCCAGCTCAAGGTGTAGGCAGTGTAAGTGCTTTACATTTCGAAACCCATTAACGCCATCAGACAGTACACTAGGACCATATGGCTGGGAGAGTGTAGATACCAGAGATGGGGTGTTGTAGATAGAGGAAGCTGTTATATATATATATATATATATATATATATATACAGATATATATATATATATATATATATATATATATATATATATATATATATATATATATATATATATATATATATATATATATATATATATTATATATATATATAATATATATATATATATATACTGTATATATAATATATATATATATATATATACAGTATATATGTATTCAATAGTGGCCCCTCCATCATTGACGATATGCCTATTAGTATAATAGTCTCCCATCAAACACCGCAGTCGCTAGTTTGAATCTACCGCGCGGGAGGACAGGAGTACTACACTTCATAAGGGTAACGCGTATTCTCTTATGGAATCGTCTATGATCGGGTACTCACTACGAAAAAAACTTCGTAAAAAATAAAAAATAAAAATTAACTTAATAATCCATGCATGGATTTCTTGCGTGTGGATTCCTGACGCTGGCCCACTAGCGGCCATACTTCCTTCCTCCCGCGTCCGTTCCGTGAGGGTGGGTTGCTCTGTTCTCCAGCTTCATTCTTCGCTCACTCGCTTCTAGTGAGTCCCTGCTCATTTGTATATATATGAGTTGTATTGAACAAGGTTTTAGATTAGCTAGCACAGGCTACCCCATTGGTACATCCGCAGGAGGTGTTTAAATTAGGATACTATTGTAATAGGCGCCTATGTATCCCAGGATCATCGCGCCATGTTTGTTATTTGTGTGTTATTTTTGCGCCTTAGCTCTCTGATAGTTATTTAGGAGGCTACCATTCCGCAAGTTTATGCTTCAGGCCGTCATTATGAGGTAGTTGCATAGTTTATTTTAGCAGATGCTCTAGTTCAAGGGTTGCCACACGTGGTGTGGAATCTTCTGGAGTCTGTATCTGCGCGTGGGCCCCTATCGTGGGCCTCTTCCTCCTCGTGCTGTTGCTGCTGAGTCTTCGGAGCATCTGGTTGCAGCCACCTCAATGTTTCATCGTCACCTCATGGTCAGCCTCATTAGGGGTCTCCAATGTAGGCTAGGGGTTATTTATTTATTATAAATTAAGCTCTATATATATTTAAGCCTAATACTTTCCCCTATATGTGTTTTTGCATGTATGCTTTACATGCTTGAGGGGTTTGGGAGACGTCCCGTGTATTTGGTTTTTTTTTGGGGGGTGTTGGACTTTCCCATATAAGTCCTCACCTCTGAAAATTTTGGTTCGTTTTTCAGGCGGCTTTCTCAGCAGAGCCGGCGTTTTCTCTTCTCAGACGATAAGAAACCAACCAAATGTCCCGGCGTGGTGTGCTGAACCACGAACCTTCCGGCGAAATATGCTAAATTCTTAAGGGAGTCAACTTGGCCCGCCGAGTGAACTCGCCCTGACCGATAGCCTCACGCAGTAACTTCTCTCGCCCGGCGTAACAGTCAAGTGAGCTTAACCATGACTCAAGTCATGAAGCGAGTTAACTATCTATCTAATGCAAATAGTCAATAGTAGTAAAACGCTTAAGGTCTGTTGGGCCAGTGACGCTTTGTCACAGGTAAGCAGTTCATATGTATGATAAAAGAAAGATCCGGGGTCTTTCTACCGGGTCCAGCGGAAGGTTAGAGTAGCAGTGGCTATAAATAATTTTCCGGCGGACTTGAGGTAGGATGTGTTAACACCTCTCAGATTATCCTTATGAGCATTGATTCCTGGAAACTTTATATTTCCAGGATCTCAACACTTCACTAGTAGCGGTTCCGGCAGCAGAGGAGTTGCCGATTACGGCAAGGGGGGGGGGGTCCCTAGCTCCATCATGCCTCGCTTTGACCTTTGCGCTACGTCTACCTGATCTCTATTACCAGTTTTTTCCAACAATTTATGTATAAAATGTGTAAAGTGTCTTGATCGCTCAAGGGGACTATGGGTATCGAAACGGTGTTCCGTGTGTTCTGAGTTAAGAGTGGCGGTGTTCGATAAGAGAGATTTTTCTTGCTTAGCAGCCTTGAAGGAGATTAAATCAATTTTTAACGTTTATGCGAAAGATACTGTTCATAAAGCGCTCCATTGCGATGACGAGGAGCTCTGGGAACACCTAGTCCTTAAATCTCCGCTAGTTAAGTCAACTCCGGCCAAGTCAACCAAACCTAAAAACTAAATCGAAAGTACTTTCCAAGCAGGTAGTAACTAGTAGTGAAAGTGACAGTGCCGAGCCCCCCCCCGACCGGTCTAAGAGGAGACGGTCGCCTTCACTGAAGCGCAAATCTAGATCTCGTTCTAGATCTCCCAGGAAGCAGTCCCGACATTCTTCTGTCGAGTCGTCAAGGTCGACAAAACGCCGGAAGGAGGGTTCTGCTTCTTCAACGCCGTCCACTTCAAGAAATATAAGTGCCCGTACGGTCAACACGCAACCGCGTCCCCAGCCCTTGCCGGGGTCGCGGCCACCTCCCTCCACTCCTACCTCTCTACCGTCTAACGTCCAATCTGGCGAATCAGAGGTAGGGGCGGAGGGGATGGAGTCTAGTCCCAGGGATGAACAATCTTTGAGTGAGCCGCAAGAGTTTACATTCGCCATTCCTAAGTTAAGTTATGTGCCACGTAGAGGTCCCCCGGTTATATCTAACAGAGTGTTAGCGGATCAGTATATGGGTTCTCCTTCTTGCTCACATCAGATTTTTGATAGTTCTCAGGTGATACAGGACTCCCAGCCACCCGCGGCACAAAGCCGGGGGATCTGGAGACAATCAGAACCCTCACAGACTAATACTTAGGACATAAATAGGGAAAGTGGACATGTAGAAACAATACCCTCGTCAGTCCCTGATCTGGTATGGCCACCGGCGGTCCAAGTGACTGTTCCCCGGCCACCAACACCAGAAGTGATAGAACTACCAGAGGAGCCGGAAGACATCGAACTGTCCTCAGCTCAACCAGTGAATAATGAAGTAGAGTCAGAAGGTGGGTCTCAGTCCTCTAGAGGATCCCACAGTAAGTATGTTACCACTGAGAAACTAAATGATATTCTCCACAGAGTGATGCAGAAGTATCACCTACCTCCTTCTCAAGCTCCTTCCACTAGCACCTCGGTAGTTCCCCCACTTGAGTCTACGGTAAGGTTGTTAGAGCCCTCAGGTGTTTCATATCCACATACCTCTTTGCCTTTGTTTAACATAACTCCGGCGACGACCACGGCTAGAGGCACGACAGTGCCGGCCTCCTTGACTACCACTAACGTATGTGTCATTACAGACATTACTCCTCCTCCTCTTGATAAGCCCCCACAGAGGAAAGGCCCTATGCCTCTCCTCTATGGGCCAGATTGCTCATGGGTTCCGTCAATACCACAGAAACTGCACCTGGCACAAGCTACCGTATCAGGGGAGCTACCGGTCCCTAGTGATTGGACCATTGAGGTTAATAAGAGTAGGAAGGTTAGAGCTAAGGACGTGGAAGGAAGGTTATTAAATGTTACCATTAAGGCCATCCCAAATGTTTATTGTGCTGATTTCTTTGTGTATTCTGCCTCCCCGGCGATACCTCCGGCCTCATCTGCAAAACTGTTTGCTGACTGGTCACGAAATGATGGCGTCAATGACATAAAAGCTCTGAATGCACTTACGCCGGAACTGGATACAGTCCCGGTGCTAGATCAGACAAACACACCAGTCTTGCAGGTGGGGCAGGTAGGTGTAGGTCCGTGGGTGGACTGGGAGCTGGAGGCGCAGGTATTTGCATCCACCATTACAACTAAATCTTCCCATCAAGTCCCTCAGGAACTTCATTCATGGTTCACTTTACCGGTTAACAAAGAAGGAGGAGTGTCACCTGCTTTATTTAAATTCCTGGCAGCTCCCAAACTATCACTTTATGACCTGCACCAACCTTTTTCCACACGCCCTCCGGCTCACTTAGATAGAAATTTTAAGCTACGTAACAAAGCTTATAGACTGTTCTCTCAATACCTCGTCAGTCGCCAGGTTGCCCAGTCACTCACGAGAACTATAACAGCCATCTCTGACCAACATGTGAGGAAAGCCACGGACTTATCACGTAGGCTCCTTTTGCAAAATTCTATTCAGTCTTTGGGTGATATCAGAATAGCTATCATGGAGGCGGTTAGAGCAAGGCAAGATTTGAGGGTTTACTTGGTAAAGAAGTTGCCGGAGGACATAGCCCACCGAGTAACTCTTTCCTCGGTATTAACTGCACCCTTTCTCCCTCTAGAGACATGGAGTATTGTATTCAATTTGATAGATGTGTGGAAGCAGAGTACCTCAGCCTAAGAAAGAGACCTTTAAACCTTACTTGAAACCTAAAAGCGGCGGAAAGCCCCAGCCTACTCAGACTAAACAGTCCTTTCGAGACCCAAGGCCTCCTCAGCAGCAGGGAGGTACTCAGCACAAACCTAGGCAGGATAAATATTCAGGCTATAGAGGTAAGTCACACCAAAAGCCTAATCAAGGACAGACGCCTGCCAAATCTAGCCAGCCGTCTAACCCCACTCCGCCGCCACCACCAAAAAACTAGTCAGTTACACTCTCTCTCTCCCAGGCCCTACCGCAGGCGAGTTGGATTCGAGAGTTGTCCTACCGGACAGACCCAGTACAGAAACTGGGTCGTTCCAAGCATGTCGCAGGGCTTAGCCCCGGCGGACATGGGCCAGGACACTGATAAGCAAAGGCATAACTTGGCGGTGGCTCCGGCGACCTCGTCTACGTCAAGCTCTAGAATTCAACAATGTTTCTTTAGAGGTGGAGTCACTTGTCCAGGAAATTATCAACAAGCGAATCATTGTCCCGGTAGATCCAACTTGCCCTGTTTTCACCTCCAGACTCTTTTTAGTGCCAAAGAGGGACAGTACGCAGATGCGACCAGCAGTCGATCTCTCATGTCTGAACACACATATTCACAATTCACCCTTCAGGATGCTTACAGTGAATCAAATCAGGCTCTCACTCCCGCCGCAAGGCTGGATGTGCTCATTAGACCTGAAAGACGCCTATTGGCATGTCCCCATAAACAAAGGTTCCAAAAATTCCTCGCCTTGAGGATCAGGCAAGAGATTTACGTCTTTCAGAGAATGCCTTTCGGTTTGAACCTGGCACCAAGAATGTTTACAAAATTAGTCCGGCAGGCCCTCATGCCCTTGCTAGCCCAAGGTATCAAGGTGTTGTGGTATCTAGAGGAGTTATGTCATTTCCATGTCAAGCAAGTATTACATCATGTACAAACTCTAGGATTCAAGGTCAATGAGGTCTCGAGAGTTGATAGGGTTGTCAGAACAGATTTTTGCTCTGGCCGAATCGCTGGGCATTCATCTACACGCATATTACCTCCCGGGGATAGCGAACATCTGGGCGGATGCCTTGTTTCGGAGACAGAGCACCCTAGTAGAATGGGCTCTCAAGCAAACCGTCTTCGACAAGATGATTACAGAGCCATACCATCCACAAGTGGATCTCTTTGCATCCGAGGGAAATCACAGACTACCTCTCTATCTGACCCGCCGGGCAATAACTCCGGGGGGGGGGGGGGGCCCCGACGCTTTACTGGAGGATTGGAACAGGTGGAATTCAATCTATCTTTTTCCTCCCCCAGACGCTTCACTCATGTGTCAAGTAGTTCACAAACTACGGGGTTACCGGGGCATAGTCTCGATGATCGCGCCAATGTGGCCGGCTCAAGTGTGGTACCATCAATTGCAAACGTGGTGCAGGAACCCGGTGTCACTCCCAGTCTCTGCCTTCCACAAGGAGACAAATGGCAACCTTCAGACCTCGCTAACTTTTGCCTTATGGACATTTACAATGCCAAATAGCTAACTCGGTATGGGGAAAGTGTCACTAGTAAATTTCTGAATCAATATACTCTGTCCACCAGGAGACAATACCAATCACATTGGAAAACTTTCACCATCTGGATAGTAGAAACAGCGCAATCTGATGCCTCAGTGGCTTTAATTTTTAAATACTTAGATTATTTGTTTGAACAGAAGCACTTCTCAGTTGTTACATTAAAGAATCACTTATCTGCCATTAGAAACCCCTTTTACGACCTAACTGGTCTATCCATATCGCAGGCGGAGGAGAAGGGGTTCATGAGAGCATGTTTCAACTATGCCCACCACCACGTCAACTCATGCCTACCTGGTCGCTAGACAAAGCGTTATCATTACTTCAGTCGCGCAAATTTAACCATGCGCCAGATTTTGAGTCAGTATTAAAAAAGGCTTTGTTCCTTATGGCTTTGGCGACAGGTAACAGAGTTTCAGAGCTGGCGGCGATGAACAACGAGCCAAATTGTCTCAGGTTTGGGAGACTGCACGAACATGTGAAGATCGTGCCGTCTCCCACATTTATTGCCAAAAACGAACATTGTGATCATGTTTTCTCAGAATTCTCAGTCCCGGCGCTTAAACGTGGACATCACATTTTATGCCCGGTACAAGTTTGAATTAAGTTTATGAGGGTTGCACAACCTCTACAACCAGGCTTCCTATGGGTCAACCAGACAGGTACTCGCGTCACGAGAAGGAAATTGGCTTCTTTACTCGTAGATGTAATTAAGGAAAGTAATCCCGGCGTGGTAGGCAGAGCCCACGATATTAGAAAGTGGGCCGTCTCCCTCAGATTTATGCAAAAAATTTCCATTAACGACATAGCCGACACTCAGTTGTGGGCGTCTAATCACACATTCTGTTATGCCCTGTTTTTCTACAGGTTTAACTTGGGTAATGTGAGTTCTAATTGACTGGGTATATAAGGCTGCATGCACAATACAAGATATGAGGAATAGAGAACACAAAGAAACACATGGTAGCAAGTTACACGATCACGTTTATTTATATACCACTGCAGAATACTCGTGTAAGACAATATAATAGAATCGAACAACACTAGCATAAGTGGATCTGGATGGAGCCTAGTCTCCCACTTCCAACGTACAGGTATTAATCTTCTGATCACTGGCTTTAATTCAACAGGTTTATATTCCGAAGACCATCAATGTTACTTATAGAATCATATTCACTGTTAGATTTATTACTGGTAGCTCTGGTGCACAAGTAGTAGTTCACAGACTAGATTAGACACGCGTATTTTAGAGCACGGGAATTCTAGTAACCTCAGGGGGTACTGATCTAAGTTTTATATTCTTGTCTCAGAAATACATAGAACGCAAATCAGTGGGCGAACATTCAGATATCGCTAGGGTTTCCTTCTAGGTAATAATATCTGGATATATGGTTGATTACGAGAGTTAGTATCGCCTGTTAATTATTGAACACTGATACGCTTAGCACTTCCTAATTGAATGGTTATATGAATTATACTGGGGCAAAGAGATAGCCACTTCGTAGAAATATTAATTAGTGAATCTCTAAACAGCACAGTAATATGTAGTACTGCTAAAGGGAATCTTGGGTAGTATCTGATGGGTCTGGTCCTGGTTATCTTGCGTCCATGATGTTGGGGGCTAACGACTGGTTCCGCGGCCGTCCAGGGGGTCCATATGTGTGAAGTTCTCAAATACGTGGGCAGGTCCTTCTATCCAAATCTGCCACGGAGTCTGCCGGCTCTGGAATCTCACTCCGGAACAACACAAGGGCAGAGCTAGAAGTTAACTGCAGGGTAGTGATCCCTGGTTGGTGTCTAGCTTTCAACTGATTTGACTGGGGGCGGGAGCTAGATTTATAGGCTCGGTTCTGGACCCTGTAGACAGTAGGGACTCGAGTCTTATGGACTTATTTGAGCTCTCAATAGATATGGGGACTAGGTAAGATGGTATTTACTGTTGTGGCACATGGCTATAGGAAGCCTTTATATTTTCATATAACTGAGCCTTAGTAAGAGGTACTATTTTGGCTATACTGGAAGTATTTAGGGGAGAGAGACTGGATCTACTTTGCGAGGAGGATGGGGACAGCTGTGATAGGAGCGTCTCTCTTAGATTGTTCAATCTTCATTCTATGGTATAGCTGAGGTGCTAATTTAGTGATCAGAGCATGCAAGAAAGATAAATGGTTTATTGTGAGTTAATAGAGGTTAGTAAAGGTGTTAGTCATGCATGGTTAGTTCATTGATAGGAAGAATTCCTGTGCTACCTGGCAATGACTCGGAAGTCAAAACAGGGGCCAGGTATACCTCCGCGGGAGTGGGGGTCTCCCTCCTCGGGTGGGCAAAAAGGGGGAGCTGGGAGCCCTCTCTCTGTGATAGTCGTCAGGCGGCTGTGGCTAGGGGCTTGCCATATCACCAGTGTTCATAATAACCCTCTGTGTATGAGACAGATGTGGGTGTCCTTAATACCAAAACCGAAGGTGCCTTAGCTAGCTGGTTTTACTCGGCTGGTTGTTAATTGTAGGGTTTGCTGGATGTGGTGGAGACTGGGTTGCTAACTCTGCCACATTTATCTGGAAGTATGGCAATAGAAGTTAGTTAATGGCGAGGCGGCTAGCCTCGCACCGACGACCATTGGGTGCAGGGTTGTGAATGGGTTGTAAGAGGATAGATGGCATGCAAGGGGCTAGTAAAGTTCTAATGTTGTTCTGGCCTACTAAGTGAAGGTAGGCTGGATAGGAGTATATATATACAAGGTTGGAGAGCGTTAGCAACGGACAATTCAAGGATCTTCAAGAGGTATGAGAGAGAGGCTAGGTCGGACAAGAGTAGAGAAGCGCGGGGTCTTATAATGAGAGGGGAGGAGTGCAGGGGGCTTTAGGGGAATTTGACCCTAAGGTCTCTGGGTGTGGGGGTGGCATTAGGCTGCAGTTGATATGGGAGTTTGAAAAGGCAGTAGAATACGTTAGCCAAATGCTAACGGGGAATGCAACTATGGGGTGGTATATGAGTCTGGAAAAGATAGAATTATGTGATCAGTCTGAGGGGTTATGGATACTATTAGTTGGCCCTGGGAACTGCGTTTTCTATGAAATATAAATATACCAACAACAGCGGCAGTTCGTAGGGGTACTTAGTTATTGTTTCGGGGTACTTATGACAGATACTGGTAACCAGGTTATCTTATACAATCTCTGGTTGGGGTAAGAGGTGTATGACACGAAGTAAATTGGCGTAGTGTGGACTGTGGATACGAAGGAGGCAAGGGGAAGACGTATGACAATTGTGGAAAAGTAAATGGAAAAAGGTCAACACAATGGCGGATAAAAATACTTAACCTAAGGATTGAATACATAGATTTATGGGGCGATGGGTCTTCAGAAGCTTAGTCTGGCAAGACAAGATGTGAGGGAATGTTAATATTAATACTTAAACTAAGGATTGCATACATCGATGAACGATGACATTATAGTCGTCGTCCTAATAAGGTGATGAAACCTGGTTGATCTGTACTTGGCACAATACGACACAAGGACAGTGCCGCTATGTCGTATCAATACTGGTGGCAGTTAATATTAGAGACACTTAGTTACTAGAGTTACAATGCAAGGGGGCGACTGAGCACGGGTTACATATATCTATACTCGTCATGGGAAATTATATACAAGGTCTAGGGACAGGCGTGGGTGTTTTAACTTCTAAGATATATAACATCTACTTCTCGGATGTAAGAACATACATAGATATAATTATGGCTGTCTGATGTGTTGGCATTGGCTCAACATAGAGACAGGGCATGGGTGTTTTTAATATGAATGTATATTCCTGTTCATCATCTTTGTAGTTAGGAGTGTAGGACACGAGGGGTAGTGTACGTGAGGTGTGGAAAATGGTCAGTTTAGAAAAGGTAGATAGGTGCGGCCTGGAGCTGCTTAGCCCTGCGGGCTTGGGCCTGTCTGAAATGGCTGGCTCGGTCAGCTGGTCCTTTCGTTCTGTGGACCTTTCTTTTGGGTGTTTCTGTGTGGTGTTCGTTCGTGGCTTCTGTGGTGGGCTTCTCGTTCTGGGGCATTTTACATTCCTTACGCGATACCTGTCGGTCGCTCTGGACAAACCAAAGCGGACCTGTGTAGCATTGCGGCAACGGGTCCAGTAGTCCTTGTGCTAATTTTAGTTAGTTTATTCTTCAGGCAAAAAGTATGTGCAAAATAGCCCAAAGACCCACTAGAACCCTTCCGCCGGAGATTGTGATAAATCACGAGCTGTGATATGAATCGAACTGGTTATACAGTTTAATCAAATTTTATTTTCATTTTAAGAAATCTATCATAGTTGCATCTATATAGTATTAACAGAATGTACAAACAGATTATATTGTACAAATACTTTTAAGGCCAGAACATAATCCAGGAGATTAAGGTTCTCGTGATAAGAGTACAAGAATGTTCTCACTAAACATGCAATAGATCTCAAGTGAAGGTCCAGTCATGTACAAGCAGATCTTTTTTGAAGTAACGCACTGCTTACCTTCTTTTTATATTTTTTATATTGTATGTACACAATAAAAAACTTATAATGTTATACGGATTCTCTGTTACCTATGGTATTTAGGTTGGTGGTTTTGATATTGTCATGAATATCCCCCTCCAGTCTTAGATATCAGGCATATCGTCAATGATGGAGGGGCCACTATTAAATTATAGCTTTGATTTCCGGAGGGAAGTAAAGAAAACCTAATATTTAGTAGGGCCCCGTAATCATTGAAGATGTTAGTGCCCTCCCTGCCATCACCTTCCCATTCGCTTGATTTCTGAGTTTAATCTTGATATGTCAGTGTAGGAAGTATGGCCGCTAGAGGGCCAGCGTCAGGAATCCACACGCAAGAAATCCACGTATGGGAAAGCTTGAGTATAGCAATTATTAAGTCAATTTTTCTTTTTTATGTTTTACGAAGTTTTTTCGTAGTGAGTACCCGATCATAAGACGATTCCATAAGAGAATACGCGTTACCCTTATGAAGTGTAGTACTCCTGTCCTACCGCGTGGTAGATTCAAACTAGCGACCGCGGTGTTTGATGGGAGACTATTATACTAATAGGCATATCGTCAATTATTACGGGGCCCAACTAAATATTAGGTTTTCTTTACTTCCCTCCGGGAATCAAACCCATAATATATATATATATATATATATGTACAGTATATATATATATATATATATATATATATACTGTATATATATATATATATATATATATATATATATATACTGTATATACAGTATATATATATATATATATATATATATATATATATTATATATATATATAATAATATATATATATATATATATATATATATATATATATATATATAAACCGTTTTTACCGAACAGATTAAACACTAATTGCTGAATTATAGGTTGCAGAGTTAGGTATGCATTTTTGTTGTTTTAACGCTCAAAGAGCGGGTGGTGGAGTATATTTCACTGAGCCGCTCAGCGGGTTTTTTTTTTACCATAAATGGGGTTGTTTCCTCTTTTTCATGCATAAACAAGACCCAGAGCGTAATACAAGTATGTATCCCTGAAAGGGCGTAAACTGAGCTTTCCAATGACACCTGAACCATCCTTCTATGATCACTGGTTGTCTTGCAACGATCGTGCAACCGAAGGGCAAAATCGCTAAAATACGGTAATTTCTTTATATAATTACGTATGTAGCGAGGGAGTGAGGGTGGATGTAAGTGGAGTACATCACGGTATAGTAACAATAGAAGGTAGACGCAGTGAATTCTTGAACTTACACATAAACCGTTTTTACCGAACAGATTAAACACTAATTGCTGAATTATAGGTTGCAGAGTTAGGTATGCATTTTTTTTGTTTTAACGCTCAAAGAGCGGGTGGTGGAGTATATTTCACTGTGCCGCTCAGCGGGTTTTTTTTTACCATAAATGGGGTTGTTTCCTCTTTTTCATGCATAAACAAGACCCAGAGCATAATACAAGTATGTATCCCTGAAAGGGCGTAAATTGAGCTTTCCAATGACACCTGAACCATCCTTCTATGATCACTGGTTGTCTTGCAACGATCGTGCAACCGAAGGGCAAAATCGCTAAAATACGGTAATTTCTTTATAATTACGTATGTAGCGAGGGAGTGAGGGTGGATGTAAGTGGAGTACATCACGGTATAGTAACAATAGAAGGTAGACGCAGTGAATTCTTGAACTTATACATAAAGGCTCCTAAAAAGCACTAAACAGACTTTTATTAATTATTTTTATTTTGTGACTTCACGCTCAACCATGGTACCGTCATAATATAAGATATAGTTGTCGGAATAACGTTGATTATTCTATAAGCGAATATTTAGTGAAATATTCGTATACCATCGTGGCTTGTTTGACTCCGCTATAGTGTTCTCTCTGGCCGTCAGAGGGCACCACCGTCCGTTCTTCTCCCCCCCACTCATAGTCCCAGCCACCATTTCGCTTTGTAGAAATCTATGTTCCCTCTAGCTGGCCATATACTTATACAAATCATCTCTCCACATCCCCTAGGCCTTCATACACCCTCACACGCCATCACTGGGTGAAAGTTGAT
>CM064509.1:19061553-19226553 GCA_032716605.1 Paralithodes platypus | reverse complement strand
GTTAAAACACCCACGCTTGTCCCTAGACCTCGTATATCAATTTCCATGACGAGTATAGATATATGTAACCCGTGCTCAGTCGCCCCTTGCATTGTTCCTCTAGTAACTAAGTCTATAATATTAACTGCCACCGGCATTGATGCGACATAGCGGCACTGTCCTTGTGTCGTATTGTGCCAAGTACAGATCAACCAGGTTTCATCACCTTATTAGGACGACGACTATAATGTCATCGTTCATCGATGTATGCAATCCTTAGGTTAAGTATTTTATCCGCCATTGTGTTCACCTTTTTCCATTTACTTTCCACAATTGTCATACGTCTTCCCCTTGCCTCCTTCGTATCCACAGTCCACACTACGCCAATTTACTTTGTGTCTTACACCTCTTACCCCAACCAGAGATTGTATAAGATAACCTGGTTACCAGTATCTGTCATAAGTACCCCGAAACAATAACTAAGTACCCCTACGAACTGCCGCTGTTGTTGGTATATTTATATTTAATAGAAAACGCAGTTCCCAGGGCCAACTAATAGTATCCATAACCCCTCGGACTGATCACATAACTCTATCTTTTCCAGACTCATATACCACCCCATAGTTGCATTCCCCGTTAGCATTTGGCTAACGTATTCTACTGCCTTTTCAAACTTCCATATCAATTGTAGCCTAATGCCACCCCCACGCCCAGGGACCTTAGGGGCAAAATTTCCCTGTAGCCCTTGAACTCTCCCCCCCCTCTCATTAAGACACCCGCGCTTCTCGACTCTTGTCCGACCTAGCCTCTCTCTCATACCTCTTGAAGATCCTTGAATTATCCGTTGCTAACGCTCTCCAACCTTTTATATATATAATCCTATCCAGCCTACCTTCACTTAGTAGGCCAGAACAACATTAGAACTTTACTAGCCCCTTGCATGCCATCTATTCTCTTACAACCCATTCACAACCCTGCACCCAATGGTCGTCGGTGCGAGGCTAGCCGCCCCGCCAGTAACTAACTTCTATTGCCATACTTCCAGATAAATGTGGCAGAGTTAGCAACCCAGTCTCCACCACATCCAGCAAACCCTACAATTAACAACCAGCCGATTAAAACCAGCTAGCTAAGGCACCTTCGGTTTTGGTATTAAGGACACCCACATCTGTCTCATACACAGAGGGTTATTACAAACACTGGTGATATGGCAAGCCCCTAGCCACAGCCGCCGGACGACTATCACAGAGAGAGGGCGCCCAGCTCCCCCTTTTTGCCCACCCGAGGAGGGAGACCCCCACCCCCGCGGAGGTATACCTGGCCCCTGTTTTGACTTCCGAGTCATTGCCAGGTAGCACAGGAATTCTTCCTATCAATGAACTAACCATGCATGACTAACACCTTTACTAACCTCTATTAACTCACAATAAACCATTTACCTTTCTTGCATGCTCTGATCACTAAATTAGCACCTCAGCTATACCATAGAATGAAGATTGAACAATCTAGAGAGACGCTCCTATCACAGCTGTCCCCATCCTCCTCGCAAAGTAGATCCAGTCTCTGTCCCCTAAATACTTCCAGTATAGCCAAAATAGTACCTCTTACTAAGGCTCAGTTATATGAAAATATAAAGGCTTCCTATAGCCATGTGCCACAACAGTAAATACCATCTTACCTAGTCCCCATATCTATTGAGAGCTCAAATAAGTCCATAAGACTCGAGATCCCTACTGTCTACAGGGCCCAGAACCGAGCCTATAAATCTAGCTCCCGCCCCCAGTCAAATCAGTTGAAAGCTAGACACCAACCAGGGGTCACTCCCCTGCAGTTAACTTCTAGCTCTGCCCTTGTGTTGTTCCGGAGTGAGATTCCAGAGCCGGCAGACTCCGTGGCAGATTTGGATAGAAGGACCTGCCCACGTATTTGAGAACTTCACACATATGGGCCCCCTGGACGGCCGCGGAACCAGTCGTTAGCCCCCAACATCATGGACGCAAGATAACCAGGACCAGACCCATCAGATGCTACCCAAGATTCCCTTTAGCAGTACTACATATTACTGTGCTGTTTAACACCTTATGAGCGGCCTAGGCGGTACATAATATGTAGCCACCAGCGGGGTGTTTTTACCCAAAATAGGGCTGTTTACGTGATCATTTTCATGCCTAAATAAGACCCAGAGCGTAAAACAAGTATCTATCCCTGAAAGGGCATAAACAGAGCTTTCCAATGACACCACAACGATCCTTTTATGACCGCTAGTTTTCTTGCAACAACCGCGCAACACGAGTGCAAAAAGCATGTAATTCGGTACTTTCCCCATACAATTCAGTATGTAGCGAGAGAGAGGGAGGGAGGAGGTGGGATTCGTGTCAGTAGGTTCGCCGCAGTGGTCTGGAGCAGTCATACGCTCGCTACTCTCCTGCCACCACTTGTCTCTCTCTCTCAGCAACATTACGTGCTGAAATTGCCACACGACCTATGTCGCGCGCCGCCAGATAGTCCAGATTTATTATACTCGACTTATGTTGCGCGCCGATAGTTATGGGTTAAAGACTCACTAATTAATATTTCTACGAAGTGGCTATCTCTTTGACCCAGTATAATTCATATAACCATTCAATTAGGAAGTGCTAAGCGTATCAGTGTTCATTATTTAACAGGCGATACTAACTCTCGTAATCAACCATATACCCAGATATTATTACCTAGAAGGAAACCCTAGTGATATCTGAATGTTCGCCCACTGATTTGCATTCTATGTATTTCTGAGACAAGAATATAAAACTTAGATCAGTACCCCCTGAGGTTACTAGAATTCCCGTGCTCTAAAATACGCGTGTCTAATCTAGTCTGTGAACTACGACTTGTGCACCAGAGCTACCAGTAAGAAATCTAACAGTGAATATGATTCTATAAGTAACATTGATGGTCTTCGGTATATAAACCTGTTAAATCAAAGCCAGTGATCAGAAGATTAATACCTGAACGTTGGAAGTGGGAGACTAGGCTCCATCCAGATCCACTTATGCTAGTGTTGTTCGATTCTATTATATTGTCTTACACAAGTATTCTGCAGTGGTATATCAATAAACGTGATCGTGTAACTTGCTACCATGTGTTTCTTTGTGTTCTCTATTCCTCATATCTTGTATTGTGCATGCAGCCTTATATACCCAGTCAATTAGAACTCACATTACCCAAGTTAAAACTGTAGAAAAACAGGGCATAACAATATATATATATATATATATATATATATATATATGTGTATATACACAGTATACATATATATATATTCTGACATACGGAGCCCTGTATGTTAATTTAAGAGTTAGAATTAGAGTTGAAGGAGTGCCAAACTACCCGGACGGCGAAGCAGACCAGCGAGCGAACTAGCGAGTGGGAAACCAGCTCGTCCGCATACCAGCAAACAAGCCTTCACACCTAGGTACTAGGACTAGGACCAATTCTCTTTCTAATTTACATCAACGACATAGATGAGGGTCTCACCTGCACAATCTCAAAATTTGCTGACGATACAAAAATTGCAAATAGCGTACTCTCAAAAGAACAAGTTGACGATATGCAACACAATCTAGATAAATTGTCATGTTGGGCCCAAATTTGGCAAATGAGTTTCAATGCGGATAAATGTAAAGTACTACATGTCGGATACCTAAATGAGAAAGCAAACTATTCGATGAATGGCACTCCGCTTAAGAATGTAAACAGAGAAACTGATCTGGGAGTAACAATATCGAGTAACCTAAAACCGAGTCAACAATGTTCAGAAGTTGTTAAAAAGGCAAACAAAATAATTGGCTTTATAGGCAGGTCATTTGAGCATAAATCCAAAGAAGTTATCCTAACCCTTTACAATTCCTTAGTCCGCCCTCTTCTGGAATACTGCGTTCAATCCTGGTGCCCTTATTACCAAAAAGATATAAACAAGCTAGAACGAGTTCAACGTAGAGTTACCAAAATGATACCTAGCCTAAAGAACAAACCATACGAAGAGCGTCTTAGAGAATTAAATCTATTTCCTTTAACCCAGCGCAGATTAAGAGGCGACTTAATTCAAGTGTTCAAAATCATCAAAGGCATCGACAATATGAACTGTAGTAAGTACTTCACTATCGACCAATCTAATTACACGCGGGGAAACGGTTGCAAAAATTATTGGTAAATCTTTTAACTCGCACGAATCTAAGAATTTCTTCTTCAATCGAGTTGTCAACTTGTGGAATGGGCTTCCCCGAGACGTTATAGACTGCAGCACCGTTGATTCATTTAAATTCCGCCTAGACAAATATCTCGCATCAAACCCGCGACTGACTGCGTTTGTAAATGAATAACTTTATCCTCCCCTCAGTTACTAACCCATCTGTCTCCTACTAACTTCCTAGTCCTGCCACGTTAGTGGCAGGGCAGTAGTTCCCTTTCCAATGTTCCCTTACCCACTCTAAACCACTGTTTGGACACTTGATCCTCAGTGTTTTGGAGGACAAGCAACCTAGAAGGGTCACTAGATCTGTTGTTGCTTGATTTCCTTTGTACTCCTTTGTACTCCTTTGTACTCCTTTGTACCTGCGTGCGTCATGGGGGACCCTGCAAACTACTTCGATGACCCGACGCTATAACGTATGATCGACGCCAGGAGACCCCATTGGACCACGCACCTGCTACGCAACTCGAGGAGCTGTGATAGGGGCGCGCACCATCACTCGCCTCCTGATTCGTTCCTACACCAGCATTGTTTAGTATATAAGACCCGAGTAGTGGGCATTCAAATCAGTCTCATTTGGAGTTGGGGAAGGTGAACTTGCAGCTGGAGGAAGACGGGGTGAAGTATTATAATGGGATTGTGACTGTCAGTCAGATTATATAAGTGTGTGTTAAGTGTGTTCCGTGTAAACACTTACGTTATGTTGGTTAGTGAGATATGTGATTGGGAATTAACGTTAACGCTACTATGATGTACTTAACTATTTGATTGGGAATTAACATTTAACGCTACTATTATGTACTTAACTATTTGATTGGGAATTAACGTTAACGCTACTATTATGTACTTAACTATTTTAGTTGACTGACTTGTGGACTAAAGCAACTCTTTAAGTAGTTGGGTTATGATGAAAGTAATACTATTGTTTTATATTAATACTTACGAGTTCTTTCATTTTCTTTTAATTAAGCTTACATTGCTTAACGGTGCTTAGTACGGTGATGCTATTGTCTCGTATTAGTAATATCGCCTTAGACTAACATGGCTGTTTTAAAGTTACTTCTAGTGATTTCCTAAGCTGAAGAAAATTCTTTTAGCTTCAAAATATTATTTTGCTTTTCATATGATTTGAGTGAGACCTGAATCGAATCTATGAAGCGATCCTGTAACTTAATTTACTCATAATCAAACCTCAATGTTACGTGGTTAAGAAATACATTTAACTAATTATTAAATATATATCTAACTTTTTATGTGACTTTGATATTAATCCTGATGATAACAATAATATAATACTATTAACGTAAGACAAGAACCAAGAATAATAACTACATTAAATTAATATAAATAAAAGGACATAAGAAAACTATTTATTCATTTCAAAAAGGGTAAGAGACAGAAATATTCTTACTATAATATTTATCTTTCAAGACTTTTTATAGAATTAATAGTCCTTCTTTAGATATAACTTATTCGGTTCATAACCATAGCCTACTAAGCTTCGGTTAAATAATAATTCTTTATAAATACTACATGACTTTAATTAGTTTCAGTATGTTTTCATAATTAAAAAGTATCAGTCAATAAAGGATACCAAGTCCTAAGATCCAAAAGGAAAGGAAGCAACAACAGGAAATAATTTTATTAGATTTTACTTTTGTTTTGCCTTCAGCTGACTGATACCTTAATATAATCTCTGTGCTTCTAGATTCATCAAGTTAACCACTTGAGGATCAAGATACGTAACAATATATATATATATATATATATATATATATATATATATATATACTGTGTATATATATATATATATATATATATATATATATATATATATATATATATATATATAGAGAGAGAGAGAGAGAGAGAGAGTTCAAATATGGGTTTGACAACCTAAAGGGAAGGAAGGAAACGCTATTAGTAATAGCTAATGACATAAAGCTTAATATATATATATATATTATGGCCCAAGCACCTATAAAACATAAGAACATAATAAAATGGGAATCGGTAGAAAGCCAATTGGGCCACACAAGGCGCATCCCTCTCACACCCAACCCATCTCGTTCATATGTCTATCTAATTTTATCTTGAAGCTCTTTATCGTTCTTGATCCGACTATGACGATAGGTAGCCTATTCCACCTATCTACAACTCTGTTACGACACCAGTATTATCTTGAAGCTCTCTATCATTCTTGATATCCGACTATGACGATAGGTAGCCTATTCCACCTATCTACAACTCTGTTACCACACCAGTATTATCTTGAAGCTCTCTATCGTTCTTGATATCCGACTATGACGATAGGTAGCCTATTCCACCTATCTACAACTCTGTTACCACACCAGTATCCGACTATGACGATAGGTAGCCTATTCCACCTATCTACAACTCTGTTACCACACCAGTATCCGACTATGACGATATGTAGCCTATTCCACCTATCTACAACTCTGTTACCACACCAGTATTATCTTGAAGCTCTCTATCGTTCTTGATATCCGACTATGACGATAGGTAGCCTATTCCACCTATCTACAACTCTGTTACCACACTAGTATCCGACTATGATGATAGGTAGCCTATTCCACCTATCTACAACTCTGTTACCACACCAGTATCCGACTATGACGATAGGTAGCCTATTCCACCTATCTACAACTCTGTTACCACACCAGTATTTGCCATATCTTTCCTGAAACGAAATGTATCCAATTTGAAACCATATGTTCGACTTCTCTCGCTATAACTGAGCTTTAGTAAATCTTTCATATCCCCTTTATTAATTCCACTTACTCACTTAAACACCTCTACCATATCCCCTCTAACTCTGCATCTCTCTAACAAAGGAGTACAAAGGAAATCAAGCAACAATAGATCTAGTGACCCTTCTAGGTTGCTTGTCCTCCAAAACACTGAGGATCAAGTGTCCAAACAGTGGTTTAGAGTGGGTAAGGGAACATTGTAAAGGGAATTACTGCCCTGGAACTAATGTCCGTGGCAGGATTAGGAAGTTAGTAGAGGACAGATGGGTTAGTAACTGAGGAGGGGATAAAATAAAGTTATTCATTTACAAACGCAGTCAGTCGCGGGTTTGATGAGAGATATTTGTCTAGTCGGAGTTTAGATGAATCAACGGTGATGCAGTCTATAACGTCTCGGGGAAGCCCATTCCACAAGTTGACAACTCGATTGAAGAAGAAATTCTTAGATTCGTGAGAGTTAAAAGATTTACCAATAATTTTGCAACCGTTTCCCCGCGTGTAATTAGATTGGTCGATAGTGAAGTACTTACTACAGTTCATATTGTCGATGCCTTTGATGATTTTGAACACTTGAATTAAGTCACCTCTTAATCTGCGCTGGGTTACAGGAAATAGATTTAATTCTCTAAGACGCTCTTCGTATGGTTTGTTCTTTAGGCTAGGTATCATTTTGGTAACTCTACGTTGAACTCGTTCTAGCTTGTTTATATCTTTTTGGTAATAAGGGCACCAGGATTGCAACGAATGCAAGCATAGTTTCTTCAACCTTTCTTCATATGGAAGATTTCTAATATTATGGATCATTTGTGTCATTCTTTGTTGTACTCTCTCCAAGGAATCTATGTCCATTATGTAATAAGGACACGAATACTGAACAGCATAATCCATATGTGGCCTCATGACTAACGCTAGATAAAGTTAGAATATTACGTCTGCTGTTCTATTACACCTCTAGATATATTTCCAAGAACTCTATTTGCCTTATTTCGAACTTACATTGATTTTTGTTTTTTTCATATCACAGTTGACGATGACTCCCAAGTCTTTTTCTGTATCTGAATTACTTATAGCCACGTCATCTGATCTGTAGCCTGTATTTTCTATTGATTTTTCAAATTGTTCTACACTGCATATATCTACATTAAAATTCATCTGCCAATGTCTGTCGTGTAGTGTGTCTAAATTTCTTTGGATATCCTGAATATGATTATCTGAATTATTCACTCTTCCTATTTTAGTGTCATCTGCAAATTTATTGATTTTGCTAGTTATTCCTACATCAAGGTCGTTAATATAAATGATGAACAGCACAGGGCCTAAAATAGATCCTTGTGGGACTCCCCTCATAGCTACACCCCAGTCTAATACCATTCATGCTAACTTTCTGCCTCCTACCAATTAACTACACTCGGACTCTCACACTTACACACACACAACGCCACCTGTTGAGTAGATAACTCACCAGGCATTGCACCCCTATAGCATATTTTGAATATGGGAATATTCATACAGTGCTATTTAATCAGGGAACAATGAGGGTATTTTATTGACGTTTCGGTGGGCTTTGTGGTAATGCACTGATACTAGGTACAGCACAAATTCCATCCCAATAATATCTTCCCATTGATACATCGGGATTTGAACCCGGGACCTTTGGATTACCAGGCCAGTGGCAAGACCACTCCACCACACCTCCCCTATGACCTAATCCAACTTAATAGGGTTACGCCTTTTATTCCGAGCTTTTATTATCCTCAGAAATCTTTCGAGGGGGACTTTATTGACTGCTTTACTGAAATATAAATAAATTGTATCATATTCTTTGTCATTGGCTACTGCTTCGTATATGCGGGAAAAGAATTTAAATGAATTAGTGAGGCAGGACCTACCCTTCGTGAATACATATGCTGAGGATCTATAATTAATTGGTGACGTTCTAGGTGCTCTCTGATTTTGTGTGCAATAAATGACTAATAGTTTGCCTACAACTGATGGCAAACTAATTGGACGATAATTTGAAGAAATAGAGTTATTACCTTTGTTAATTATTGATAGGCCTACCACATTTGCAAGTCTCCACTCATCAGGGACTAGCCCTGAATTAAGAGATGTTTTCTATAATGCTGATAAAGGGTAACTTATTTATTCTTTTACATTCTTTTAATACTCTAGGAAATATGGAGTCCGACCCAGGTAACTTTTGTGGTTTTAACTTGTTTAACTGCTCAAGTACATCATTAATTTTCTACTCACGTATATTTTATGTAAACTATTATCTATCTATCTATCTATCTATTAGATAGATAGATAATATTTTACATAAAATAATACGTGAGTAGAAAATTATTTTATGTAAAATATTATCTATACTTCCATTACATATCGGACGGACCTCCAGTGTATGCGCTAAATCTTCGTTCGTGAAAACGGACAAAAAGTAATTGCTTAGGGTTTTACATATATATACTTCATTAGCTATGATAATTCCTGTCTTAGTTTTAAGAGGGCCTAGTTTGTCTCTTACTTTTGTTATATATAACTGGAAGAATCCCTTTGGGTTCATCCTCGATTCCCTAGCCATTTTTTTTTTTTTTTTAAATTACGCTTAGCTTTCCTAATATCAGCTTTAACTTTTTTAGAGAAGGTTTGTGAAAGTACTAAGAATATACGGAGTAGAGGGCAAGTTCCTGAAAGCAGTGAAGAGCATGTATGAGGGTGCAAAGGCGGCAGTACGTGTGGAGAGTGAGCAGAGCGAGTTCTTTGACCTGAATGTTGGTTTGAAACAGGGGTGTGTGATGTCCCCGTGGTTGTTTACTGTATATATGGATGGAGTCATGAAAGAAATACTATCAAGAGCAGTGGATGTTGGTGTATCACTGAAAAGGGAGGGAATTGAGTGGAAGCTACCTATACTGCTGTTTGCGGATGATACAGTTCTGATGAGTGATAATGAATGGGAGTTGCAGGGTCTGGTAAATGAGTTTGGAACAGTGTGCGAAAAACGGAATTTGAAGGTAAATACGGGGAAGAGCAAGGTTATGGTGTTCGAAAGGGGTGAAGTCACAGAGTGTGAGGTGAAGCTGAACGGTCAGGCTATGGAGATCGTCAACTCTTTTAAGTATCTGGGCAGTGTGTGTGTTGAGTAAAGATGGGACTATGGATGAAGAAGTGCGGGAGAGGGTACAACAGGGGAAGAGGGTTGTAGGAACGCCAAAAGCAGTAACAAGAAATAGGGTGGTCAGTATTGAAGTGAAGAAGTCCTTGCATGACAGTGTGGTAATCCCGACACTGACTTACGGAAGCGAAGCGTGGACGTTGGTTGAGAGACTCAGACCAAGAGTGAGAGCAGTGGAAATGAATTACTTAAGGAGTGCGTGCGGAGTTACATGGAGGGATAGACAGACTAATGAGGAAGTAAGAAGGAGGTGTGGTGTAGAGGTAGATGTGCTGGAAAGTGTGAAAAGGAACAACTTGAGATGGTTCGGCCATATGGAACGTATGGAAAGCGAGAGAATGACTAAGAGGGTGTACGAGAGCGAGGTGGAGGGACAGAGAGGGAGAGGTCGACCGAATATGAGGTGGAAGGATGGAGTGAGGAAGTACATGAACGAGGGCGGTGCTGGTTGGGGGGAGGGGCGTCGACTGACTGGGGACAGAGGTGCATGGGGGCGGTTCGTTTGTGGCCACCCCTTCGGGGATCACGGCGTCAGGCAATAGATAGATAGATAGCTTTAACTTTTCTTCTAAAATTTGCATAATAATTTCGTAAATGTTCTTCACCTCTCTTTATTTTCCTATATACGCCTTTCTTTAACCCTCCGGATCCGGGGCCTTCATATGAGGCGATCGTCGTGTCCGGGGGTATTCCTGAAAAATGGCTATCTTCACAATTCGATATCTACTGATTGAGACCATCTAGAACAGTCAACTAACTTGCATAGTGTAGAACCAACCTTCGTCTGTAGACTGGCGTTGAGTTGACATCGCTACGACAAGTGGTTGCCGAGATAATATTATGATGATGGGAATGGAGGTAATTTCCCGCGTATTTTCGCCTGTGTCCGAACGCTTCGCCGAGGCCCTGGCTAGCACGCACTAAGTCACTCGTTGCTTCGGTGGCTTTGGTACAGGTAGACGATATTATGTTTCTATGGTTATAATGTCATAGTTATTGTGTCATTTATTTCTTTTACAAACATTATTGAGTTATGTGAAACTTTTTATAACATATTTTCGTCACTTTCACTGTTATTGGATATTATTGTGTCACTTTCACTCTTATTACTCTTCTTGTTATGAATTATTGTCACTCACTGTTATTATTGAGTTATTATTACTTGTTAAACATTTGTGTGTCACTTTCACTTACTAGGCTAGGCTACGCTAGGCTAGGCTAGGCTAGGCGAGCGTACGGTACCGCATCTTCACTAACCACTTCTTCATCATCAAAGTCACTCCCAAGTTCACTCAGTTCACTATATTCCCGAGCACCGCATTCACCATCATCATTATCGTCCTCATCGGTACTAATAAAGCCCAGAAACTCTAATCCATCCGCCACTTCACCCTCATCTTCACTAACCACTTGTTCTTCGTCAAAGTCACTCCCAAGTTCACTCGGTTCACTATATTCACTCAGTTCACTATAATTCGCTTAGTTCTTGCAGAGTGTGTGCAACACCATCGGGACTAAGCACTGTTTTCTTGGTCGTTTTAGCCTTGCTTTTGTTAGGCGTACGGTACGCGGCGGCGGGCGTCGATACGGACACAGCAATTATTTTTGGATTAGCTTCATCCATGTTGGATGCGTGACGAGAACTGATGCTGCATGTTAATTTGTGCTTGGTGGCGCTGTGGTAGCCCACGCACAAACAAAAATCCGCCCGCGCGATTTATACCCTTTGATTTTGATTTTGCCTCATATGAAGCCTCCCGGACTCCTAACCAAAATACGTTTTGCCTCATACGAGGCCTCCCGGATCCCATGGGTTAAACGTAGAGTATGCATGATGGAATTATTCATCCACCTAGGGTCGTTATTTTGGGATCTGAAGTGCTTTGTAGGGATAGGCCTATTACCTTGGGCAACTTTAATGGTCCCATTAAATATTTTTGTATGTAAACAAATATCCTGGGCTGACTGATTCATGGCCAAGTCGATAATTTGATTACCTGCTATCCTTAAGTCTGTATAATTATAATATTTGCTTTCAACGAGAATCCTATTTGTTTATTCAACTATTTTGCTATTTCTGAGGATATCGCTATATGTGTATTTTGTACCATTGTTTTTGTTCTTGTGCGTATTAGCCAAATCACAAAAGAAGCAGTATTATTTCTTTCGAATTCAATAAATAAGTGTTTAATTTTATCCCAAAAGTTAGGTGTGCTCAACCGTCTCTGTGGGTTCCTCACCCCCGCACAGCTTCTTGGTCTGTATCGGGGCACAGTGCGCCCCTGTATTGAGTATTGTTCACATGTGTGGGTAGGCTCCACCCATACCGCACTTTTCGAACGAGCAGAATCAATTGCATTTCGCCTCATCAACTCACCTTCTCTTACTAGTTACCTACAATCTCTTTCTAAACGCCGCAATGTTGCATCTCTTCCACTCTTCTATCGCTATTACAACAATCAGTGTTCTTCAGAGCTCTCTCAGTGCATACCCTCTCCCTTGTGGCGAGTGCGAGGCAACCGCCTTTCAACACAGTCCCACTCCTCTATTCTGTCCAGCTCTCCAACCCAAGAATTGGCAAATTTTCTCAGTCTTTCTTCTACTCAACAAGTGAACTCTGGAACTCTATCCCTCAATCAATCTTTCCTTCATCCTATGACTTAAACTGCTTTAAACTTTGTGTGTCCAGGCATTTTGACCCCAATGTTCCTTGCATTTGGCTCCGTCACTCTTTCGGCTTTGGGGGGGCATTTTGTCCTGTGTTACTTGTCACTTGTTACAGGCAACCTGCCTTCATACACATTGTTTCCTTCATACACATAGAAAACAAAAATTGTCAAGAAAAAGGATGGCTCAACAAGGTTCAGTGTTGATTACAGATGCCTAAAAGATGCCATAATCAAAGATGCCACACCTCTACCCAGAATTGACGACTCGTTGGACTCATTGCATGGCTCCAAAAGGTTCTCCACACTAGACCTACAGGCAGGATATTGGCAAGTACCAGTCCACCCTGAACATCAACAGAAAACTGCCTTCACAACTAGTGGGGGAAACTTTTATGAATTCAACCCTACAGGCTCTGCAACGGTCCAGCCACATTTGCATGTTTAATCCACAATTGCCAAACGCATCACTGAAGCATGCAAACCATGTTGCCAAGGTAAAGACCGGACCAGAACACCAGGACCATCAGGACACATCACTGCCATGAAACCTTGGCAGCTGCTCTTAGTTAACATCATGGGCCCCATTCTAGTGAAATCTACCAAGAAGTACATCATAACGTTTGTTGACAGTTACTCCAAGTTTGTCTTAGCCTACCAAGCTAAAGAACATTCTGCATTGGCTGTTGCTGAATCCATGTTAACTGATGTATTTCCTGTCTTCGGCCTACCACAAGCATAGCACTCTGATAATGCACCTGAATTCTCTGGACAAGTTTGGAAACAGCTCTCTGAAATATTTGGGTATAACATATCACATTCCTCCACATACTGGCCTCAAGGAAATGCCAAATGTGAATGAAGCCATAAGACCTTGGCTAATCAACTGAGAACTCATCTGCTGGCCTTGAATTTTGAAGACTGGCATGCCCAAGTAATAATTGTTCAATAGGGCATGAGTCCACGAGATGATGGCATAACTCCCCATTAACGTGTATTTGGAGAACCACCATTGCTTATGGTTCTGCCACCTTGCAAGTCCTCCAACTTCTCTCCAGACATCCACCGATCCTCTGCAACATTTGAAGAACACACCCAACTCTGCCAAGACCAGAAGAAATATGAACCTTCACCTGAAAATCCATTCGCTGTAGGTGACCAAATCATGGTTGCTAAACTGCCGATTGTCAACAAACTTGGCCCTCACTACATCGGGCCTAATCCATTCCAGGTCATTATAAATTATCACGGCGAGTCACATATTTACCTAAATCACTATGTCAGAATTTTCAAACCTTTGCCTGATAACTCTAGTAATAAACCTTCATATCCAATTGTCAACAATCAATCTTTTCAAACAGACAACCACGATCCTCCCACTGTCACCGTATGTAAGCCTCCAGCAAAGATCCAACATGTTCCAAAAGTGCTCAAATCTACCACTCAAACACAAACTTATACCCCTCCCCAACAGGTGCTCACTCCACGTTCTTTGCCACCTCATACACCTGACATAAACCCTGCAAAATCCCCTACCTCTGTCTCCTTGTCTCAACGTCATTCACCTTTGCTACCTTCAAAGTTACCTCTCCCAGTCAAAAACTCCACCCCAGTAACTGTGAGACAGAAAACTAGGCCTGAACAAACTTTAACTCACACTTTACCATCATCCTCATCTCACAAAACACCTGTGACATCACCCAAATCACCTCCCCTTCTCTTCCATCTACTAGTTAATCTTCCAAATCAACTACTACCACTCAACAACCCCTAAAGATAGTAATTCAAACCTAGAAAGTCCTACTTCCGAAATGCATTCTACCCCCACCCTATACCACCTCTCAAACAACCTTCCCCTCTGTTCCCACCTCAACAGCACCCCATACAGTGATAAAGACTAAGAAAATAATTCTCCATAAACACGCCATATCTCAACATTCTACTTCATTTTCTGCACCTCTGCCAACAGCACCCCATACAAGCCCTTCAACCTCTCAGCACCGCCTCACCTTGCCGTATCCTCTCTCCCCCTCACCTTTCATTCACCCTCTCAATCCTACTAGACTTTCTCCACCAACTTAACCTTATCCATCTAGCCAACCTACTGTGACCACCCATCATAAATCATCCACTGCTATTCCACTCCTCGCTCTACAACTTCTTGCACTACACCCTCAACCTTTCACCCCTCTCCTCACTCTACCTCTCCTACCCCTCCTCCATCAAACTTTACACCCAAATTAACCTCTCCTCATACCTCCCAACCCCTACAACACCAACCATATACCTCTGAACGTCATGCAACTCCATCAGATCAGATGAAGGTATTGAGGGATAAGCCTTTACAACCGCACCTCTAGCTACTTTCTACTTTTCCTATTTTTTTCTGAAGAGTATAGAGAGGGGAGAAGGGGTGTTGGAGAGAGAGGAAGCTGTTGGAGTGGCTTTGTTATGTGTGATTAGTCTGTATACGTCGTCAGGGTGTCCCCTGACTGGGTGCGAGCATGTAAAACATGCTAGGACGTACTACCACACCCACTAAATGTCCGCCGTGGCAGGGATTCGATCCCAGGTCTTGCAGATTCACACGTGAGCATGCTCACCACTCGACTGCCGCGGCTCTTATCATCACCACCTCTCATACGTGCCTCATCCACCACTTCATCCCATTCATCAAAATACTCCACATGCACCATTTCTCCTTTAACAATTATCACTAAATCAGGCCGTACCTCCAAACCCTCACTCAGATATACCCCCTCATTTGTATCAAAATAATCACTTTCCCCAGCCTGACCAACTTCACATAAAAGTAAATCTTCAACTTCCTCCCCCTCCCCAAAATCAGTGCAAATACCTTCCCCAACAAACACAAATTCAACCTCTCCTAAACCAGGCTGTCCACGACTAGGATTAATTGATACATATTCGTCCACACACACTAACAAAAGGGCCCAGGTCAGGTCACCTTACATTAGTCCTACCACCTCATTCAACCCCTCAGCACCCCTGTCTCTTGCCTCCATCATCATGTGTCCTCCTGAATCTTTTGTGAGATATGCCTGTTGGTTCGACCCCTACGGCCAACATGAATGATCACGTTTTGCAGGCCAACTTCCTACGAAGGTCCAAAACTTACTATATCCCAGTACTCTAACTCTTATCCTCTACCTCTCCAGAACACTTGATGACCGATCCAGACGCTGGCACCACATGCTGTCCACCCACACGGCACATATCTCCACGTCTACCACTACTCAATTCGACCTCCAGCTATGAAGTCGTGGCTTATTTACTGACGAGGAAAATATAATGCGACAGGGAACGGGAGACACATGGAAGAGACAAAGGAAGGCAAAGGAGGACAGGAAAGAAGCAAGGAAGGCCACAGTACAACAGCGACCTGAGTACCTCGCTACCCCAGACCCCTCTAACACCGAAGCCGCCCTAACAGAAGGCATCCGCTCATTGAAGGGCTTCACACCTCGCCCTTAATGAGGTCTAGTACCTGGCCGCCCTTCTTTCATTCACAGGGTTTCCCAGTGACAACTAAACCAAGGCTGTGACCATTCCAGCTAAAATCACTAAAAATCAGGCTGGGGTGGTGAGCAGATAGTACTGCGGTAAGTGCACCACTTAGAGGCCCGAGCTTTGGCCAGACTGTTCCCTCCTGCATCTGGTACGTGGCCGGTGATGATAAAATGTCGTAAGCAATTCAAGCCAGGTGTGGGACCCCAACCAGGTATTAGTTCCAAGTACAGTGAGAGCCCAGGGGCCTACGGTGAATGGGAAATTTGCCAGGGAATCATGTTTTTATCACTGACATAACCTTTGTATATGGAACAAATACTGCTCTATTAAAGTACTCCCATGCACCGGCTGGAAAGAGGACCTCCACCCTACCTGCAGCCACTATACCTGGGAGCCAGGACCTGTCCAGCCACCAGCCAGAAGTCGATGAGGGACCAGAGACAAAGAAGAAAAGTGTTAGCTTAATCGAGGCTGTTTTACAGACCTCCCTTCTAATTTGTTAGGCCTCAATTGTAGAGGACCAAAACACATAAAACTATCCTAGACCTCTGTTTGATATTTCGTACGTAATTCCTCTAGGAGAGGGGTAGATTAAATGATCGATCATATAATTCTAGAGTGCGATATATATGGAAGTGAAAAGGAAGACATGCTAAGGTGTATAAAACAAGAAATAGGAGAAGCTAAATGGGTGGAAATGACAGAAATGATTGAATAGCATACAGTACGTCCAGTGATCTTCCTCCTGGGCTTGATTAGCCCGGACAGGGGAACCTGGCGACGGTGGAAGGTGTAAAGGAATTCCTGAAAAAGATATGGCAGAAAATGTCAGGATAAATATGAAGGCCGTGAGGAAAGGATGACGCAGAACTGCATAGTGTTCAGTGGGGGGGGGGGGGTAAACATAAGAGAGAGAGTCGATCCCAAGGCCACACCTCAGAAACAGTCGAGAGTGACTCTCCTACCAAGACCAAGACCAGGTAATGCCATATGCAAAGGAAGCCCCAAGACCCTAGCTAACCAACTAAGAACCAGTCTCATCGCCCTGAATTCAGATGATTGGCTTGCCCAAGTCAAGATTTGTAAGTGGGTAAATACATGCCCTCGCGATAGATATGTCAGATTATATAATCCACTCAATGAATCCAGTTACTGCTAAACCTTCTTACCCCATAGTACATGACCAATTCTGTCAAACAGAAAACTGCAATGATCGCCCTGTCAGGTTGTTCAAACCCCCCCACTAACCACATAAGTCACCCACTCTGTCACCTAATCAACTCCTCCATCCCAACCTTTCACCGCTCCCACTTTCACATTCACCCCAAGATCACCAACTCTCAATACACCTGATATCACACCTGCTCAATCACCTACACCTGTCATCCTTCCTAAGAAAAAGCCACCTCCCTACGACCTAGACACCCCCCCCTACTAATAAACCCACCTATATAACCATCAAAACCACAAAAGTCAGAATTCCCAAGACATTACATTCAAAATCAGTGCCCTCCAAACTTGCCAAACCCTTCCATACCATTCCCTTCTCTACCTCTTCGAAACCAAGTTTTAACATACACACCTCTAGTACCCGACCAACTCCAAATCTGCTTCAACTCACACAATTCTATTCCCCCCCCCCCCCCTCCTCTCTGCATCATCCAACCAAACCTACCCATCTAGCCAACCCAATCTTCCCACACCTAGAAAATCATCGATGACTATACCCCTCATAAAACGCTCTACTACCTCTCCTCCTAGCGCCTCCACACCTCATCAGTCATCTTCAACCTACGTCAACCCCACAACCCCCACCACCTCCACCTACAACCCACCACTTCTCACCATCCCCAACCTTCTACTTCCCATAGCAACACGATTCCAAACCAACCCCCACTATAATGCACATGCTCCACCACTTCTTCACATTCATCGAACAGTTCAAGTCAAGCCATAGCACCTAAGAAAGCTAAGATACCAACCCTTGTTATAGATGTGGAGGAGTTAGGGCTGCGTAAACTATACTGTATGTAAGTGGGTTCTGTTATGCCGAGGGAGAAGTGTTGGAAGATACAATAGTGAAGACTCAAGCTTGTAGCGGTTAATACAGGTTTATTAAGTAAGGCATGGATATTGACATGGGCATATACATAACAAAGTAACAAAGGCCAAATTAAGACAATACCAATACCAATAATTAGGACACACACTGTGCGACGTAACTGATATTAACTGAGACTCCAATAGTGATTGATTAAGTCTGGAGAATAGCTAGTGGAATTCAAATGTGTTCGTCTAAGTAACAGGTTATTGAACACATAAATACTTAGGACATACACTGTGAGACGGGCAATGATACTACTGAGACTCTTATACTAATGAATTAAGTATATAACTAGCTGGAGTCAAATGCATTAATATCAGTAATAGGTCAGTGGACATATAAATAATTAGAACATGCACGGTGAGACATAAATGATATTAAATGCCTCCTATGATAATTAATTATGTATGGAGGAATAGCTAGTGTATTAGCAACAGATCATTGGACACATAAATACTTAGGACATACCCTGTGAGACGTGAATGATATCAAATGAGACTCCTATGACTATCAATTAAGTATCGGGAATAGCTAGGTGAATTCAAAGGTGTTCGTCTAAGTAACAGGTTATTGAACACATAAATACTTGGGACATACACGGTGAGACAGAAGTGATATTAAATGAGACTCTTATGATGAGTACTTAAGCTTGGGGAGAATAGCTAGTTGGAGTCGAGTGTATTAACATAAGTAATTAGGAGTCAATAGACATAAATAATTAGAACATACGCGGTGAGACATAAATTATATCAAATGAGACTCTTATGATGAGTACTTAAGCTTGAATCTAATGTAGTGTGTGTGTGTCTGGGACAGAGCTTGGTCATCTATAGGTAGGGAAGAGGTTCGGCGGCTGTATGGCTGGCGAACATATGACAGTCTCCTTATAGAGGTAATGGTAGGGCCCTCAGGATTCACTTTCGGATTCCCCCCCCACCCCCCAGGGCCAATCAGCAGGTAGAGCGGCCAGGTATCCTGATTGGTGGGAGGCGCCGGTCTGGTCGGCCAGTCACAGGCCGACTGTGTGCGTTGGGGATATTGAGGGAGTTTGTTTTGATTTTGGCGAGGGGATGGACAGCCGCGTTTTCCCTAAATTATTCCCTCCAGATATAGGCCTAGGCTCTCTCTAGCCTATATATGGAAATTCTTGCAGGCAACGAAATTTGGAAAATGAGCAAATAGTAGATGGTCAGGTGAAGGTATTGAGGGATAAACCTTTACAACAGGGTGCTGGACGGATGTCCGTCATCACTAGATTTTCCCACACAATGAACAATGTCACATTCCTCGCCAGACTGTCTCATGCACACTCCATACCATCAGTGAAAGCAGGTACTGATTCCTGCAGTATTGAGTTTTGAAGATATCCATACATGGCAGCCATTTGGCTACAGAAAAAGTATTTCATGGCATGTCGGGTGGGCTGCTGATAAAGTACTGAAAGTAAGTTCAATACAAAATTATTTACGATTATATTTCCTCAGATATACCGGGGATCACACCCAAAGCAGTAGGATTACGTGCTCAGTGTTACGGCCACTCAGTCACACCTCCCACTAATGGTTTATTACATTGGGCTATGATAATTAATTGAATTGTGTTAAAGGGATGAGTGGTGAATGTGGGTGGGTAAAAAGGAGGTATGGCTGTAATAGTAGAGTCATTTTCAGAGCTTCCGTGACCGTGTTTAGGATACCAAAGTTTCTCAGTGAATTTAACAAGGGCAACTGATGCTAAAAAAAATAAGCCCCCATACACCTCACCAAAATGACGGGAAAGTTGTTATTTTAGACGTTTTTCAAAATGGCCGCCGCCGTCATCTTAAAAAATTGATAAAGTTCTATTTCTTGAAGTGAATGGCCAAAAATGACAATTTTGGTGTCTATTCCCACTAATTTTGGTGTCAGAAAACCAATGGGATGGCATAATTAAAAAATAATTAATAACTAATTACCAAATAATTAAGAAAATAAGAAAATAATTAAGAAAATCAATGGGATGGCATAATTAAAAAATAATTAATAACTAATTACCAAATAATTAAGAAAATAAGAAAATAATTAAGAAAATCAGTGGGATGGCATAATTCATGATTTAGAGTCCCATTAACCTCAACATCTAAGACAAATATGATGTTGTTAAATCCACTGAGAAACTTTGGTATCCTAAACACGGTCACGGATCCTCTGAAACTTACTCAAATAATATAATATATAATTTAAAATGTAAACCAAGAATGTTGACTGATCAATTCCTTCTTTTTCAGGTTTGTTGCATCGAATTTGGCGTGAAGAATCATAAGCATGGAACGTAGAGGAGTTAGTGATGTGCCTGACCCAGGACCTGGATTAAAATGCATATTATGTCAACATCCCTGTATAGCTGATGATAGTACGGACAAGACATCTGATACAAAGTGGGAGAATCTAAGGAGCAAGTGTTTTCGTTTTTTTTTTTTTTTTTTTTTTTTTTTATATATTCCAACTACTCCCTCTCGGGCATAGGCTGAGAGCCTGTACATTCCTCCGCTCAACACGGTGAAGCCCGTGAGGTCTTGTTCCAGTCTGGAGAGTGAGACATGCGAAGCATCCACCATGGCTCGAAGCAGCTCCATCTCTGAAGCGGCTGGTTGCTTCGCTCAAGTGCTTCACTGTCTCACCCTCCAGACTCAGACCCTCACTCTCAGAACGCCACCTATTGAGCAGTGAACTCACTAGGCATTGTCCCCCTGTAACATATTTTGAATATGGGAATATTCATACAGTGTTATTTAATCAGGGAACAATGAGGGTATTTTTTTGGCATTTCGGTGGGCTTTGTGGTAATGCACTGATACTAGGTACAGCACAAATTCAATCCCAATAATATCTTCCCATTGACATATCGGGATTTGAACCCGGGTCCATTGGATTACCAGTCCAGTGGCATGACCACTCCACCACACCTTGATAAACTTGATAAATTTCAGCATGCCTATGCAGCAGTGGAGTGGGACAAGGGGCCTAAAGGCCTGTACATGCATAGTAAATGTTACACCCAGATCAGTAGTAATCGCTATATTCAGCAAGCACAGAATCGTAAACGGAAATCTGAACAGGAAGAAGTTCAAGCATCAACTTCAAGTCAACAACTCCCAGGAAATGTGCCTAAAAAGCTTCGTTCTAGTACTGGAGTGGTTCATGATAAGAATCTCTGTGTATGGTGTATGAAAGGACCACAAAAAACTAGTAATCCTGGCAAGTCCAAACTTTTGCTGCTGTCAACAGTAGACGCATGGAACCGGTTCAAGTTGCATACAGTTTGTCTGTCAGATGAGCCTATAAGAGAAAGATTGAATACCCTACTTGCATCTATCCCAGACAGTCGAACGGCATTTGGATTGGAAATTCGTTATCATCGTGAATGTTGGCGCAATTATGTCAGCAACCCTCTGAAGGAGTCTTTTCCTGATGAAAAAACAGAGCATCTGCAACATGTTAATCTTCGAGAGGCCCAAAATATCTTCTTTCATCATGTCCGTCAAGTTATGTTTGAAGATCATGAAATCCGTACACTGCAAGGTCTTGTAAAGGATTACAAAGGCATTACTTCAAATTATGGTTACTATTCCACAGCAAAGTCCAGTTTCGTGAAGGAAATTCTGATCAAGGAATTTGGAGATGACATAGCATTTCATGAACGAGGTCAGAAGAATGTGAGTGAACTGGTATATGATGCAAGAGCTGCAGGTTCATATCTTGAGGCTGCAATATCCTCTCTAGGTGTAAGTGACGATCAGCTGGTGAAGAATGTAGCTGGGCGACTCAGAGATCAGATCATCAAAACAAAAACTGTTCCTTGGCCTCCATACATACATGAGCTAGAAGAATATGAAGACCTGAATGATCTCCTATTGAAGCTCATCACTTGGTTAAAGCACCCCACTAAGTCTGAAGTCGATGACAAGCCCCAAGTCAGATCAATTGCATCTATTTTGACCAGCTACATCACTGGAAGACGTACTGCATTTGAGACAAACCTCGGTGTACTGCTACATGGTATGACAAAGAGCAGAGAAATGGTAGACATATTACATAAGGATGGCCTGGGAATCAGTTACAATGATGTGCTTTTGCTTAGAGATTTCTGGGCAGTTACTGACCTGAAGCATTCAACTGAGTGTCCTTTTGAACTTTCTGAAGGAACACCGGCAGTATGTATAGTCGACAACGATGACTTCAAAAGTGACACTTTGACTGGAAGTGGCCAATCACATCGTACAACTGTCATGTTTGTTCAGCCAGACCTACCTAAGCTAAATCTACCTACCCTAGATGATGATAGACCAGTTGCAAATAGCACCTTGCCTTCGTACCTCTCTGATAGCCTCAAAGAACTTGGGAGCCAGATGCAAAGAATTGAACCATACAAAACAGTCAAGTGTGGTGAACCACCCATCAGACCAAGGATAACGGATGAACAACATCTGGACACAGTTCCTCAAAGAATGAGAGGTGTCATCCATGCAATGGCCCGAGCTAAGGCAGACGGAACAAGACCAAAGCCAGAAGACCAGACTGTACCAGCCTTTTCTGGCTTCCAGGCCACGCTATCACCAGAAACCCAGAAAAGTCAAGCGATTTATCATATGACTTATCCTGATCCACCAAGCAAGACCATTCTGTATGATGCCCTGCGCAAGCTTGCAAAGGCAATTGATGACAAGAAGATGCCATTTGCCAATATCGTCGGTGATCATCCTGTCTACGCATTATTGCTAGAATTGAAAAGTGAGAATCCAGAGATATTTGCTGACATATTGACATTCATGGGGCCCTTTCATATCCAGATGTCTTTCATCAATGCAATCTACAAAAGGTTCAAAGGCTCAGGCATTTCAGATGTACTGGTGGCTGCAGGCGTCGTTGCAGATGGATCCGTGGATCAAGCTCTGCGTAGAAAACACTTCAACCGCGGTGTGCGTTACCTTCGACTCTTCTACGAGGCTTTACTCCAACATGCACTAGACAAACGTTTGGAAGGTGCCACTCTGTGTGAAGAGATCCAGGCATCTCTCAATAAGTTACGCAGTTCAGTAGACCAACAAGAACTTAATGATGCACATTTTTTTTTTTTTTTTTTTTTTTATATTCCAACTTACTTCCTCTCGGGCATAGGCTGAGAGCCTTAACATTCACCGCTTTACAATGAACAGTGAAGCCCGTGAGGTCTTGTTCCAGTCTAGGGAGTGAGACATGTGAAGCACGTAGAGTACAACGAGCACCTGCCATCTTGCCTTCACATGAGGCACAGTGCTCACTCATGGCCCAAAACGACCCCATCTCTGAAGCCACCTCGTTCCCGTGCTTCACTGTCTCACTCCCTACACTCGGACTCTCAAACTTACACACACACAACGCCACCTGTTGAGCAGATAACTCACCAGGCATTGCACCCCTATAGCATATTTTGAATATGGGAATATTCATACAGTGCTATTTAATCAGGGAACAATGAGGGTATTTTATTGACGTTTTGGTGGGCTTTGTGGTAATGCACTGATACTAGGTACAGCACAAATTCCATCCCAATAATATCTTCCCATTGATACATCGGGATTTGAACCCGGGACCTTTGGATTACCAGGCCAGTGGCAAGACCACTCCACCACACCTCTCTAACATGCTGAGTTAGAGAGCAATGCCGATCTCAAGGGGCTCGTTGACTCCCTATTCCAGAACTTAGATGGTGCTCCACTAGCAGAATTCTGGATTTCATTCTTGGAGATGGTAGAGATACTTACTCAAAATATACATGCTATAAGGACAAGAAACTGGATCGAGTTCAAGTCTTCACTGAAGTTGATGCTTCCTTGGATGCATATTTATGACAACGATAGATGTGGGCGCCATCTTCCAGATTTCATAGCAGTCCTAGAAAGTCTTCCCCATATCCAAGCACAATTCATGGAGAGTGGCATGTTTGCACAGTCAATGACCGGTAAACCCTACTCATGTTTTGCCCTTGACATATGGATAGAGTCAACGATGAATAAAGGATCCAAGCTTAAGTGTGGATGGTTGGCTATTCTAAAGAATGAGAAGCAACTCCTGTCAAACACGCGGAATGTTAACAACGTCAACCGGATAAGAGGCTGTGTTCATCGTCACGCAAATCACAACAGACAAGGTTCAAGAAAGCATGCAGATTGTGCCCCAAGTAAGATGAAGATAGATGAACAATCTGTGCAGGATATCAGTGCATGTCTCACCGAGTTCCATTGTGATCCATTTGACCAATCAGATCTGACACTAAGATTCCTACAATCTGGAATTCAAGCCTCTCCAGCTCTCTTTGCTGATCTGAAGTCTGCAAAGGCCGATGGAGAAAGAAAAGTGGAGGAATTTGTAAATGAAAGAGTCTATTCTACAACAAAGTCCCTCAATGCTCGAATACCACGTAGTAAAAGATGCAATTTTGCAACTCAAGAAATCGAGAAGACAGCAAGTGAAAACCTGAAACAGACAACTGAAGAAATGGAGAGTAAGGCATTTACCTCGGTCATCAAACTTGTTGAGGCAAGTGACGGCTTAAAGATGGAAGACTTAATGCAGCATCGAGTAACAGATGAGTGCCTTTCAATTTTCAATGCAAATGGTACTATGCGCAAAACGCAGAAGAGTAAGCTACAGGAAAAACTGACAATGACATCCATACCGTACCCTGATATTTACACATCAATAGTAGACATGGGACTAATCTGGCGTCTAACAACGCCTACTACTGAAGACAGAGAAAAAGCAGATGGAACCAAGTTAACGTGGGGAGACTATGGTGAGAAACTTGTGAACTTTGTCCTGAATAGACATTCGAATGCAGAATGTGTTATCTTGGTTAATGACTCGTAAGAGCAAGACTTCTCCATCAAAGATAGTGAACGACAACACCGTCAAAAAAATCAGTCCATTTGCAATGTGTTTATGAAGTCAGAGGACAAATTTCCTTCTAATAGAGACTTTCATGCTCTTCTTGGTAAGCCAGAGAATAAAGTTCGCCTTCAAGCATTTATCAAGGCTGCTTTCAAAAGAAAGGCATCTACAACCACTATTCAGCTCATACACTGTGTTGTTGGCAAACCAGCAAGGAATCTCACCACAGATGAAGTTTTGCAGAATCTCACATACGCCCATGCAGAAGCAGACACAGCTCTGTTCACTCTTTATGGTAAGCTGCGGTCAGAAGGGTATACAGAAGCAGTTGTCATAGACACTGAAGATACTGATAACTACGTTCAGGCAGCCTATGTGGCTCGGCAAATATCAGGACTCTTGTGCTTGAAACGCAAATCTCAGCTGATAAATGCTCGGTGTTTGTGTAGTGAGGCAATGGCGGAGTCTTTGATCCTACTTTATGTTCTTACCGGATGCGACCATAACTCCGGCTTTTATGGAATAGGCAAAAAACTATTGTTGACCGTGTAGAAAAATCATCAGAAGCTCGCAACCTCCTTAAAAGTTGTGGCACAATCATCCCAGTCACACAGGAAATCATCAATGACTTACATAAATTTGTTATCCGGTACATCTATTGTGACACCAAACACAAGACCCTAGCAGAGGTGAGAGCAGCAAAGTGGTCAGTACTCAAGAAAAAGAAGATCATCAGACTGGTACCTGATTCTGACAGTCTACGACCACACTTAGAGCGCACCAATTACCTCACATATCTGCAGAAGAATTTCCAGCTTCAGAATCATCCATCACCAATTGGCCATGGATGGCACCTTGTAAATGGCTTATGCCTCCCAGTACGCTATACCCAAACTGCACTTCCATCATTCCTGGATCTTCTAAAAACTCCAAGTCATCCACAAATGGAGAGCAGCGATGATGACAGCGGAAGTGATTCTGACAGTTGTGCATCATATTTGTCCTGCAGTGATAGTGCATCTTAATGCAGTAGGTCTCATGTTTTATTAATTTTGAATACCAAAGTTTCTCAGTGGATTTAACAACATCATATTTGTCTTAGATGTTGAGGTTAATGGGACTCTAAATCATGAATTATGCCATCCCATTGATTTTCTTAATTATTTTCTTATTTACTTAATTATTTGGTAATTATTTATTAATTATTTTTTAATTGTGCCATGCCATTGATCTTCTGACACCAAAATTAGTGGGAATAGACACCAAAATTGTAATTTTTGGCCATTCACTTCAAGAAATAGAACTTTATCAATTTTTTAAGATGACGGCGGCGGCCATTTTGAAAAACGTCTAAAATAACAACTTTCCCGTCATTTTGGTGAGGTGTATGGGGGGCTTATTTTTTTTAGTATCAGTTGCCCTTGTTAAATTCACTGAGAAACTTTGGTATCCTAAACACGGTCACGGAAGCTCTGAAAATGACTCTACTATAAGGAGAGAGCCGGGAATAAAGGTAAAGTGAGAAATGGAAATGGATAGCAGACTATAAAGGAGAATAAGAGATACGAAGAGGGATAAAAGGGAGTAGGTAAAAAGAAGGGTTGACTGAGAGCTGAGATGAAAGGTTAAGAGTGGTGACGTGTGTGTGTGTGTGTGTGTGTGTATGTAGAAAGGCGGCTTGGCTGGAAGGAGAGAGAGAGAGCCAGACTATAGGTAGGTAGGTAGTGTGGACTGAGGGTAGTGTGATCATAGAAGTAGTGGTGGTGGTGGCGGTGCTAAGCTGTTCTCCGACCATTACCAGACAACACAACCATATTACTACAGTGTCTAATACCTGTACACGGGATCATTACCTCACTTCAATATCACCCAGGTAACTACTACACAAATATCACCCAGGTAACTACTACACAAATATCACCCAGGTAACTACTACACAAATATCACCCAGGTAACTACTACACAAATATCACCCAGGTAACTACTACACAAATATCACCCAGGTAACTACTACACAAATAGTATTTTCTAAAACATGTGAGATTGGTATAAATGATGAGTAATATATCAATTCATACACTATACCTCTTCACTGGGGGAGGTCATTCATGAGATTGGTATAAATGATGAGTAATATATCAATTCATACACTATACCTCTTCACTGGGGGAGGTCATTCATGAGATTGGTATAAATGATGAGTAATATATCAATTCATACACTATACCTCTTCACTGGGGGAGGTCATTCATGAGATTGGTATAAATGATGAGTAATATATCAATTCATACACTATACCTCTTCACTGGGGGAGGTCATTCATTAGATTGGTATAAATGATGAGTAATATATCAATTCATACACTATACCTCTTCACTGGGGAGGTCATTCATGAGATTTTGTTAAATGAAGTGTTAGCTAGAATATAAGAAAACATTTATCATTTCACTGGAGGAGTTATTCAGGGTAGTTTTAAACCACTTGTTTATTGATGTATTTCAAAAAGCAAATACAGCTGTATAAATGGAAAGGGCAAAAATATATATAAATTAATTAAATGCCTATTCAGTAATACAGCCTGTAATATAATACAATGATCTAAAGTTTGAATGTCTGTTGTTTAATAACAATGAAACGCAAACTACAAATTTGTATTCACACGATACAAAAATCCATTGACTGTTGTTATTTGAAGACAAGTATTTTACAAGCAAAGTCAAAATTAAAAGTGGATATTTGTATGCAAAAATGTGATATAATTTAGGTAGACGCCACGTACTTACATATCATTGCCAGCAACAGTTTCGTGTCGCCCATCTATGTTAATAAACAAGATACTTATTTTATAGATAACTTAGTTATAGATAGCCATTGTCAAGGTATTTTTCTGAATATGGTAATAAGATTAACTATAAGTATCAGATACAGACTATATATAGTGTGGTGGCCTCAGCTCGATTCACCGAAGATGTGAAGGTGTGAAGATGACTGGACGATTCCTTCCTGATTCCCATGAACACCATGAACACCAAAAACACTGGGACTGTGAAGTGGTACAATCATCAACGTGGTTTTGGCTACATAACTCGTGATGACAGTGAACAAGACATTTTTGTCCATTTTTCGGGAATTAAACACCAACATAACACTACAAGATCCCTGGAAGACGGCGAAAAGGTGGAGTTCATCGTCAGAAGTGGAAGAAAAGGCCAAGAAGCACACGAAGTCACAGGACCAACTGGCAGCAGGACACAGGGATCTACCATCAAAACACCCAAGAAACAATATAGCAGAAATGTAGAACATGACATTAATGCAAAAATTTATGCATGCGTTCAAGCTGCAGTGGCAATTGCTGGCTCAAATAAACATCAATTGAGTCGGATAATTCCACTGATACTTCACCACAATGACCTGCCAACAATCAAGATCCCTCTTGAAGCTCTGAAACCTCCCACTCAACATGGAAGAAAGAAAAAAACACCAAGGAAGGAGAACAAGCCAACTATTCAAGAAGAACAAGAAGAAGACGAGACAGAAGTGGACCTCCAGGACTATGCAGAAGAAGATGAAAATGAAGTAGAAGAAGATGAATACGAAGAAGAGGAGGAAGAAGAACACACTCCAACTCCTGTTCCATCTCCGAAAAACACCAGATCACGAACGAAGAATACAGAGAAAAAACAAGAATACCCAAGGGACCTACCAAACACTGATCACCTGGACTTCAAGAACCTCAAAAGCATCCTTACAAAAGAAGATGAAAAACGAATAAATCGAGACGTCTATGAGTGCATCAGAAGTATGGAAACAGAAACAACAGGCTACTTCTTCACGGCTTTTCGCAATGTAGCAAGAACTAAGAAACCCAACGATAACTGGAGATGGGTGGAAATGAAGGAGAAATATGACATCAATAAATACTGCCAAATTAATAACCTCCCCCCTATAGAATATAACACACAATGATAGCCAACACTATATTTCAACTGAAATGTTAAATAGACTCAAAATAAACTTTTAAATACAGAATAGACTCAAATAATAACTCTTAACTTCATTAAAATAATGTAATATAGTAATACCTTTGGTGTATTACAGTTGCCCTAACCTTAATAAAGCAAGGTGGTGCCCACTAACTTATAATCTACTACTTTCTTTCATAATTTCCTACTTTACCTTCCTGACCAAACCTCTACTTTTCCTCCCCCTTCCCCCGCTAGGGGAAAAAAACAAAAACAAAAACAAAAAAACAAAAAAAATCATAGGGAGAGAGATCCTATGCTTTGCTTATCTTGATTGAATATGAAATGACATCCCTCCGCAGCCAATTTACCGACACAGTGTTGCAAAATAAAAATAAAAATACTACAATATCAAGATATTTTTTCATAAATCAAGTTCAGGCCACAGATCATTTAATACGATAGGGACATGGTAATTTATCAGCCATATAAGATGAGCGGATATACTGCAGCCTTAACACTATGTCACCTGACATCTTCGGGGCTATGATATTTGGTATATATATTATTGATGATGTTGATTGTTTTTGGTTTATATATTATTGATGATGTTGATTGTTTTGATTGTTTTTGGTATATCTATTATTGATGATGTTGATTGTTTTGATTGTTTTTGGTTTATATATTATTGATGATGTTGATTGTTTTTGGTATATATATTATTGATGATGTTGATTGTTTTGATTGTTTTTGGTTTATATATTATTGATGATGTTGATTGTTTTTGGTTTATATATTATTGATGATGTTGATTGTTTTGATTGTTGTTGGTATATATATTATTGATGATGATTGTTTTTGGTTTATATATTATTGATGATGTTGATTGTTTTGATTGTTTTTTGGTATATATATTATTGATGATGTTGATTGTTTTGATTGTTTTTGGTTTATATATTATTGATGATGTTGATTGTTTTGATTGTTTTTGGTATATATATTATTGATGATGTTGATTGTTTTGATTGTTTTTGGTATATATATTATTGATGATGTTGATTGTTTTTGGTATATATATTATTGATGATGTTGATTGTTTTTGGTATATATATTATTGATGATGTTGATTGTTTTTGGTATATATATTATTGATGATGTTGATTGTTTTTGGTATATATATTATTGATGATGTTGATTGTTTTTGGTATATATATTATTGATGATGTTGATTGTTTTTGGTATATATATTATTGATGATGTTGATTGTTTTTGGTATATATATTATTGATGATGTTGATTGTTTTTGGTATATATATTATTGATGATGTTGATTGTTTTTGGTATATATATTATTGATGATGTTGATTGTTTTTGGTTTATATATTATTGATGATGTTGATTGTTTTTGGTATATATATTATTGATGATGTTGATTGTTTTTGGTTTATATATTATTGATGATGTTGATTGTTTTTGGTATATATATTATTGATGATGTTGATTGTTTTTGGTATATATATTATTGATGATGTTGATTGTTTTTGGTATATATATTATTGATGATGTTGATTGTTTTTGCCATTTTCGAGCAATGTATTGTTGTACCCCTTGACTAAACACACCCCCCCCCCCCCACCACCAGACAACATGTGCCGGGATGTCTTCTACAGCTATTATTCATGTGTATTTGGGGTTTTACTGTTAAATAATGAAATCCAACATAATTATATACTGTATGTTGTTGAAACTTATGATAACAACTGTACAGCCAAAATCATTACTTACCCGAATACCTGGATGGTAATTTATGCAACATGTAAAGAGAGGAACATTTACTGGACACTGCTATGACGTGAATCAGTTAGTACTATAATCCATTCATTATAAGTAGCCCAGAAATTGTAACCCCTAGCCTCTGTAACTCAAAGAGGGATTGACCAAATGGGCTGTAAATTTCCACACATATTCCCTGGCTGACTCTTCCCAAATGGTAGAAATATTAGCTCATTATTCTAGTCGATTGTGTTAGCTTACACTTACAGAGTTTATGACACTTTAATACAAACAAATAGAAAGAAACATGCTTACATTACTGAAATGTTTGTGGAAATGCATTAATGCAAGTAATGGTCGCTATTCTGTATATATAAAATGGCTTACTTAAGAAAGGAAAAGGGGTGCGACCTTCTACTTTTTTGTTATGAACAACAGTGTGGATGAACTATTGCTTGTGACTGTACGTAACTCCAACACCATTATATTTGATGAGTGACCATTACTGGGCCCGCTTCTGATGGTCATGTAACATTAACCAACCATGACGCAAACCACTTTCTCCACCACTATTGTTACCCACTACTTTCCTGAACAGAGAGAGAGAGAGAGAGAGAGAGAGAGAGAGAGAGAGAGAGAGAGTAAAGAAAAAAAAATTGTACAGCTCCCTCAACTCATTCTCCGATTATTTATGTGAGAATAATAAGTGTATGTACGTATATACTGTATATATATAATAATAATATATATATATATATATATATATATATATATATATATATATATATATATATATATATATATATATATATATATATATATTATATATATAGATATATATATATATATATATATATATATATATATATATATATATATATATATATATATATATATATATACTCTCAACCAGGCTCGAACCACCGACATTCAGGACAAGTGTCCATGATTTAACCCACTACACACCACGGTGTGATAATGATTAGCTAACCTTTTACTATTAATATTAAGGAGAAAGATAAATCCTACTTGGAGAAAGTATATCATTTGACACACAAGTTGTAAGACCCATATTCCAGAGTACCTACCATACAGGGATGTTTACAACTATCCCCGCACAACTCTGGTTCAAGTGATTTAATTTAATTCTCACCCAGCCAAACACGAGAGTCATCATAATTAAGTATATCTCACAATGTAAGCTACTAAATGTGTTTTTTTATACTCTTAGTCGGGTTCGAACCACCAACAATCAGGACAAGTGTCCATACTTTAATCCACTACACCACGGTGTGATAAATATTAGCTAACTTTTTTTTTCTATTTATAAGGAGAAGGCTAAATCCTACTTGGAGAGTGTATCACATTTCATACACAAGTCGTAGGACCCGTATTCCACAGTACCATACAGGGATGAATGGAATCTGCCTTATGTGGGCCGGTTGGTCTTACCCAGATGTCTGATTTCTTATGTTCTTATGCCCTTGACTATCCCTAGGTAACTCGGGTTGAAGTGATGGAATTTAAATTTCGCCCAGCCAAACACGAGAGTTATTAATTATTATGTTCTCTCCACCAACCAACTTTACTCCTAAACTCGATTAATGACATTAACAAACACATGTGGCAGTCCGGGGATTCGAACCCAGGATGCTCACACCGAAAATCAACACACTTATGCATGTGAGCTACTAAATGAATTATATACTCTCAGCTGGGCTCGAACCACCGACAGTCAGGACGAGTGTCCATGCTTTAATTCACTACACCATGGCATGATAAATTACAGTGAATCTTGTCCACTATATATTAAGGGGAAAGACAAATCCTACTTGGTGAAAGTATTACATATCATATTCCAGAGTGCCATACAGGGGTGTTTACAACTATCCCCACACAACTCGGGTTTGGTTGGCTCACAATTACATTTCATATTCCAGAGTACCATACAGGGGTGTTTACAACTATCCCCATACAGGGGTGTTTACAACTATACCCACACAACTCGGGTTTGGTTGGCTCACAATTACATGATATCACTTCAACCCGAGTGAGCTACTAAATGTTTGTATACTCCCAGCGTGTATTTATGAGATATACTAATTATTAATTACTCTCGTGCTTGGTTCGGTTAGAAATAAATTAAATCAATTTTGGCCCGAGTTGCGTAAATTAAATCAATTTTGGCCCGAGTTGCGTGGGGGTACTTGTAAAAATTCCTGTATGGTATCCTGGAATATGGATTCTACGACTTGTGTATGAATTGAAATACATTCTTCAAGTAGGATTAAAGCTTGGACATTTGTCCTGACTGTCAGAGGTTCGAGTCCGGCTGGGAGTATATAAACATTTAGTAGTGCACATGTATTTGTGAGATATACTTGATATTAATGATTCTCGTGTTTGGCTGGGCGAAAATTAAATGAAATCCCTATAACCCGAGTTGCGTGGGGAAACTTATATAAATCCCTGTATGGTATCGTGGAATATGGATCGTACGGCTTGTATATGAATTGAAATATATTCTCCAAGTAGGATTTCCCTTCTCCTTAATTTACATAGGAAAAGGTTACGTTTCTTTTATCACGCCGTGGTTTAGTGGTTTAAAGCTTGGACACTCGTCCTGACTGTCGGAGTTTCGAGTCCGGCTGGGAGTATATAAACATTTAGTAGCTCACGTGTATTTGTGAGATATACTATATAAATATATATATATATATATATACCGGTATATATATATATATATATATACCGGTATATTATATATATATATATATATATATATATATATATATATATATATATATATATATATATATATATATATATATATATATATATATATATATATATATATATATATATATATAGGCCTATCAATTGTATAATGATGGTGCGGTGATGAAGCCAAGGGTGGGATAAGTGTACCTGAGTGGTGAAAGTTGTATTGTAAACATTGGTACAGCAGCCCCCACCCCCCACCCCACCCCGCCCGCGGCTATACTGGACTTTCACCATGGCAGCTATACGTGGTGGTGGTGGTAGGCTGCCAGGTACACACACAGTCCAGTCATTGGTGGCTGTATCACCGCCCACTTCTTAACACTTTCACCATTACGAGTTTTCCATCACATTCTGGCTATTAAGTTTTTGTTTTGTTTTTTTCTTTTTTTTTTCTTTTTTTTAATGAGAGTGAGAGAGGCAAAAGGAAGAACTGCCTTTAGCGAGTGCCTCCCCCAGAGTTGAAAGAGTGACAGGGCCAAAATCAAGAGACGTTCGAGCCAAAATGCCTGGGCACATGGAGTTTGAAGCAATTTAAGTCTTACGAAGAGGGAAAGATTGATTCTGGGAGAGAGTTCCAGAGCTCAGCTGTTGAATAGAAGAAAGTCTGAGAGTAACGTTTCACTCTTGGGTTGGAGAGTTGCACAGAGTACGGGTGGGATTGTGTTGCAAGACGGGTATCACGTGCCCTACGTATAGGAGGTGGTATACACTGATTATTGTAGTAGCGATAGAATAGCGAGAGAGATGGAACATTGCGGCGGAGAGAGAGATATTACAGAGAGTTGGTGAGTGGGCGGGAATTAATGATACGAAAGGCCTTCCTTTCTACTTTGTCTAGGAGTGCGGTGTGAGAGGATCCTACCCACACATGTGAACAATACTCAATACAAGGACTCACCGTGCCCCTGTACAGAGCAAGAAGCTGTGCAGGGATAAAGAACCCCTTGAGGCGGTTGAGCACACCCAGCTAGACGATAGACGATAATACTCTAATTCTGAACCCTATATAGAGAATCAAGTCATAATTATCTCCAATAACCTTCTAACTCTCACAACTTTCTCTAAATTGAATACAATCATTCAATGGAAGCCAGAATATTATAACTAATACAATCATTCAATGGAAGCCATAATATTATAACTAATACAATCATTCAATGGAAGCCAGAATATTATAACTAATACAATCATTCAATGGAAGCCAGAATATTATAACTAATACAATCATTCAATGGAAACCAGAATATTATAACTAATACAATCATTCAATGGAAACCAGAATATTATAACTAATACAATCATTCAATGGAAACCAGAATATTATAAACTAATACAATCATTCAATGGAAGCCAGAATATTATAACTAATACAATCATTCAATGGAAGCCAGAATATTATAACTAATACAATCATTCAATGGAAGCCAGAATATTATAACTAATACAATCATTCAATGGAAGCCAGAATATTATAACTAATACAATCATTCAATGGAAGCCAGAATATTATAACTAATACAATCATTCAATGGAAGCCAGAATATTATAACTAATACAATCATTCAATGGAAGCCAGAATATTATAACTAATACAATCATTCAATGGAAGCCAGAATATTATAACTAATACAATCATTCAATGGAAGCCAGAATATTATAACTAATACAATCATTCAATGGAAGCCAGATTATAACTAATACAATCATTCAATGGAAGCCAGAATATTATAACTAATACAATCATTCAATGGAAGCCAGAATATTATAACTAATACAATCATTCAATGGAAGCCAGAATATTATAACTAATACAATCATTCAATGGAAGCCAGAATATTATAACTAATACAATCATTCAATGGAAGCCAGAATATTATAACTAATACAATCATTCAATGGAAGCCAGAATATTATAACTAATACAATCATTCAATGGAAGCCAGAATATTATAACTAATACAATCATTCAATGGAAGCCAGAATATTATAACTAATACAATCATTCAATGGAAGCCAGAATATTATAACTAATACAATCATTCAATGGAAGCCAGAATATTATAACTAATACAATCATTCAATGGAAGCCAGAATATTATAACTAATACAATCATTCAATGGAAGCCAGAATATTATAACTAATACAATCATTCAATGGAAGCCAGAATATTATAACTAATACAATCATTCAATGGAAGCCAGAATATTATAACTAATACAATCATTCAATGGAAGCCAGAATATTATAACTAATACAATCATTCAATGGAAGCCAGAATATTATAACTAATACAATCATTCAATGGAAGCCAGAATATTATAACTAATACAATCATTCAATGGAAGCCAGAATATTATAACTAATACAATCATTCAATGGAAGCCAGAATATTATAACTAATACAATCATTCAATGGAAGCCAGAATATTATAACTAATACAATCATTCAATGGAAGCCAGAATATTATAACTAATACAATCATTCAATGGAAGCCAGAATATTATAACTAATACAATCATTCAATGGAAGCCAGAATATTATAACTAATACAATCATTCAATGGAAGCCAGAATATTATAACTAATACAATCATTCAATGGAAGCCAGAATATTATAACTAATACAATCATTCAATGGAAGCCAGAATATTATAACTAATACAATCATTCAATGGAAGCCAGAATATTATAACTAATACAATCATTCAATGGAAGCCAGAATATTATAACTAATACAATCATTCAATGGAAAGCCAGAATATTATAACTAATACAATCATTCAATGGAAGCCAGAATATTATAACTAATACAATCATTCAATGGAAGCCAGAATATTATAACTAATACAATCATTCAATGGAAGCCAGAATATTATAACTAATACAATCATTCAATGGAAGCCAGAATATTATAACTAATACAATCATTCAATGGAAGCCAGAATATTATAACTAATACAATCATTCAATGGAAGCCAGAATATTATAACTAATACAATCATTCAATGGAAGCCAGAATATTATAACTAATACAATCATTCAATGGAAGCCAGAATATTATAACTAATACAATCATTCAATGGAAACCAGAATATTATAACTAATACAATCAATAATACAATCATTCAATGGAAACCAGAATATTATAACTAATACAATCATTCAATGGAAACCAGAATATTATAACTAATACAATCATTCAATGGAAGCCAGAATATTATAACTAATACAATCATTCAATGGAAGCCAGAATATTATAACTAATACAATCATTCAATGGAAGCCAGATTATTATAACTAATTAATTTCTCAATGTAGGCTACACTGAAAGAGTAAAAATGTTCAATGAAATTTCTCCTAATTGAATCCTATATTAGCTACCAATAGACGATTTTGTTTAACTTGCAGCATATGACATTCTGAAGTGAGATAATTGATTACAGTAAATTATTAGCTATTTGATTGGTGAAGTCTAGGTTAAGGGGAGATGGGTGTATTTATTTGCTCATTTATGTATCCTTTTAATATTGTATTAGTTTCCTCCCTAGACCTCCATCAAGCTTTAAAAAAACACCCGCCCAAAACCCTCCTTCAAGATAAATTTGTATATTTTTCGATAGAAAAATGTCCCGGCGGGGCCCCTTTCTCTTGAATTACAGGTTGGCTATCGCTCGCCAGGAAAAAATCGACACCTAAATGACATGAAAAATCTTAATATTGACAAAGAAATGGGGCAATAAGTCTTAAAATCGCCAAACTAATGGGCCGAACGTCTTATAATATAATAACTAATGGGGTAAAACATGAGGAAAAGGGGGGGGGGGGGCAAAAGAACGGCCCATCTCCCCTTAATAGAATTTGAATACGAAAGGCCATTTGTGAGTATAATAAATTGGGTGTTTAGGAAAATAAGTCACTGGAAATATGGTACTGAAGGGGTTATTGGAGATATGGTACTGAAGGGGTTATTGGAGATATGGTACTGAAGGGGTTATTGGAGATATGGTAGAAGGGGTTATTGAGATATGGTACTGAAGGGGTTATTGGAGATATGGTACTGAAGGGGTTATTGGAGATATGGTACTGAAGGGGTTATTGGAGATATGGTACTGAAGGGGTTATTGGAGATATGGTACTGAAGGGGTTATTGGAGATATGGTACTGAAGAGGTTATTGGAGATATGGTACTGAAGGGGTTATTGGAGATATGGTACTGAAGGGGTTATTGGAGATATGGTACTGAAGGGGTTATTGGAGATATGGTACTGAAGGGGTTATTGGAGATATGGTACTGAAGGGGTTATTGGAGGTAGATAGTGTGAAGGGGAGATGGGTCGTTTGTTATGCCCCCCCCCCCCCCCCCCCCGCCCCCCCCCCCCCCCCCCCCCCCCCCCCCCCTTCTTCATCATGCTTGACCCTATTTGTTTTCATATTATATGACATCCGGGTCATTAGTTTGGCGATTTTAAGACCTTTGGCTCTATTTATTAGTCAATATTAAGACTTTTTGTGTCATTTAGGTGTCGATATTCTCTTGACGAGCGATAACGAGTCTGTAATTTAAAAAGAACCGGCCTTCGGCCGAACATATTTCTATCGAAAAATTTACAAATTTATATTGAAGGAAGCTCCTGAGGGAGGAGGGGGGGGGAGGGGGGTCATTAAGCTTGGTGGAGGTCTAGGGAGGAAACTAAAAAATATATTTTTAAAAATATATACAAATGAGGAAAAAAAACCGCCCATCCCCCCTTCCCCCCTTAAACCGCCCATCCCCCCTTCCCCTCTTAAACCCCTTGACTCGACTCTCAGCCGTCTTTTCCCAATCAATATATAGGCCTGTCGATAGTCAATCAATATATAGGCCTGTCGATAGTCAAATTTCATACACAATGTCGTCATCGTACTAAAAGGTTAATAGTTTTTTATTTCGTTAGCTACATTACTACTTCCAAAAATAGTCAAGAGAACCAGAAACCACAGAAATAGGAATCCATATATGGGGAGGTACACTGGTTAGACAGTATTTCCCAGGCCCAATATCATGAAAGATAAAAAGAAATGAAGCTTCAGCCATAACTATACTAAGAAACCCCCAACTTACTATCTCTATCCTCAGTTTCAAGCCAAAGCTGGATGTTGCATATGTCATGTGTGCGCAACAATCTTGCTTTCTCTTGTGTTCCCATATTTGATTATTCTCAATTCTCAACTCTCTGGCTAAAGCTTTCTTGTAAATATTTCTACGTTGTCTATCTCTCCCCTAATTCAACTGACTATTCAAAATTCTTTGATTATCTAACTTCTAAAGTGGAACACATTCTATCCATCAACTCTCCTTTCACAGAAATCTCCATCTTAGGAGATTTCAACGTTCTCCACCGCCAATGGCTCTCCTCCCATTTAACTGACCAACCTGGTGAACAAGCCTACATTTTTTCTATCCTAAATGACCTAGTGCAGTTAGTCCACCAGCCCTGAGAGGCTCTTTGACAGTACTTCTTTGATTTCCCATGGAATGATTTTTGCTTCCGTGGCCGGGGACCCATGGAGTGTGCCAAGAGCAGCATAACCGAGGTAATCCTCTCGGGCGTGTAGGCATACATTACATTTTCTTTCTCTCAGTCAAATGCCAAAAAATCTTGGTATACTCACGCTTGTTCTACCACTGTCCGCAATAAGGAGGAAGCATTCAAACGGTATCGTCGCCTTCAAACCCAAGAAGCTCGTGCTATATAATATGTTTCTGCCCGGAATCAAGCCAAATCTGTTCTTTGACTAGCCAAAAACTCCTTCATCCATAAAAAAATGTTCTGAACTTTCCAACTCTAGTTCTTCCCAAGCTTTCTGGCATCTAGCCAAGAACCTCTCTAACAATTTTACTTCCTCATCTTTCCCTCCTCTTTTCCACTCTGACGACACTACCTTCACTTCTTCCCCTGACAAAGCTGAACTCTTCGCTCAAACTTTCACTGAAACTCCACCTTGGATGATTCCGGTGCTATTCCTTCCTCTCTGTCTTATGCCTAACATGATAATAATCTTTTCTGCCCTCTCTGGTTTTAATACTAAGAAGACGTACGGATCGGATGGTGTACTGTTGTACTCATAATCTGTGCTTCTATGCTGACTCCCTGCCTGGGCAAACTCTTTCGTCTCTGTCTTTTCTCAAACGTCTTTCCTTCTTGTTAAAAGTTTGCTCTTATTCAACCTGTCCCAAAAAGGGCGACTGCTCCCAGCCCTCCAACTATCGTCCAGTTGCTCTCATTTCTTGCATCTCTAAAGTTTTTGAAACTATTCTTAACTCAAAATTTCTTAAGCATTTATCTTCCCATAATCTACGAGGCACCCGCCTTTCAACACAGTCCCAAGATATTTGTCTAAGCGAAGTTCTTTTAAACTTCGCCTAGACAAATATCTTGCATCAAACCCGCGACTGACTGCGTTTGTAAATTAATAACTTTATTTTATTCCCCCCTCAGATTCATCAAAGGATTATTGCGTTTATATATTGATAAGACGTTACTCTCTTTTTCCCAGATATACGAAAGATCCTCATAACTGTGTTATGTTACTAACCCATCTGTCCACTACGAACTTCCTAGTCCTGTCACAGACATTAGTTCCAGGGCAGTGGTTCCCTTTCCAATTTTCCCTTACCTACTCTAAGCCATTGTTTGGACACTTGATCCGCAGTGTTTTGGAAGACAAGCAGCCTAGAGGGGTCACTAGACCTGTTGTTGCTTGATCTCCTTTGTACTCCTATTCTGTCCAGGTCTCCAACCCAAGAATTGACAAATTTTCTGTCTTTCTTCTACTCAACAAGTGAACTCTGGAACTCTTTCCCTCAATCAATCTTTTCTTCATCCTATGACTTAGACTGCTTTAAACTTTGTGTGTTCAGGCATTTTGACTCCAACGTCCCTTGAATTTGGCTCTGTCGCTCTTTTTATTTTGAGAGAGACACTCGTTACAGGCAACCTGCATTTTGTCTCCTCCATACACACCACCCGCACTAGGATCAGGTGAGGCAGTTGAGCGTGAGGGAGGGGGTCATCTGGGCTCGACTGCGGGTGTGAGCGTACTGAGCATCATGAGCATGTGGGAGTGTGAGGAGGGTGTTGGTGTGTACTATCGATAGGTGCCATGTAGGCCTATTCCTGATTCAATTTTCAGCTGCCTGGGCCTGTAGGCATGGGTTTTGTACATGTTTCAAACTTGTGCTTCCGTTAGGCATGTCGCATTCGCCCTATAAAACATTCTGGATGACATGTTGCATCTGCTGGGTTAATGATGATTTCCACTCATGAGAAATGTAAAATGTATGACATTTGAAATTGAACTTTGGAGAATTGAAGGTAGCTTGATCTCTACTCTGTGGAAGTAAATTCCAGATACAGTAGAAGGGGTCTGGGGTATAAGTGAATTATGAAAAGTAGATATTCGGAATTGTAAAAGAGTTATTTGTTAAGTTGTGGGCTTTATTACTGTCCAAGCATACCATGGGGAAATCAATATTTAATTATGTGGCTTTTTGTTATTCCCATTGCTCTATATTGAACTCAATTAACCTGTTTCAGTGTAATAATCTCTCCATATACACCACAAAGGTTTAGCAGTTAATTGGTTGGGTGATGATAGTGATAGTTCTGCAGGTAGAAAGTTGATATTTGGAGCAAAGTGTGGGCAATAGTTGATTAGTGTTGATGAATTACAGTTTATGAGGTAGACTATAGTAACCTATTCCCTCCCCCTTGCCTGAGGGAATCTTAGACATTAAACAATAACAGATTAACCGACGTGTATCATGAGCTAGGATACCTATAAGGTTATACAAAAAAAAAAAAAAAAAAAAATGCAATGCAGACCGCCTGCAAGTTTTTGTTTCCACTCTTACTGCCTTTCACTTAATTCCACACTTTTACTTACCCTATACACTCTTATTTCCCACCCTTTCTATCCCAAGAACTTGAACTTGACACTCACACACACACACTGACACACACATACACACACACAAGGCACACATATACACATACATTCACTCACTGACCCCCCCTGTCAGAATTTACAAAAAGTATCTGACATAAACGATAAAATTATCCGAAGTGAAAAAATGCTACTCCTACTCGTTAGAGGAGAGGATTCCTTAGGGAAGGATAGTTTATCGATATATGATATTAATTTAATCCGTTAATCATTAATGAACAGAAATATATTTGAATGCCCATAGCGAAAGCTAATTATGGGTTATTCTACAAACAAAGCAATGCATCTCTACGGATTCATAGATTCAGAATAGTTATATCTGTTTTGTAATTTTGATAAATATAAGCATTTAAATATTATAAATGCTTCGAACCCTCAAATTTTGCTAATAGTTCTAAACTTAGTGATAAATATTAAAACAAGAGACTCGAATCTTGTTTCACAAACGAGAGATTCGACTCTTGGTTCACAAACGTATTATTGGTGCTGTACCTTTAGCTTTAGTTTTTCGTTTGGTGAGCGATAAATATAGCAAATAAATGAAATAAAGCTCTCAAATATTTAGGGACGGCAGTATCAACCTAGCAGTTACCGTGAACAGATCTCCTTAATAGTTCATGGATTATACTGGAGGGTTAAACATCGCACACGACTAATTCTTACATCGTGTGTATACAGCTTAGTCCTTCTATGTTTGTCTTTAAATTATTCTATAATCTTTATGGACAAACTAGTTAGGCTGTTCGACAATACATTATTGGCCAATATGTTGAGTTAGGACGATTTGCTGTTTAATTTCGGGTCGTATTAAGTCAACATAAATACGTATTCGTTATGAAGCGTGACCTCCAAAAAACAACAGTTACTTGACCATTTGCCACCTACGCCTCGCTAAAGATAAGTCCATGATTCCCGATAAACAAGTAAGATCTTTCCTTTGTCAGTCTAATTGTTCATATTATTGTCTCCTCCAGCTGAGCTCTTTATGCGCAGATTAGACTGATTATCCGTTTCACAGAACGGTATTTATCTGTGTGGTCCTTCGTAATAAATTCAATAGACCTAGAAAAATTGTGGTGAAGGGTAAGATTCGAAGGCCAGGAATTTGGGTAGGTCGGTTTCTGGAATACCTTGAGATATTTTCCACCCCCCCCCCCCCACTCACATATATATATATATATATATATACAAACAGGCACTCCCTGACATCCACACTCATTAAAGTCTGAGCAAAATAAACTTAATTCAATTCAATTCAATTCATACACACGAGGCATACATAATACACATACAGACACCCACTGACCATCCACCCCACCCCCACACTCACACATATACAACGACAGGCACTCACTGACACTCATGAGCACACACACAAACATACCGACACAAACACACACCGGCACATACACACACAAACACATGCACCAACATACTCACATCCATCCACACACACACACACACACACACACACACAGTCACAGTCACACAGAATCCCTGTATTTGTTTTACGTATGGATGGCTATCATCCCACACTATTGTCGTCTGGCTGTCTCCCATACATTTACACGACAATCCAATTTCGCTCCTTGGGAGTGTCGGGACGGCTGTGTGAAAGAGGCTTATAGATAACATATGGTGGTGGAGTATACGCGTGGCGAGTTCTTCTATGGGTAGTAACAAGGCACGCTGATTATAATGATAAACATTAACATGATAGTGATAGATATGATATTTAGAAGATAACATGGCGATGGTTATATCGATGATGATGATGATGATACTCTTGTTGTTCCAGGATCCAAGATAACGATGTCAGCATGGATGGTGAACCTGGTGGTGGTGGTGATAGTGACGGTGTTGACCACACCAGCCTGGGCTAGCAATAAGGACTGTGGCTACAAGACCGTGTGGCTAGAAAAGACAGAATATCGACCAGTGCCTTACTACCATGGAGGGTTAGTGTGGAGAGATAGAGAGAGAGAGAGGGGGGTGGGGGGTATAATTGTATTTGTGTTGATACCTTACAAGTATCTGTGTAATAACAATTAGTTGTGGGCATTGTTACTGTGGAGTGAATATATAAAGCTATTGATGTTTGAGTTTTAGTAATGAGTAGATGGAAGCTGGTCCACTTTATTGAACCTTCTGTCATATTCCTATCTACCTTGCTTTCCTTTCCTTTATCTAATCTCACTTTCAATGTCCAGCGAGACAGGATACTGGCTGGCTACTGACTGCCACAAACTGAACTATAGTCTATTTTTATTTGTAACTTGGTAAAATTTTGCTTGGTCGCTTTTAGGTAATTCTATGCTGATTGGCCGATGGTACTGTACCCGAATAACATCTTTCAGTTGTAAAAACAAGTATAAGAAATATAATTCACAATACATCAGTCAAGCAGTTTGAAATATATATTTTTAGTGCAAAGGAACTAATTGTAAACTCGCCAGGTTAAAATATACTACACTATAGTGTGGCCCTACTGACTTCATAGGAGAGTTACAAGAAACAACGAAGAGTTTACACTATCAGATCTTTAGGATCAATCCCAGTACATACTATAAATTATTGTACAGTGCAAAGCAATCACTGCAGAGTGTTAACAAATATATACCCTATTATTAATTAACCTGCTCCACTGAATAACAAATTACAATTTCAGAGAGAGAGAGAGAGATAGTAAGAGTAAGATGTATCTATTGCCGGACGCCGTGATCCCCGAAGGGGTGGCCACGAACGAAACTGCCCCATACACCTCTGTCCCAAGTCAATCGACGCCCCTCATCCCATCCAGCACCGCCTTCACTCATATACTTCTTAACTCTATCCTTCCACCTCTCATTCGGTCTACTTCACCCTCTCTGTCCTTCCACCTCACTCTCGTACACTCTCTTAGTCATTCTCTCGCTTCCCATATGATCCACATGGCCGAACCATCTCAAGGTGTTCCTTTAAACACTTTCCAGCACATCTACATCCACACCACACCTCTCTTGTACTTCCTCATTCATCTGTCTATCCCTCCATGTAACTCCACATGCACTTCTCAAGTAATTCATTTTCCACCCCTCTTACTCTTTGGTTTGAGTCTCTTCACCAACGTCCATGCTTCGCTCCAATAAATCAATGTCGGGATTACCACACTGTCATGCAAGGACTTCTTTACTTCCATGCTGACCACCCTATTTCTTGTTACTGCTTTCAGTGTTCCTACAACCCTCTTCCCCTGTTGCACCCTCTCCCGCACTTCTTCATCCATACTCCCATCTTTACTCAACACACTGCCCAAATACTTAAATGAGCTTTCATTCTCCATAACATGACTGTTCAACCTCACCTCACACTCTGTGGCTGCACCCCTTTCAAAGACCATAACCTTGCACTTCCCTGCATTTACCTTCAGATTCCAATTTTCACACACTGTTCCAAACATATTTACCAGCCCCTGCAACTCCCATTCACTATCGCTCATCAGAACTGTATCATCAGCATACAGCAGTACAGGCAACTTCCACTCATTTCCTACCCTTATCAGAGGTACACCAACATCCACTGCTCTTCTTTGTATTTCTTTCATGACTCCATTCATGTATATAATGAACAGCCATGGGGACATCACATCTTGTATATTTGCAGTAAATCCGTGGCCAACCCCTACGAGCCTGTTTACCTGACGACCACGGTGCTCAACAAGCAGTCGGTCCCTTACTTCATAACACAGACGCAGAATGTGAGTGGAGTAGTGTACTTTCTTTCCCACAGTTTTTCAGATATTTATTAATAGATTAGTCTTACAAATTAAATCTGCTATTACCTATAATAGTCCTTATACTGTTCTGTGTTTTATATTGCTGATTTAGTTGCAATCTCCTCTACTAGATTTGTTGTATATTATTTTTAACATAGTTCGTAACACCAATAACCCTCAAATGATATTTATGAAAACATTTGATTTTCACAGGATTCGAACCTAGCATATCTTATACAGAACTTACACGCTCTAACCATTACACCATCAAGACAGTTAAAAGGACACCACATGACTAAGATTAATATCCATTTATCGAATACTGGATATCAATCAACCAAAATATATCCGTCAATAAACATACTCCCCAAAACAATAACATTATCAGATTGAAATTAATGTTTGCAGTAACAAAATATAGAATGTGAAAATTGACTCCTATTATTAAGTAGGGTTTAATGTAGTTCTATGTACAGTATAGACCGTATGTCCACAAGATATGTGTTATGCTAGACAATACAAGTGTGGATTATTAAGTAGGGTTTAATGTTGTTGTTGTTGTTGTTGTTGTTCCCCAAGCTGCCTGGCCGAACAGCCCCATGGCCCCGTTGAAGGCCAAGGCCATAACCGAGCGCCCCCACAGAACCCTCCCTGCCTACCACAATAAAGCCTGGGTGACCGAAGCCACTCCATGGCGGGGAGCGGAGGAGGGTGCGGAAACGCCCGGGAAACCAAAGCCCCACCCAGGGCCCTGTGCCCCTCAGCAATTATGAAGAGAAAGTTGAGGGGCAAAGGAAAAATGTGACGCTTTGGCTTCCAATCTTGGTAGATTGGGAGGTCAATCCACGGAAAAGACGCCGTCACTTGAGATCTAGGAAAGACATAAGTAAAAGGAACAGTCGGAGTAAGCTATGGGTATGGCAGAGATCGCTCAGTTCTCACTCTGATAGACCAGCCCATCACCATATGTAGTTGTTGTTGTTGTTGTTGCTATGTACAGCCCCGAGTCCCTGAGAAAGGCCATGGCCACGATCGGGCTTTCCCACAGAGCTCTCATTGAGTGTAGATTGTGTTGTTGGCGTAAGTGGTTGTGTGAAATGCAGTTTCTATGATGTGTTTAATGGTATGGGGTGCTGTGTTACATCCCGGGCAGGCGTCGACAACGGAGTCATCAGTCTCTTCTGATAGCTCAGGAGGCTGGATGGTGTCCGCATCTCAGCCTGGCCAGGTGGACTCTGTCCTCGCGAGGAAGGGAGGATTCGGAAGGATGGATTTCAGGAGGACGTGCATGCAGCTGTGTGTTGTCTGTGAGTGAGTGGATGGATCGGTGAGAGATATGAGTATGGATGTGCTTCTGGAAGTTGGTTCGGTGGGCAGGGAGGAGAGAGGACAATAATTGTGTGATACCGTGTGCTGGTGTTGTTTTGATATTTCTTGGTGTCTGTGGGGTGTTGCCATGTAGTTTAGTGGGTGGTCTTGGTTCGTGGAGGCTGCTGCCAGGAATTGAGTGCCTCTATGTCCAGATGGTCTTTGACTTTGAGGATTTTGGTTTCTTGATGTAGGTGATCTGTGGGTGCAGTAGCTGTGCAGCCTGTAATGATCTTCAGGGCTTTGTTTTGAATAGTCTGTAAGGTCTTATGATGTGTTTCAGCTAGGTTAGAAGCCCAGGCTGGGCTTGCGTATTCCATCACTGATCTTATGTATTGTTTATATACTGTGGTGGTAGTTTCTTTGTTGTGTCCAAATTTTGTGTGAGCAAGTGACCTGAGGGCGTTAGTCTGGGTGTCAGTTTCTTTTTAATGTTTGTGTGTGCTGTTTGAATGTCATATGAGTATCATAGTTACTCCTAGGATTTTGGGTGTGTGTATGTGTTAGGGGTGTGTTGTTTATGGTGAGTTGAGGGATGTATTCGTGTTCTCCTGTCCAACTTGTGAGCAGGGTTGCGGTGGATTTGGCTGGGGCTAGATTAAGTCTGTTTGTAGTGCACCAGCCATGTAGAGTGTTGAGATAGGGTTGAAGGAGATCTGTTGCTCTTTTTGGGTCATGGTGTGTGCATGTGAGTGTTATGTCATCTGCATAGGAGGCTAAGTTTATTTGGGGCGTATTGGGTGTAGTTATATCGTGCATGTACAGATTGAAGAGTGCGGGCGATAGGACGGATCCTTGTGGGACTCCGTTTGGAAAGTTTCTGATTTTAGATGACTGACCGGCATATGTAGTTCTATGTTAATGTAGTTCTATGTACAGTATAGACCGTATGTCCACAAGATATGTGTTATGCTAGACAATACAAGTGTGGATTATTAAGTAGGGTTTAATGTAGTTCTATGTACAGTATAGACCGTATGTCCACAAGATATGTGTTATGCTAGACAATACAAGTGTGGATTATTAAGTAGGGTTTAATGTAGTTCTATGTACAGTATAGACCGTATGTCCACAAGATATGTGTTATGCTAGACAATACAAGTGTGGATTATTAAGTAGGGTTTAATGTAGTTCTATGTACAGTATAGACCGTATGTCCACAAGATATGTGTTATGCTAGACAATACAAGTGTGGATTATTAAGTAGGGTTTAATGTAGTTCTATGTACAGTATAGACCGTATGTCCACAAGATAGTGTTATGCTAGACAATACAAGTGTGGATTATTAAGTAGGGTTTAATGTAGTTCTATGTACAGTATAGACCGTATGTCCACAAGATATGTGTTATGCTAGACAATACAAGTGTGGATTATTAAGTAGGGTTTAATGTAGTTCTATGTACAGTATAGACCGTATGTCCACAAGATATGTGTTATGCTAGACAATACAAGTGTGGATTATTAAGTAGGGTTTAATGTAGTTCTATGTACAGTATAGACCGTATGTCCACAAGATATGTGTTATGCTAGACAATACAAGTGTGGATTATTAACCCTTAATTAGCGGCGAGCAACATAAGTCGAGTTAAAAAAAGCTGGACTATGTGGCGGCGCTCGACATAACTCGAGTGGCAATTTCAGCACGTAATGTGGCTGAGAGAGAGAGACAAGTGGTGGCAGGAGACTAGCGAGCGTATGACTGCTCCAGACCACCGCGGCGAACCTACTGACACAAATCTCAGCTCCCTCCTCCCTCTCTCACTCGCTACATACTCAATTATGTACTGAAAGTACCGAATTACCTGCTTTTTGCACTCGCGTTGCACGGTTATTGCAAGAAAACTATCCATCATACAAGGATCGTTATGGTGTCATTCGAAAGCTCTGTTTATGCCCTTTCAGGGATAGGTACTTGTTTTACGTTCTGGGTCTTATTTAGGCATGAAAATGATCACGTAAACAGCCCTATTTTGGCTAAAAACACCCCGCTGTGCGGTACACATAAATAAACCGCATAGGCCGCTCGTAAGGTGTTAAGTAGGGTTTAATGTAGTTCTATGTATAGTATAGACCGTATGTCCACAAGATATGTGTTATGCTAGACAATACAAGTGTGGATTATTAAGTAGGGTTTAATGTAGTTCTATGTACAGTATAAACTGTATGTCCACAAGATATGTGTTATGCTAGACAATACAAGTGTGGATTATTAAGTAGGGTTTAATGTAGTTCTATGTATAGACCATATGTCCACAAGATATGTGTTATGCTAGACAATACAAGTGTGGATTATTAAGTAGGGTTTAATGTAGTTCTATGTACAGTATAGACCGTATGTCCACAAGATATGTGTTATGCTAGACAATACAAGTGTGGATTATTAAGAAGGGTTTAATGTAGTTCTATGTACAGTATAGACCGTATGTCCACAAGATTTGTGTTCTGCTAGACAATACAAGTGTGGATTATTAAGTAGGGTTTAATGTAGTTCTATGTACAGAACCGTATGTCCACAAGATATGTGTTATGCTAGACAATACAAGTGTGGATTATTAAGTAAGGTTTAATGTAGTTCTATGTATAGACCGTATGTCCACAAGATATGTGTGTTATGCTAGACAATACAAGTGTGGATTATTAAGTAGGGTTTAATGTAGTTCTATGTACAGTATAGACCGTATGTCCACAAGATATGTGTTATGCTAGACAATACAAGTGTGGATTATTAAGTAGGGTTTAATGTAGTTCTATGTACAGTATAGACCGTATGTCCACAAGATATGTGTTATGCTAGACAATACAAGTGTGGATTATTAAGTAGGGTTTAATGTAGTTCTATGTACAGTATAGACCGTATGTCCACAAGATATGTGTTATGCTAGACAATACAAGTGTGGATTATTAAGTAGGGTTTAATGTAGTTCTATGTACAGTATAGACCGTATGTCCACAAGATATGTGTTATGCTAGACAATACAAGTGTGGATTATTAAGTAGGGTTTAATGTAGTTCTATGTACAGTATAGACCGTATGTCCACAAGATATGTGTTATGCTAGACAATACAAGTGTGGATTATTAAGTAGGGTTTAATGTAGTTCTATGTACAGTATAGACCGTATGTCCACAAGATATGTGTTATGCTAGACAATACAAGTGTGGATTATTAAGTAGGGTTTAATGTAGTTCTATGTACAGTATAGACCGTATGTCCACAAGATATGTGTTATGCTAGACAATACAAGTGTGGATTATTAAGTAGGGTTTAATGTAGTTCTATGTATAGACCGTATGTCCACAAGATATGTGTTATGCTAGACAATACAAGTGTGGATTATTAAGTAGGGTTTAATGTAGTTCTATGTATAGACCGTATGTCCACAAGATATGTGTTATGCTAGACAATACAAGTGTGGATTATTAAGTAGGGTTTAATGTAGTTCTATGTACAGTATAGACCGTATGTCCACAAGATATGTGTTATGCTAGACAATACAAGTGTGGATTATTAAGTAGGGTTTAATGTAGTTCTATGTACAGTATAGACCGTATGTCCACAAGATATGTGTTATGCTAGACAATACAAGTGTGGATTATTAAGTAGGGTTTAATGTAGTTCTATGTACAGTATAGACCGTATGTCCACAAGATATGTGTTATGCTAGACAATACAAGTGTGGATTATTAAGTAGGGTTTAATGTAGTTCTATGTACAGTATAGACCGTATGTCCACAAGATATGTGTTATGCTAGACAATACAAGTGTGGATTATTAAGTAGGGTTTAATGTAGTTCTATGTACAGTATAGACCGTATGTCCACAAGATATGTGTTATGCTAGACAATACAAGTGTGGATTATTAAGTAGGGTTTAATGTAGTTCTATGTACAGTATAGACCGTATGTCCACAAGATATGTGTTATGCTAGACAATACAAGTGTGGATTATTAAGTAAGGGTTTAATGTAGTTCTATGTATATAGACCGTATGTCCACAAGATATGTGTTATGCTAGACAATACAAGTGTGGATTATTAAGTAGGGTTTAATGTAGTTCTATGTACAGTATAGACCGTATGTCCACAAGATATGTGTTATGCTAGACAATACAAGTGTGGATTATTAAGTAGGGTTTAATGTAGTTCTATGTACAGTATAGACCGTATGTCCACAAGATATGTGTTATGCTAGACAATACAAGTGTGGATTATTAAGTAGGGTTTAATGTAGTTCTATGTACAGTATAGACCGTATGTCCACAAGATATGTGTTATGCTAGACAATACAAGTGTGGATTATTAAGTAGGGTTTAATGTAGTTCTATGTACAGTATAGACCGTATGTCCACAAGATATGTGTTATGCTAGACAATACAAGTGTGGATTATTAAGTAGGGTTTAATGTAGTTCTATGTACAGTATAGACCGTATGTCCACAAGATATGTGTTATGCTAGACAATACAAGTGTGGATTATTAAGTAGGGTTTAATGTAGTTCTATGTACAGTATAGACCGTATGTCCACAAGATATGTGTTATGCTAGACAATACAAGTGTGGATTATTAAGTAGGGTTTAATGTAGTTCTATGTACAGTATAGACCGTATGTCCACAAGATATGTGTTATGCTAGACAATACAAGTGTGGATTATTAAGTAGGGTTTAATGTAGTTCTATGTACAGTATAGACCGTATGTCCACAAGATATGTGTTTTGCTAGACAATACAAGTGTGGATTATTAAGTAGGGTTTAATGTAGTTCTATGTACAGTATAGACCGTATGTCCACAAGATATGTGTTATGCTAGACAATACAAGTGTGGATTATTAAGTAAGGTTTAATTTAGTTCTATGTATAGACCGTATGTCCACAAGATATGTGTTATGCTAGACAATACAAGTGTGGATTATTAAGTAGGGTTTAATGTAGTTCTATGTATAGACCGTATGTCCACAAGATATGTGTGTTATGCTAGACAATACAAGTGTGGATTATTAAGTAGGGTTTAATGTAGTTCTATGTATAGACCGTATGTCCACAAGATATGTGTTATGCTAGACAATACAAGTGTGGATTATTAAGTAGGGTTTAATGTAGTTCTATGTACAGTATAGACCGTATGTCCACAAGATATGTGTTATGCTAGACAATACAAGTGTGGATTATTAAGTAAGGTTTAATGTAGTTCTATGTATAGACCGTATGTCCACAAGATATGTGTTATGCTAGACAATACAAGTGTGGATAATTAAGTAGGGTTTAATTTAGTTCTATGTACAGTATAGACCGTATGTCCACAAGATATGTGTTATGCTAGACAATACAAGTGTGGATTATTAAGTAGGGTTTAATGTAGTTCTATGTACAGTATAGACCATATGTCCACAAGATATGTGTTATGCTAGACAATACAAGTGTGGATTATTAAGTAAGGTTTAATGTAGTTCTATGTATAGACCGTATGTCCACAAGATATGTGTTATGCTAGACAATACAAGTGTGGATTATTAAGTAGGGTTTAATGTAGTTCTATGTACAGTATAGACCGTATGTCCACAAGATATGTGTTATGCTAGACAATACAAGTGTGGATTATTAAGTAGGGTTTAATGTAGTTCTATGTACAGTATAGACCGTATGTCCACAAGATATGTGTTATGCTAGACAATACAAGTGTGGATTATTAAGTAGGGTTTAATGTAGTTCTATGTACAGTATAGACCGTATGTCCACAAGATGTGTTATGCTAGACAATACAAGTGTGGATTATTAAGTAGGGTTTAATGTAGTTCTATGTACAGTATAGACCGTATGTCCACAAGATATGTGTTATGCTAGACAATACAAGTGTGGATTATTAAGTAGGGTTTAATGTAGTTCTATGTACAGTATAGACCGTATGTCCACAAGATATGTGTTATGCTAGACAATACAAGTGTGGATTATTAAGTAAGGTTTAATGTAGTTCTATGTATAGACCGTATGTCCACAAGATATGTGTTATGCTAGACAATACAAGTGTGGATTATTAAGTAGGGTTTAATGTAGTTCTATGTACAGTATAGACCGTATGTCCACAAGATATGTGTTATGCTAGACAATACAAGTGTGGATTATTAAGTAAGGTTTAATGTAGTTCTATGTACAGTATAGACCGTATGTCCACAAGATATGTGTTATGCTAGACAATACAAGTGTGGATTATTAAGTAGGGTTTAATGTAGTTCTATGTACAGTATAGACCGTATGTCCACAAGATATGTGTTATGCTAGACAATACAAGTGTGGATTATTAAGTAGGGTTTAATGTAGTTCTATGTACAGTATAGACCGTATGTCCACAAGATATGTGTTATGCTAGACAATACAAGTGTGGATTATTAAGTAGGGTTTAATGTAGTTCTATGTACAGTATAGACCGTATGTCCACAAGATATGTGTTATGCTAGACAATACAAGTGTGGATTATTAAGTAGGGTTTAATGTAGTTCTATGTATAGACCGTATGTCCACAAGATATGTGTTATGCTAGACAATACAAGTGTGGATTATTAAGTAGGGTTTAATGTAGTTCTATGTACAGTATAGACCGTATGTCCACAAGATATGTGTTATGCTAGACAATACAAGTGTGGATTATTAAGTAGGGTTTAATGTAGTTCTATGTATATAGACCGTATGTCCACAAGATATGTGTTATGCTAGACAATACAAGTGTGGATTATTAAGTAGGGTTTAATGTAGTTCTATGTACAGTATAGACCGTATGTCCACAAGATATGTGTTATGCTAGACAATACAAGTGTGGATTATTAAGTAGGGTTTAATGTAGTTCTATGTATAGTATAGACCGTATGTCCACAAGATATGTTATGCTAGACAATACAAGTGTGGATTATTAAGTAGGGTTTAATGTAGTTCTATGTATAGACCGTATGTCCACAAGATATGTGTTATGCTAGACAATACAAGTGTGGATTATTAAGTAAGGTTTAATGTAGTTCTATGTATAGACCGTATGTCCACAAGATATGTGTTATGCTAGACAATACAAGTGTGGATTATTAAGTAGGGTTTAATGTAGTTCTATGTATAGACCGTATGTCCACAAGATATGTGTTATGGTAGACAATACAAGTGTGGATTATTAAGTAGGGTTTAATGTAGTTCTATGTATAGACCGTATGTCCACAAGATATGTGTTATGCTAGACAATACAAGTGTGGATTATTAAGTAAGGTTTAATGTAGTTCTATGTATAGATCGTATGTCCACAAGATATGTGTTATGCTAGACAATACAAGTGTGGATTCACAAAACAGACAAAACAAGATCAATATATATGTACATTGTACAATACAGGGACAAGGAAATTCATACACTCATAGACAGAACGTGGATTTTATTCAAATAGATATTAAGGAATACCCCGTCCTTAACATTAGTCATCCATTGCAAACCCCAATGTACTTGAATAAACTAATGAAAGCATATGGTCCTCCCAGGATTCTAACTCGGGATACCATACCCAGAACATAAGGGTTATGCCACGTTTTCAAATAACGTGAGACAATCTGATTGCGATTTCCAATTTAGGAATCAGCGTTTATCAACTTGGGTACCTCTCCACTGGTGAGGACTGGCCTTATTTCTCTTAATCAACACAATAGTAATAAGCAATGGACACAAAACACATAGGTAAAAGATATACAGATTATATTCCTTAACTGCTAGGGTACAATCTCAATATATCTCTGGAAAAGTAAGTATAGAATTTATATACAAATAATAATAATGTTACACATGAACATATGAATAATAACACAGAGAGGATAAGTCTCAAATCACAAGAAATAAAGTCCTGAAATAATATGCAAAGCTCTCAAATGTAAGTAATTAATAGTTACTGCGATTTTGGAAACTGACAAGTATGGAAAATAGGACAATATTTAATCTCAAAACGAACAATAAGTTAATGGAACTTGAATAAGTATTTAAACTGTAATAACTCAATGAGTAATAAGTATGAAAGATAATTTCATGAAAGCATAATCATTAAATTAGTCAATTATACGTGACTGAGGAAGCAATTTACTCTGCGACTGAACTTTCACTATTGGATCTGTACCCGGATAATTGGTAGCGCATAAACTCAGGTTTGACGAAGTGTTCAAGTTTTACGTGTAAGTGTATGTCTTTATAACCGGATAAATATATATATATTTCCAAGCCAAAGAATACAGGAACCTGAATTCGAGGAAGTATGTAAATATTTTCCGCACGATAGAGTGTGTACTGTTCTCCCGAAACAGAGCAACGGATATCAAGTAAAGAAGGAAAGAATGGAAAATCTTCTATTCTGACGTTAGTATATGGACCTTGACATACCTAAGTCTAAACCGTCACTGTAATCATCGTTACCATTACGAACAAAGAAAAGTACTTAAAGGATTTTGTAGAGTATGAGCACTGGGAGAACGAATTTGGAGCACACTGGTTGAAGCACTGTTGTCTTGTTTCTTGACTACAGGGGCCCTGGGCTAATCACACTTCCCAGCTAGGTTCAGGCCTAAACAATTCCAGTATACCTTCTGCTCTGCTCCTTCGCGCCCTCGTTTTAGTGCAACTCGCAATACCACTAATCACGCTGAACCTGGGGGATGAAACTAAAGGACCCCCTACACTCGGTAAAGATTAAGTCTTTCCGGGCGTAGGTGGACAGTTAAGATTGTTACTATCCTGAATCTTGATAGAGTACTTTGATGCAAGTCCAGGCTTAGGTGATTTGGGCAGACTTGCACTACTCGTACTGAGTTCTTCTATTACGAACCTTTCGTGGAATGTTAATGAGGCTAGTGACTCAATCTCTGTCTCACCTTCGTTGGTGTAGTCAAAGGTCAAATCAAAAGGCCTACTTTGCGTTCTATTATGCGACTCGATCTTGGTCCCACTTCTGTTGGTGCGGACCCTGATTGAAAAATCCTCTGACCCACTTTTGTTGGTGCAGCTAGAGAATAAAGAATTTGATTCTTCACAGTAACCGATACTATTCCTTCTCCCTTCTAACCTACGAGTTTCGAGAACAGAACCAAAATACAGTTTTAAGCCAGCAGGCTGATTGCTTAATTCTACTCTGTTCAGCGCGCATAGTGACTCTGTTTTTGTCGACGTTTTGGTTGCCCGGTTTCGGGGCACTCTGGCTTTGTGTTCTTTCAGGGAGCCAGTCACACTAGGGCTTATTTGCACTTGGGATTTGTGTTGGGGTAGTGCATGCATGGATTTCACTTTGCTATTTGACTTGTTCGGGATCTGAGGGGTATTTACATAGGGCATGTGAGGTTGTTCTGTTATTTCTGGCCTGTTTAATTCTTTATTATATGCACTGTGATGGTATTTTAACACTGGTTTTAGATATTCATTTTGCATCTCGGTGTACACTTTACTATGTATTTGATAATCTATTGGTGCACATTGTTGAGGTTGATGGTTAATTTGCATAGTGTTGTTGTTGACGGGTGTGTAGAGTGCGGCCATGTGGTGATCCAGAAGGCTATCATAGTTTCCCCTGTGGATCGCATTCTCTCTGGTCTCTTCTCTATTTTGGTTTTCTTTGGGTTGGTCTCTGTTGTTGTTGCATATCCTTATGCTTGTAGTCCGGATTGGTTCGTCTTGCAAGCTGGTTATTGGTGGTAATGGGTTGGTGTTCGTGTCTGGAATTACTTTATCCTCCGGCATTTCAATAAGCAGCTAAACCATTACACCACCAACACAGTTAAAGGTTGAGTACACGATCATGATTAATATCCATTTTCGAATTTTGGATATCAATCTAATCATACACTCAGACCCAACTGCACTATGGAAAGCCTTTTATTTTAGTGAGAGGAAAGAACAATGAATGGGGCCAAGATCACTAAGGACCGGCCTTGTTAGACATTAGCTCCTGAACCTATAGAAATTAAGGAACACCCCGTTCTGAACATTAATCATCCATTACAAATCCCAATGTCTTGTATAAACTAATGAAAGCATATGGTCCTCCCGGGATTCGAACTCGGGACACCACACCCAGAACTTAAGCATCTAAACCATTACACCACCAACACAGTTAATGGTTAAGTACACGATCACGATTAATATCCATTTTCGAATTTTGGATATCAATCTAATCATGCACTCAGACCCAACTGCACTATGGAAAGCCTAATGTTTTAGTGAGAGGATAGAACAATGAATGGGGCCACAGGATTTTTGTCGTGGGTGGTCACGATATAGGCAAATACTGGCGTTGGGCAACGACAAGTCAATTATCGGCATTCTTCATTTGCCACACGTGGTGCAAGGTATGATAATTCCCAGTGGTTGCTTAATGTGAAACAAATTTCATGCTGCATTTAATGTTCGTGCTGGCGTCTGGATGCTAGTGAGGACAGCCCTCCATCGGAAATAATGTCCCAACAACAACCCGGTGCACAGGTGTGCATTGGGGGTGCGTCAGTGGGGTTGAGGGTCGGACGAACAGGTGTCGGTGGTGCACCCATGTTCCGACGAGGCAGGGACAGCTATAAACCCCTTTTATACACCTCTGAGGGCGTCGTGTATTTCAATAACAACAGATGCACGGACTGTCGATTTTCCGTCGGCCATGTCTTCGGCCTCCTCGGCGTTTTGTCTGCCTCTGTCATTTGCGTCGCTTGTATATCAGCTCAGATCATTCATGATTCTCGTACATTTGTCGGATATATCCCATCTCTGTTGTTACTTCTTATCTCCATCGTTTTTATGTCCGTTCGCCATCGTACATCATTAAAAATCCTGGCAAACGGTCCGGACACGATTTTTAACAGAAATCGTGGCCACCCACGGCAAAAATCCTGTATGTGGAATGTAGGAAGGATGTATGGAAGTCAGAGGGTTAATTGAGATAGTCTTTACTCTTTCAATTCCTACAGACCAATTGTAAGCTGTATAAAATTGTCTTAATGATAGCCAAAATAAACTACTAAAATGCGTCATATCCTCAAGGGGTTAATATGAACCTTCTTAATGTGAACAATACCACTTCTTCGAAAGTATGCAATTATGAACTACTGATTTGCATAATACTTAAGTCCTCTAAGATACAAATAGTGAAATATTTATTCTACTATAAGTAAAGAGAAATACATGTTGTGGAAATGGTCTATGGATAACTTCGATATGAAAAATTACTGAGTATGAATATTATTTTACGTATGAGTGTTGTGGTGTGGGAATAGCTTCTGATATTAAATCTCTATGATTTCGATCAGGAAAAGTAAAAAATAACAAAATATCAAAAATTCTAATTTAATATAAGAACCCAAGGATTGTATTGCTTTCCCAAGTGGAAATTGATGTGTGGCAAGAATGGACTCGTAAAGTGTGAGACAAGAAATACTTTAGCTATTGCATGAATGATTTTCCAGGAGTCGGGGGAGGACTAATTGCTTGACTTGCTGAGGGTTTCTTCTCCGGGGTTATATGCTAAAATAAATACGACCTAGTTGTGGTCCAGTATTCTTTTCAGGATACTCTTGTCGCCCTTGGCAACTTCAATGCAGTTACTGGTGCTGAGAGGGCTGGCTACGATAGTTTGTTGGTCCTCAAGGTTCTGGCACCAGGAATGTCAGTAGTACTCTCTTCCTGAACTTTACAAGGCCTATGAAGTTGAGGGTCCCTGGATCCTGGTTCCACCAACTGGACCTACACCGATGGACTAGGTATTCCCTTACTGGCAATATGGAGAAGGAAATTTATCATATTTTTGTACATATTTGTTGAACAATCCTTCAGTTCTACACGGTCTATAAGAGTATTGAGTTCATAGTTATTGCCCACAGACTAGGTTTGCACCTTAGTATTTAAAAAAAACATTCATCCCCACAATTTTCATCTTTTGAGGCTGAATGCTGAGAAGTGTACACAGTAGTATACAGTCTATTGCCAAACACCTTGATCCCCGAGGGAACTGCCTCCATGCTTCTCTGTCATTTGTAAACTGTTGCTCCTCCTCCTACGCAACACCACTTTTACTCATATCTCTTAATGAACTCCATCCCCTTTGCCCTTCCATCTCACTCTCATGACCGAACTACCTCAAGGTGTTTCTATTCACACTCTCCAGCACATCCACACCATAATGCCCTTGTACTTCCTCATTTGTCTGTCTAACTCTCCATGTGACTCCACAAGAACTTTTCAAGAAACTCAACTACATCCCTCTCACTCTTGGTTTCTGTCTCTCCAACAATGTCCATGCTTCACTCCCGTACATCAATGTTGGGGGATTACCATATTACTATGAAATTACTTTGTTACTTGTGTGCTTATCCCATGTCACTGTTTTTCTATTGTACCCTCTCTTGCACTTCAATCTCTATACTCCTATCTTTACTCATAACACTCCTCAAATACGTAAATGAGTTGATATTCTCCATTGTCTGACCATTGAGCCTCACCTCACACTCTGTGACTGCATCCCACTCAAAGACCATAACCTTACTATTCACCACATTGACCTCAAGGTTCCGTTTCTCACGCACAGTTCCAAACATATTTACCAAACCCTACAACTTCCACTCATTGTCACTCATCAGAACTATATTTTCAGCAAACAGTAGCACAAATCAAACGTGATTACAGACACACTACATCAGTCACTTTTCTTAAACAAGACATTAAATTAGACACACTTGCAACAAGACAAATATGCAGACAGCAAATGCTATACAAAATCACAAAAAACCTAGTAGACATAGACAAAGACACATACTTACACCCTACAAATACACGATTCACAAGAAGCAGCCATAATAAAAAATACCACACATACCAGGCAAGCACCGACATATATTATTTGGGTACTCATTTTTTCCTTGCAGCATCCAAGAGTGGAATCACCTTCCATCTCATATAGTTTACAGTTCCACTCTTGATAGTTATAAAACTAGAAATCACCAAACATTTTTCTCCTAATCCTCATCCTTCCCATTAGTCCTATACCTCCCCGCACAAACTCTACATATCATGCTGCCCGTGTGGAACCCTCTGCAGGTTTCCAAGCTAAAGCTAAAAGCTAATATGTGTTGCACCACTCCTTACTCAGGGCTTACTGGTGGCTGAAGGGAAGTTATCTGAAGACTCTTTAACCCATCCCAGGTAAGCATTGCGGGTGCTTTGCTGGCAATATGTTAGTATAGTTTTGCACCTATGGTTGCGATTAACACTGCAACTCTTTCCTATTCAGCTTTGAAAGTAATCGTCAAGGCATGTTCTATCATTTATATGTATGTTCTGATGTCCGTTAATTCCGGGGCAAACGGCTGGACGGGAATTTAAAATTGACATACTGTTGGTAGTTACGTTATATCCGTTGAAATAATCTATATATTCCATAATATTCGACTGCTCTGTAATTAATTATCCAGGTACCCCGAGAAGAGACCATCAAGCTGCCACCAGTATAATGCCTTGTACCTAATCGTCTCGTGATTATGTATAGTACACAATGAGCAGGGTTTCAACTCTACTGGAGGTACTTAGATTATAGAACAGAAACGTATACTATATACGGTTTATATATGTTGTTTGATAGGACAAGTGGTACTGGAGGTACTTAGATTATAGAACAGAAACGTATACTATATACGGTTTATATATGTTGTTTGATAGGACAAGTGGTACTGGAGGTAAATAACTTACAACAATACAAGTAATGATAAGTACAAATGATACAATTTAGAATACAATTATTACATAGACACTGCAGAGATAGGGAATGTTTGAGGGAAGAGGAAGGTGGTGAGTGTTTATTATATAACGCATAAGAGTTGTCAATCCATAGCTATGGTAACTACAAATATATATATCTTGTTCGACACTGGCGGAATTGCCTGGTGGAATTAAAGATATAAGTATGTCAGGTTGAATGGTTTTGATCTTTACGTTAATTAAAGATCCCAACAAAGGAAACAATAAACACTATGGTAATTCCTAATCTCAATACCCAAATGACTTTCCGGGAGTGACAGGTAGAGGATAGGTTTGTATCTCGACTCTAACAGAGGGAGTGGGGAAAAGGATAGTCTTCTTCTGCCTTCCGCTTCTGTGCCTTCGTCTTCTCGCAGTCTGGGCGTTGTGGTAAATCCCAGTAGCGTCTGTGGAAGGATTGGCCATCTACTGTATGTTGCACCAATTTCTTGACCTCTTCAATCCGCCAACTGAGTTGCACGGAATGACTTCCTCGAGTGTAACTTTTGAGTGAGAGTGCCCAACTGTGTTGCACAACTCTTTGTGCGAATCAAGGGCACTGTGTTACACGGCATTGTTCGATTTCTCAATTCGCCAGCTGTGTTGCACGAAATGACTCCCTATGAGCAACTTTTGGGCCAGTCAGGGGACATCCTGACGACGTATACAGACTAAACACACACATAACAAAGCCACTCCAACAGCTTCCTCTCTCTCCAACACCCCTTCTCCCCTCTCAACACTCTTCTCTGAGCTAGTGCCGATACAAATGGCCAGTCCTGTATAGAATCGTGAGGTTCAGAGTCATAAAGATTCCAGGACGAGCTCCATAGAAACTGAAACTGAAACTGAGGGGTAAGTGATCAACTATGTTGCACCACTTCTTACTCAGGGTTACATTGTCCTGAGGAGATGAACTGCCGAATAATTGGTGACGTTGGTATAAGCTGGATTTCTTGTCTCTCTTGCTGGTAGATGTTCTGGGAGGATGAAGGTCACCTTGTGCCATTTGAGCGGGGTCACCAGTGCCACTTGACAGGTGTGAGGTGCCGCTGGTGGAAGGAGTGACTAAAGGCTCTGGTGGGGGTTGATTCTCCCAAGCTGTCAGAGAATACGGAATACCCGCCGAGGAAAACTTTTCATGGATAATTAACTTGTTTAGTTTTCTAGATAACTTGCTTGGTTTTCTCCGGAATCACCATCACGGATTTAAACCTCCTAGGTGGTGGAGAGTGCTTTTTAGATACAGGCGATTGTTCTTGAAATGCAGGCATCATAACGTATATTGTTTAAGCGATATTTACTATAATATATTGAACATTTACAGAAACATATTACATACATTGCATTTCAATGTTTAGAATATGTGTCACACTAGTTGTTTGAACCACAAAAAGTTTAATCCAAACCAAACTGTATATTGGGTGACTGTGGGTAGACCGGGCTGGACAGTTGCCTGGTTCACAAAATGTACGGCCTTTGACGTTTTAGTTTTGTGTATGGGTCGAAATACGGCACGGAAAAAGCCTTGTGTGAACTCTTTGAGTATATAATGAGATAATTGACGACTGTGGCTTTACAATCACATTCAAGCGTCATGTCTAACCCTCAATGCTTAAACTGCTGTATATTTTACTCTCTGAAGATTAGAAATATATACTCCTCCCATTAACTGAACAAAGTTTGAATGTAAAGGCTGTATTTGAGTGAATTTAAAACAGCTTTGATAGAAATATTAAGTAGGTAGGCTACAAGTTATGACCAGGACAGAACTATAATATTAATGTGTACATGTTTGTTGTTTACAGGTTCCTCAGTTCGTGACGAAGAAGGCCACCCTCCCGCAGTACATCACCCACACCGTCATTAACACCCATCCCAAGTACGTCACGGTCACGGAGAAGTCATATGTTACCGTGTATGCCACCAGGACCCGCAAGACCTATGAAACGGTGTGTCCTAAGGGATATGGTCATGGTGGTGGTGGTCACAGTCATGGAGGTGGAGGAGGAGGGTATGGCCATCACTGAACAGTTCTCTCTAGGACTGCTTTTATTTAATGTTGATTATGATTGATAATACTTTTAGGTAGACTGCAACGTAAAAGAAAAACTCAAACTTAGGGTTAAGAAGAACAGGACTTAAAATAACCTTCTGCTTAAAGTTAGTGGTAAGGTATATTCCATATTCATGATTGATTTTTTATATTTTTATTGTTATATTTTTTTGCACGTGTAATAACCAGATATAGACACATATTAGTGTGAAACGTAATTGTAATGCTACTTATGAAATATTCAAATTATATATCTTACTTAAGTATTTTTATAGATAAGTTGCTTAATATTATTATAATTATTATTGAATGTATCATCTATACGCTGGACGTACAGATCTGTTTGGTTTAATTCTCTAGTCAATATCTAGCAATGTTTTTCTAATATTGAACTGTCGATCCTGCAGTGGATCGATAATTACTAAGACACTGGGTTGTATGCAATGAATATTAGTAAAACAAAACAAAAAAATATAGAGAGTTTCCTTTATATTTAATACCTTGAATAGTTAGTTGTTATATGACAGTAGCCTTGGATGTTATTCATATTAACTAGGGGAGAAAATGTTTCACTCAAGCGTCCAAACAAAACAAAAGGAAAGAATATATCCTAAATGCTCTTCCTAAAAGTTACATAATTCAGCGATAATAATATGGAAAATTATGTAAATCATTCAATAGAGTGAATCAAAATCATGAGTTATATCTTCTTTAGTAAATAACATTTCAACCTTTTTGTATGCATTTAATTAAAGTGCAATTGGAATCAAGTTTATCGTGAATTGTGTTCCAAATTTGAACGACATTGAATCTGAATGTTACTTTTCTCTCATTTGTCTTAGCTAAAGGAATATAAGGGGAGGTGTGGTGGAGTGGTCTTTCCACTGGACTGGTAATGCAATGGACCTGGGTTCGAATCCTGATATGTCAATGGGAAAATAGTATTGGGATGGAATTTGTGCAGTACCTAGTATCAGTGCATTACCACAAAGCCCACCGAAATGCCAAATAAATACCCTCATTGTTCCCTGATTTTTTTTTCTTTTTCTATATTTCAACTACTCCCCCTCGGGCATAAGCTGAGAGCCTGTACATTCCACCTCTCAACACGGTGAAGCCCGTGAGGTCTTGTTCCAGTTTGGGGAGTGAGACATGTGAAGCATCCATTCATGGCTCAAAGCAGCTCCATCTCTGAAGTGGCTGGTTGCTTCGTTCAAGTGATTCACTGTCTCACCCTTCAGACTCAGACCCTCACTCTAAGAACGCCACCTATTGAGCAGTGAACTCACTAGGCATTGTCCCCCTGTAACATATTTTGAATATGGGAATATTCATACAGTGTTATTTAATCAGGGAACAATGAGGGTATTTGTTTGGCATTTCGGTGGGCTTTGTGGTAATGCACTGATACTAGGTACAGCACAAATTCAATCCCAATAATATCTTCCCATTGACATATCGGGATTTGAACCCGGGTCCATTGGATTACCAATCCAGTGGCATGACCACTCCACCACACCTCCCCTAATACCCTGATTAAATAGTACTGTATGAATATTCCCATACTAAAAAATATGCTATAGGGGGGCAAGACCTAGCGAGTTCATTGCTCAATAGGTGGCATTCTGAGAGTGAGGGTTCGAGTTAAGGGGGTGAGACAGTGAAGCACTGGAGTGAGGCAGCTTCAGAGATGGGGCTGCTACGAGCCGTGAGTGAACAACTAAGCCCCATGCATCCTGTGAAGGCAAGATGGCAGGGGCTGGTTGCAGCTGAAAATGATTGACATGTCTCACCCCCTAGACTGCAACGAGACCTCACAGGCTTCACCATTCAATAATGGTTGAATGTACAGGCTCTCAGCCTATGCCCGAGAGGGAGTAGACGGAATATAAAAAAAATAAAAAAAAATAAAAAATACATGAAATTTATCTCTTTGTCTAGCTGCATGTTGATGTATATTTTTGAGATGCCACGGGGAAAAAATGTGCCAAACATTCCCCCAACCATCGACCAACCACAATCACCACCTCAGTAACACTAGTGCGCATTGCTACTATAACTTCTGTTTGCAAAATGGAGCAGCGCCCCCCACAATCCAAAAACCATCAGAGAAAGAAAAGCACCAACGAAAACTAGGTCCAGTTCAACAAGATTAACTGCAGCAAACCATCAGTGTTAAAGAAGAAAAAACAGTTGGAGGAGAGACTGCCCTAGCCGCCCCGACGCACACGTGGACCACAACGACTGTATGCAAATAGAGTACCAACCCCTTCAGTGTGCCCCTGTGCTATATAGTGAACTAAATAGAGTACCAACCCCTTCAGTGTGCCCCTGTGCTATATAGTGAACTAAATAGAGTACCAACCCCTTCAGTGTGCCCCTGTGCTATATAGTGAACTAAATAGAGTACCAACCCCTTCAGTGTGCCCCTGTGCTATATAGTGAACTAAATAGAGTACCAACCCCTTCAGTGTGCCCCTGTGCTATATAGTGAACTAAATAGAGTACCAACCCCTTCAGTGTGCCTCTGTGCTATATAGTGAACTAAATAGAGTACCAACCCCTTCAGTGTGCCCCTGTGCTATATAGTGAACTAAATAGAGTACCAACCCCTTCAGTGTGCCCCTGTGCTATATAGTGAACTAAATAGAGTATCAACCCCTTCAGTGTGCCCCTGTGCTATATAGTGAACTAAATAGAGTACCAACCCCTTCAGTGTGCCCCTGTGCTATATAGTGAACTAAATAGAGTACCAACCCCTTCAGTGTGCCCCTGTGCTATATAGTGAACTAAATAGAGTACCAACCCCTTCAGTGTGCCCCTGTGCTATATAGTGAACTAAATAGAGTACCAACCCCTTCAGTGTGCCCCTGTGCTATATAGTGAACTAAATAGAGTACCAACCCCTTCAGTGTGCCCCTGTGCTATATAGTGAACTAAATAGAGTACCAACCCCTTCAGTGTGCCCCTGTGCTATATAGTGAACTAAATAGAGTACCAACCCCTTCAGTGTGCCCCTGTGCTATATAGTGAACTAAATAGAGTACCAACCCCTTCAGTGTGCCCCTGTGCTATATAGTGAACTAAATAGAGTACCAACCCCTTCAGTGTGCCCCTGTGCTATATAGTGAACTAAATAGAGTACCAACCCTTCAGTGTGCCCCTGTGCTATATAGTGACCTAAATAGACAAAATATGAAGAAGCCGTATAACCATTCCCCAGACATAATAAATTCCAGTAACCCTATCAATAATAAGCAAAGGAGGAACAAAGTTGTAGTAGACTCATTGTTATGCCCTGATGTTATTCAGGTTTAACTATTAGTTAGGGTGAGTTCTTTCGAGACTGGGATTTCCAATTTCATACAAATACTGTACATTTAAGGAAGACATTAAGAGGATACATATAATGCCAAAATATAGTTTATAGTACAGCTTTATTTCACTTATTCACTAAGTACATATTATTGAATCAGAATCACTAAACACGAGAACACAAGTGGCATAACTTAATTAAATATCTTCTAGCACGATCGCGGATCTAGATGGAGATCAGGTATGCTCAATGCGGCTTATATTGAATTTCCTTTCTTGAGGATCAAATCAATATTCACTTTTAGAAAGATTGTATAAACACTTAATCGGTTACCTTAATGTACACTATACCCCTTAACTTGGGTATAATTAGGCACTAGTATATGACGAGGTTAAGGTAAGTCAAGGTAAGTTAAGGTAATTTTTGTTTCTATTAATATATATTCTTATACACTGGTGTACTTAATAAGATTGAATTAAAGTTTTGTGGACTCTAAAATATTTTCACTGGTTGGTATTATTTCAGAGTTCGTTGAGGTGAAAATCCGCCTTATTTGGATTTAATTCCTTATTCAAGTTAGAGAGGTGTACAAAACGAATTTATCACTGGTACACGAATCGAAGGAATCTGTTTCTATAGATTCTCGTTGATGAACACTTTGATGATTTATTTCAAAATAAGGAGTGTAAGGACTCTAAATATTTTCTCACTGGTCGGAAATATATGACAGTTATTTTATACGAAAATCCGTCTTATTTGGATTTAATTCCTTTTTCAAGTTAGAGAGGTGTACTAAACGAATTTATCACTGGTATACCAATAGAAGGAATCTGTTTCTATAGATTCTCGTTGATGAACACTTTGATGATTTATTTCGAATAAGGAAGTTAAGGAACTCTGAAATTTTTTATAACTTTTTGAACTCTAACTTATTTCTGCCTCGTCACTGGCATTGATTTAGGTATCTTTCTCCAAGCTTTCTTTTCTTAGAGATGTAGAACACTAGCTGCTTGATGGCTTCTGAATCTCCGTAGGCCGTCCAGGTTGGCCGGTCGTGTGAAGTAATGTTACAGATGGATTAATGGGTGTGGGGTCTTAACTATGGCTCCGTAACTTGTAATTAAACAGTTGGGCACCATATCGGACTAACGCTAGTATTTGAGCCTATAGCTTTATCAATTATACTCGTCTATCCTGACCTTTATAATAACCGGTGATGAAGTTCTGTTAAGGTACTCTTGTAGTGGGGTCTTTAATATTGTGCCTCAGTTATGACGAAATAACACAATATCGGACGAACGCAAGAAGAGTTTAGTACTTCTCTTCTTGACTGTCTCTAACCGTTTTAAGAGGTTCAAAGAACTCAGGGCGGTGTTAACCTTTTAGTTGCAAAGTCTAATGATCTCCTGTGAGAAGTGGTAGTGTAACTTTCACTAGTAAAGTGTTGAGGGGTAGGGATGCCTGAGTCCCTCAACTTTTACTAAAGAAAGTGTACTTAGAAGAAGGTGACTATGTTAAATACTGGGATGCCAGTACTAACAAAGTTCCTCTAATAAGACACTTGTGAACTTTCAATAGTGAAAGTATTGAGGAGTAGGGATGCCTGGGTTCCTCAACTTTCGACTAGAGAAAGCATAACCTAGAGAAGGTGACTATGTTAATCACTGGGATGCCAGTAAAAACAAAGTTCCTTTTATAGGGCACAGTTACCGTACCTACAATATCAAGAGTAGAAGTGGAGGGATGCCTATACACTTCAACCTTTAATATTGGCGATACAGCCTATTAGAGGTCTCTATGTTAACTGATGGGATGCCACAATTAACAAAGATCCCTTAATAGGATTTCTTTACTCACAGACAGTGTAAGGACTTCGGGGTGCCATACATCCAACTGCATGGAGGGGTAATCTTTAGGTTTCTCAACGTGGGATGCCAGGGATCGAGAAGCCTCAAAATTGCTTAATTTCCTTCAGATTTCCCTGACCTAGTATTCACAATTACTGAGGGGTACCCGTCCCCCGTTTGAGGAGAGTAAGGGCGTGCGTGCGCACTCTCTGTTAGGACAGGGAGTCCTTCTTGTCCTACGGGGAGGTTGACTTCTTTTACTTTACTTAATAACTCTACTATACTTGAAGATCTTACGAAGGTGGTATTGTATGTAGATGTTACCCAAGCCAAGGCTTATTTGGATTTATAGGTTATAGTAGGAGTCATGGGGTTGTGGAGATAATTTAACTTTTTTTCAAGGTTTGAGGATGTTTTGGCTTGACCTTGGAGCGTGAAAATTCAGGGGTGAAGGATTTACGAGAAAGTGGGGTTTCTCAGGCGTAACTTGATATTATTCTGCAGACAAGAGCCTGTCACCTTTAATATTGAGAACAGAGGTAGATGAGCATTTTAGGTTATCTTATTAGGGATAACACTGATCATTTCTGAGCTTCTATATATACAAGATGGAAATATACACGGTTATATGGATCCCGGACGGTGAGTTTGTGTTGGTAGTCCTGGGGGTCAAGAGATTAGCCGGGAGGCGGAAAGGTTTGGTTGATGACATCTTTGACTGGTAGTAATGAATATAAAAGTAGGAAAGAAGGGAATGTGGTTTGTTTATGAATAGAATAGCTTGATGATGATAAGACATGTATATGCGTGGTTAGTATAAAATAGATAGAAGAGTTTCAGCTAGATGATCTGAAAGCCTTCACATAAGTGACAAAGTCTTTCAACGTACTTATTTAATTGATCACCGTATTTGGGAAACATAGGGGATCTGTCTTATGGCATTCTTCACATTACAATGATACATATTCGTTAATATTAACCATAGGTGGTTTTATTAGGAGTGGTTTATAGTCTTATAATAGCATGGTACATGAATATATATACAAGTGGAATTCGTTCTTTATTTAGAATTTCTGACTGAAGACGATTTTCCTTCTGGGTGTGGAAGTGGTAGCCCTGGGGTTACCGGACATCCTGTTGTCACCGTGGCGACTCGGGCGTCCCTGGGGGTTGCTACAGGTGCGGGTAATTCGGGCGTCGTTCGTCTAGGTGGAGTCGTGCGTTTCTCTCTTGTCTTCCTTTTTCTTTGTTTCTTTATTTTTCTTTCTCCTTCCTTCTCTGTGTTTCCCTCTTCTATTGTTCGGGTGTTTTTGCGTTTTCTCGGTATTTCACTTCCCTCCCCTTCGTAATAGGCACGTCCCTGTGCCTCAAGGGCGAAGGAATGAAAATTTCCGTGGTGGCTAGTGAGAGGCAGAGAGTGTAGATAATGCCGCCAGTCTATAGACCGTTGATCTGGTGTTCTCCTGGGGTCGATGGTGACAGTAATGGAGGTTTTAACGTTATCCATAAGAGATGCTTTAACGGCCTCATGAACGTGGTGTATCTTGTAGAACTGGTTTTTGTCGGCTGACAATCTGACACGTTTGATGAAAGGTGTTGAACAATCCATGTTGGCGGCTGGAATCTGGAGGTGTTTGACAGAGGTTGCTGTGGTTGCGTTGGTGGCGGTCGGGCAAGTGATGACTTGACCTTTGGCATGCGGGTAGTTATGACTACTTGCGGACGTAAAAGTACCAGGGATTACCCATTTGTCAGAAGTTGAGAGTGGGAGAGTTGAACTTATTGATTTTATGTTAGTTATGCAGGCAATTCTTAATATATTAGGCTTGTTGGTGTGTGTTGTGTGGATTGTTTTTGCAGATTTGTGTAAAATGCCTTGATCTTTAAGTAATGGAAGCAATAGTGGTGTAAACCTAGAAGGTAGTTTTACTAGACGACCCTATTTAGTGCGAAAATTCGTCCTAAGTGCCGGTTCTGGGCTAGAATCTGACAAAGACGAAAACTTGTAACGGGGGATTCGAGAGTTGGGGGTGCGTGGTGGAGGAGATAGGTTCTTACTGAGGTTATGACTTTGATTTGTAGATGTTTGGTTGGTTGGGTTGGTGTTTTGGGTGATACAGTGGACGGAAAAGGTGAGAGGTTAGGTGGAACAAGACGAGGTTGAACAGTAGGGGGAGTACGTTCGCTTTTAGAGGTTGATGACTTAGGTTGTGAAGAGGGGGTTTGTGTGGTTGGGAAACAAGGTTTAGGAATGAGAGTTGTTATTGGTGTTCGGGAAGTAGGTTGTTTTTTTATGGTTGTGGGAACTGTGGGGTAAGGTATTTTAGTAGCAAGAGGTTGTGGAAGTATGTCAGGAGTTGAAGATGTGGGTGATGAAGAAGTCGATTTGGAAGCGTTTGAATTTGACGTGGATCTGGGGGGTGAGGTAGAAGGAGAGATATAGGGGCGTTGTCTTTTGGGTGGCGGTGATGTGGGAGGAGAGGTAGATGAGGTAGAGAAACGTTGGTGATGAGGTTGCTTGAGGTTAGTGGTGATAGTTCGTGGTTTGAAGTATTTTTTAGTGATTAATTGAGGGTATTTGGTTTTGAAGGAAGGTTTCAGCTGGGTTCGTGGTCACAATTTATAGTGTGAAGGTAAAGGCAAGTTTGTTTTGTTTGTTTTTGTTGTTGACGTGTCGGTTTCAGTTTGCTGTTCGGGGGGCGTGGCACCTGGAGAAGGAAGTAATGAGTGCGGTGTTCACGGTGTGTGTTGAAGAAACGTCTTCTGCTGACTGATGTTGGCGTCTGTCGATGTCGGTTTTGGTTGGATGGACGGGGGAATTGGAACTGTAGATACAGGTATTTGGGTAGGATTAAAAGTAGGAGAATTCTGGAGAGTTGAATCTGGGGTTTTTACATGGCTGTCTGCCATAGGAGGTTCGCTGTCTTTGATTATCGGATGGTAAATTCTGACGAATCTATTCCTATAGGTTCGTGTTTCTTTGTGGTAGTTAATTACTACTTGATAAGGGTTTGGGATTTGGGAGATTGTATAGGGGCCCACATACCGTGGGCCTAATTTATTTATGACTGGTAGCCTGGCTACCATTACTGTGTCGCCTATTGCGAATGAATTTTGTTTATCGGTGGTATCGTGCTTAATATCTTGACAGATTTGAGCGGTATGGAGGGTATTCTTCAGATGTTGAAGGGGATCAATAGTGAGTTGGGTGGTGGAGGCTTGCGCAAGATGATGAAAAGGTAATAAGAGGGGGGCGACACCATAAACTCTTTCATGGGGGGAAATTCCGTCTTCTTTGGGGCAAGTGTTCATCCCCCACTGGATCATCTTTATCTGAGATGGCCAGTCAGAGGTGTTTAATGCAATCATTTGTGTGCGTAATTGATTATTGATGGTGCGATGGTCTACGTTCGCATACTGCATTCCCTTGGGGCCAGTAGGGGGGAAGAGTGTTTAATGCGTATGCCGCATTTCTTAGTGAAGGCCTCGTAACTTGTCCTCTAAATTCGGGGGCGTTGTCAGAAAGTAAGGACATGGGTAGACCGAATATAGGCAACATTCGGTGGCAAGTAGTATAGCTACGGTTAAAGCTCTGTGGTCTTTGGTGGAGCAGGCTATTAGGAATTTGGAATAGATGTCTACAAACGTGACTATGTAACGTTTACCATAGCTAACAGGAAAAGGTCCCATTACATTGAGAGAAAGTGTCTGGAATGGCTTATGAGCTGAAATAGTTCCTGCTGGTCCTGCTGTTCTACATCTATCCTTTCCTAGAGCACAGGGTTTGCACGCCTCTGTAACTCTTTTTGCAATACCAGACGGGTTGATGGTCCAGTATTGATCTTGAAAGACTTTGAACATTTTCTTTTGTCCTAGATGAATTCCATTTCCTTCGTGAATCGATATCATGTATTCTTGGGCTATATTTGGTTCCAGAACTACATGTCCTGATTCGGTGGTAAGTTGGTCACCCCAACGGGTAAGATGTTGGAAGATGTGTTTTGGAATCCATTTTGGCTTGATTTTCTTTTCCCAAGATTGAAGTAGGGCCGGTTCTGAGGGCGTCGTGGTCACGGATGTTGGTGTGTTGGCTGGGGCAGTTTGTTGCAAAGCAGCGAGATTGGTGGGTATTTGTTCTGGTACAGGAAGGCGGGAGAGAGCTTCATCGTTCGTATGTAATTTGCCAGGTCGATAATAAATGACAAAATCATACTCTTCTAAGGTCTCTCTCCAAAGTGCTAATAAAGCTGAATTGGTTTCACATTTTCTAAGCCATTGTAGGGATTGGTGGTCCGTTATTATGTCAAGTTTTGCTCCTAAAACAAATGAACGAAAATGGTTTAGTGCCCAGATAATACCTAAACATTCTCTCTTAGTGGCTGCATAATTTTGTTGGGCTGTGTTTAGGGTTGAGCTGGCATAAGCAATGATGTGTTCTTTTCCATCTTGCACTTGAGCTAATACAGCTCCAATGGCATATAGGGATACGTCGGTATACAGACAAAAAGGCTGTTTGTAGTTAGGAAAAGATACTGTGGGAGCTTGAACTAGTTTGGCTTTTAATGTCTCAAATGCTAGATTTCTTTCGTGTGTCCACACGAATTCTGTGTCTTTATGAGTGAGCTGGTGAAGTGGTCTGGCTATTTCTGCAAAGTGAGGGACAAAACGTCGGTAAAAGGTGGCTAATCCGAGAAATGATCGTATCCGTTTTACTGTGGTGGGGGGTTGCTGATTTTGAATGGCTGATAATTTTTTGGGATCAGGTGCTATACCTTTGTTAGAGATAACATGACCCAAAAAGTCTACCGAGTTTCTGGCAATCTCGCATTTCGAAGGTTTGAGTTTTAACCCAGCGTCCCTGATACGTTGCAATACTTGACGGAGTCTGTGGAGATGTTCGGGCCAAGTTCCTGAGTACACAATCACATCATCTAGGTACGCGAGGCATGTTTCCCAAGTTAGTCCTTTTAATACGGACTCCATGAATTGAGAGAACGTGGCTGGCCCATTACACAATCCAAATGGTAACACATTAAACTCGAATAGATGTCCTCCGCTGGTTGAGAAAGCTGTTTTTTGTTGGTGTTCTGATTTAATCGGCACCTGCCAATATCCGGCTTGGAGATCTAGTGTGGTGAACCACTTGGATCCATGAAGGGAGTCTAGCAGAGGTGGGCAGGTGCGCGCCATTTGGCGCTCTGCGCTCTGCGATCCGGTGCGCATTACCAATTTAGAGGAGCGCGAAGCGAGGAGCGGCAAAATTCTGAAATCGGAGTGCAGGCGGGAAGCGCAGCTAGAAATTCGCGCTCCTTTCTGGCGCTCCGGAGGCGATTTTTCCTGTCAACAACAGGTACAAGAACGTCATTATCGTGTACAGTCATCGTACCGTTCGTACGGTGTTACCCACGGTGTTAGTGAACTGTGATACAGTGATACTATGATAGTGACAGACTGACAGTGTTACAGTTGTTAACTTGTTATTTTTTTTTTTTGGCTTTTGCTAACGCAAAGTAAACCTTACGGGCAAGTTACAGCTTACGAAGGGGCCTAAGGGTAAGTCTGGCAGTGGTATAGCCCGAGCCTGTCTGACTGTCTGAGTGTCTGTGGACAGTTTGGACGGGTCCAATAATCATAATATAATCAATTAATCATATCATATTAAATTATTAATGATATTATGATATTAAATTATTATTCATTTAATCATGTAATCAACTAAATAGTAAATACTAATCAATGTAATCATGTTGTATTGTTGTTATTGTATTGTTAGGCTTGTTAGAATGTTAGCTTGATAAGTTTAACTGTTTAAGTTTCTCAGTTTGGACAGTTTCTGTAATTCTTTATGTCATATCATAGATATCAATGGATAGTCACAATGTCACAAACTCACAATGATATCAATCATATCATATCATTGACATTTGCAATTATATCAATCATATCATATCATTGACATTTGATTCATTGATATGACATAAAGAATAACAGAAACTGAGAAAGTGAGAAACTTAAACAGTTAAACTTCAGAAAGACACCATGGCTTGAAGTTTTTTGAATGTTTTGAATTCTTGGAACTTAGTGAAGTGAAAGACAAAGGACAAAGTGAAGGACAAAGGTAAATAATTAAATAACTTCTAGAAGCTGTTTTGTTTGTTTTGTTTTTTATATACCTATTTTTGGGAGCGCGGAGCGCAGGAGCGCGGAGCGGGAAGCGCATCGGGTCTGCTGACAAAAGGAGCGCGTGAGCGCTGCCGCATTACCTTATGTCTGATGAGCGCGGAGCGCTGCCGCATTACCGGTCCCACCGGAGCGCGCCCACCTCTGGAGTCTAGGGAATCATCTATCTGAGGTAACGTGGTTGCATCTTTAATCGTGGCGTCATTAAGGCGGCGGTAATCTACACAAAATCTCGTTGAGCCATCTTTTTTTTTACTAAGACGACTGATGAGGACCATGGACTGACGGAGGGAGTGGCGATTCCGGCGTCCAACATCTCTTGAACTTGTTGTTCCTCTTTTTGCCTTTGCACAGGGTTTTTTCGACGTGAGGGCTGACGAAAGGGAGGTCCAGTTGTGTGGAGGGAGTGTTCTTCTAAGGTAGTTTGACCTATTTTGGTAGGGGTTTGGGCAAACACATTGCTGAATTCATGCAAGACTTGTTGCATTTGTTGAGCTTGCAGGGTAGATAAGGTGTTGGGAATGGTGGGTAGTACAAGAGGGGAGTTATGTTCAACATGTGTGGGGGCAATTTCATCAAATGTTTCTAGATCCCCAATGATGAGGCCTTTGGGTAGGGTTAACACATCATCTAAAATATTTGCTATTAGGAAGGAGTTTTGTTGTGATGATATAATGGCTGGCTGAATCATGCAACGATCTTGACCAGTAGTGAGTTTGGTGGGGGTCAGAATCATGGTATTTTGTGGCATTTGGTGAATCGACACCCATTTTTGATGTTGAGGGGGAATTGTATTTTTTTGTTGATGATAGCGGGGCTGATAATAGTGGGAGGAGGCAAAAAGGTTGTAGGGTTTGTTGTTTCACTTGTGGGAGGCTGAACAGAGGTGGCAATTTTTTTTTTTTTTTTTTTTTTTTTTTAAAGAGAGGATTTTGTATCGGGCTGGGGTTTGAAGCTGTTGTCTTTGAAGATTCAGTTTCGACTTTGAGGGCAGTTGGTGGATTCACATGTATGTTGGCGAGATTAGGTTCTTTTCCTCGTAAATTGGGGAGAGGAGGGGGCATCTTCGTTCTGATTGGTTCGAGTTGCTGGGATATTTTTTTTTTTTTTAAAGTGATCAATCTTTGGCCACAGTCTACCTGTGCTTGAAGCTTGTGTAACAGGTCTAAGCCTAAGTACCCGTCGTAATGTTGGCAGTCAGAATGGAACACTACGAAGGGGTGATAACAGTTGGCATGAGGTAGGGGGGTGGTCACATGAAGGGGTCTAGTTTCTCCTCTGATTTTGAGAGGAGTGTCTCCTGCACTGATTAGATTAGTGGTTGCGGCCTTTTATTCGCCAAATCTTTTTCGGTGCTTGACGTAAAAAGAGTTGAAAATACATGATCGGGATGCGCCTGTATCTATGAGAAACCTTACAGGAATGTCTTTTATATTTGCGAGGTGGTATATTGGGGGTGGTCTATCACTAGCAGACCCCCGCCGAAGCCATCGTAGGCGGCGGAGGTTTTAAAAATCCTGGGGGTCTGTCTCTTAGTCCTCCAGGATTTCCTCTTGTTCTTCTCCAATCAAGATGTGAGCTATGTTTTCATTCTCTGTGGATTCTTCAGACTCTTCTTCTCCAAATTTTCCTCGTTTGCGGAGATGCGAGGTTGATTTGGTCTGTATTTGGCAGAATCCCGAATATCATGAAGGGAGCATTTATGGTTACAGGCAGGGAAATCAAATTAATAAATAATTACTAGAGTTTGGTTCTTACCTTTATAGTTGTTGTACGCCTGGTTTCTTGGATACACCCTTCTCAGCTGATTTGGGGTGAACTTTGGTCTGGTGAGTTGATATTGTCCCGAGTGATAGGTTGGTTTAGGTGTTGTAGCTGTGTGTCGGTTGAAGTTGTTTTGTTCTCTTGGCCTGTTGGATGTTTGAGGGTGAGTGGCAGTGGCGTAGCCATAGGGGGGCACGTGAGAAACCTGTGCCCCCCACCAGACACCACAGCCCTACATGTATACCTATAATATAATTTGTTATTGTTAATTTGTATTCAATAGGAAGTTAGGAACTCCTGGATAGAAGGCACCACCACCTAAAACAAGAATTAAAATTATTAAAGATCATAAGTATCTCCATTTAAAATGATCACTTCACCAACAGCAGTAGCAGTGAACATGTGTAAAGGAGTTTAAAATTATGATAGTTACCGCCTTAATCATTGGTTGGATGCTCGTTTTCTTTAGTTTTCATACCTGTTGGAGCTTTGATTTTTCATCCATCCTAGATTGGAAAATTTAATAGTAATGTTATATCTGAACTATTTCTTATTCTTATTATATAAAGTTTTAAAAATGTTCAGTTAATTTAAGGCAGAAAGAAAGCAAAATATTACTTCAAAAGAAAATTATTTCTCGAATGAATGCTAGGACAATTTTTTTTTTTTTTTATAAATTGCTCAGCTGATTGCTGCGTGAAGAGAGGGACGAGGGAGGACACTTTGGGTACGAAATGTTTCTGGTTTGTGGCATTTCTTGTACGATTATCATGATGTCTTATTATCTATTCAACTCTAAAATAATTTGCAGGCATTGTGTAAACACAATAATGTCACTAAGCTTTAATTATAGAGATTAGGCCTATACAGTACACCATATCAATACAATATAATATAGCCTAATCCTGCAAGTACTGTACATTACTATTTTCATAACTTAAGTGAATCAATAAAGCTCTCCCTTGCCCTTAAACCCTCCCTTAGATTATGCAGTAGTAATTTTTGTATGTAAAGGATATTCCTCTGATTATGTCTCACAAGATTTCTTTGGTTCAGTTTCAATTATGCGAACTAGCTTCTAATTTCCAAAATGTCTGTCCACAAATATACAGTACAAGTGTTTAATAAAGCTCTGAGAGGATTGTGTGTTTACAGTATTTATATACCAAATTGGTTATGTAAATTGAGTTAGTGTTAGTTGAGTTTAATACAATATAGGCTAATGATTAACCATATAGACAAAGCTAAAGATAAAATCAAAGAGGAGTTCCTTAGAATCATTAGTTTGATAATGTGATATTTATAAAACAAAATATGGCTTCAGATTGAGTCTATTAAGTAGTGAAATTAAAAACAAATCTCGGGGGGGGGGGGGGGGGGGCTCACAGCACCCCCCGAACCCGCACAGCACCAGAAGTCTCTACCTGGCCGTGGGTGTCAGGTGCCCCTCTCATGATAATGGTGCCCCCCCAGGTGCCCCCCTGCTGAGAAAACCCTGGCTACGCCACTGGTGAGTGGTAAACCTCTTGATGGCGGCAATGGTACTGATCTTGGGTTGAACTGCGAGAATTTTCCTGATGGTGATTAAATCTCGCTGAAATCCAACGAGATCATGTACTGCAAAGTGCTCTTGTACCGCTGATGGTAACCCTTGCACAAGGTTTACGAGAATAATTTTGTTGTTCCTGTTGAACTCTAGGAAGAGTGGGAAAAGCAGCTTTCACTTGCTGAGTGATGGTTGCTAAAGTGGCATCTAAATCGCCTTCGTACTTTGTGTCTTTCATTCGGGCATGGGCGACGAAAATGCCCAACGATGGCTTAATTGCATCAATTACCATGGGCCTAAACTGGTCCCAGGTGAGTGCGGGGGTTACCTGCGAGGGAACGAGGGAAACGGCTTTTCCCAAGTGCGTTAAAAGGACGGCTATCTTTTCGCGGTCCGTGTTGTATGCCAAGTCTAATACTGGCTTCACTATGTCCATGTAGGTTTCTATTTCATATGTTTCCCCATCATATTCGGGGATGGGAATGTGAGAGCGAGCAGCTGCCATATTTATGATGTTATACTATTTCTATTGTTTCAAGGTATGTGAAATGTAATGAATTCTTCTATCCGAATCAAGAACCACCGCTAACCACCAATGTTATGCCCTGATGTTATTCAGGTTTAACTATTAGTTAGGGTGAGTTCTTTCGAGACTGGGATTTCCAAGTTCATACAAATACTGTACATTTAAGGAAGACATTAAGAGGATACATATAATGCCAAAATATAGTTTATAGTACAGCTTTGTTTCACTTATTCACTAAGTACATATTATTGAATCAGAATCACTAAACACGAGAACACAAGTGGCACAACTTAATTAAATATCTTCTAGCACGATCGCGGATCTAGATGGAGATCAGGTATGCTCAATGCGGCTTATATTGAATTTCCTTTCTTGAGGATCAAATAAATTTTCTATTTTTGAAAGATTGTATAAACACTTAATCGGTTACCTTAATGTTCACTATACCCCTTAACTTGGGTTTAATTAGCTACTAGTATTTGACGAGGTTAAGGTAAGTCACTATATTTCTTTTCTATGAATATATTATCTTATACACTGGTATCTTAATAAATAAAGGTCAATGTTTGTCAGTTACCCGATCAGTTACCCGACCTTTGTTACTAAACTCCTCCCACAGTTTTGGTGCCAGGTGGGAGTGTGGGGCACCGTTGGAAAGCCCAGGCTTTGGAGATGGTTTTAGGCGAGTTTAGTGGAAATCAGAGACACTTTTGTTTAATAAAATTTTCGGCAGAACTTATGTAGTATACGGGAGCGAAAAAAATGCGAAACAAATTGTCGTTTGGGGCAGAAGGAGGCCTCCGATCGAAAAGGTGTATGGAACGAAAGTTGTTCGCAGCCCCCCAAAATGGGAGTACGGATGAGGTCAGATCCTAAATCGGAGGTCATTTAGCGGCCGAAATCGAGGTCGCCGTTTAATGAGGCACAGGGAGGTCAAGGCCGGTGATTATGGTAGTAGTAGTAATGTGATGATTGTGGTAGTAGTGATTGATGATGGTGATTATGGTAGTAGTAGTGGTGGTAGTAGTGATGGTGATTATGGTGATTACCCGGGCAACGCCGGGTACCCCTGCTAGTACTTAATAAGATTGAATTAAAGTTTTGTGGACTCTAAAATATTTTCACTGGTTGGTATTATTTCAGAGTTCGTTGAGGTGAAAATCCGCCTTATATGGATTTAATTCCTTATTCAAGTTAGAGAGGTGTACAAAACGAATTTATCACTGGTACACGAATCGAAGGAATCTGTTTCTATAGATTCTCGTTGATGAACACTTTGATGATTTATTTCAAAATAAGGAGTGTAAGGACTCTGAATATTTTCTCACTGGTCGGAAATATATGACAGTTATTTTATACGAAAATCCGTCTTATTTGGATTTAATTCCTTTTTCAAGTTAGAGAGGTGTACTAAACGAATGTATCACTGGTATACCAATAGAAGGAATCTGTTTCTATAGATTCTCGTTGATGAACACTTTGATGATTTATTTCGAATAAGGAAGTTAAAGAACTCTGAAAAATGTTATCACTTTTTGAACATATTTCTGCCTCGTCACTGGCATTGATTTAGGTATCTTTCTTCAATCTTTCTTTTCTTAGAGATGTATAACACTAGCTGCTTGATGTCTTCTGAATCTCCGTAGGCCGTCCAGGTTGGCCGGTCGTGTGAAGTAATGTTACAGATGGGTTAATGGGGAGCCTTAACTATGGCTCCATAACTTGTAATTAAACAGTTGGGTACCATATCGGACTAACGCTAGTATTTGAGCCTATAGCTTTATCAATTATACTCGTCTATCCTGACCTTTATAATAACCGGTGATGAAGTTCTGTTAAGGTACTCTTGTAGTGGGGTCTTTAATATTGTGCCTCAGTTATGACGAAATAACACAATATCGGACGAACGCAAGAAGAGTTTAGTACTTCTCTTCTTGACTGTCTCTAACCGTTTTAAGAGGTTCAAAGAACTCAGGGCGGTGTTAACCTTTTAGTTGCAAAGTCTAATGGGATGCCACAGACGAAATGCACCTAGGACTTATGTTTGCAAAGTCCCTGTGAGGGTGTCTCGCTAAGCCCTAATAACGCAAAAGATCGTGGGATGCCAAGATCTCCTGTGAGAAGTGGTAGTGTAACTTTCACTAGTAAAGTGTTGAGGGGTAGGGATGCCTGAGTCCCTCAACTTTTACTAAGGAAAGTGCACTTAGAAGAAGGTGACTATGTTAAATACTGGGATGCCAGTACTAACAAAGTTCCTCTAATAAGACACTTGTGAACTTTCAATAGTGAAAGTATTGAGGAGTAGGGATGCCTGGGTTCCTCAACTTTCGACTAGAGAAAGCGTAACCTAGAGAAGGTGACTATGTTAATCACTGGGATGCCAGTAATAACAAAGTTCCTTTTATAGGGCACAGTTACCGTACCTACAATATCAAGAGTAGAAGTGGAGGGATGCCTATACACTTCAACCTTTAATATTGGCGATACAGCCTATGTCAACTGATGGGATGCCACAATTAACAAAGATCCCTTAATAGGATTTCTTTACTCACAGACAGTGTAAGGACTTCGGGGTGCCATACATCCAACTGCATGGAGGGGTAATCTTTAGGTTTCTCAACGTGGGATGCCAGGGATCGAGAAGCCTCAAAATTGCTTAATTTCCTTCAGATTTCCCTGACCTAGTATTCACAATTACTGAGGGGTACCCATCCCCCGTTTGAGGAGAGCAAGGGCGTGCGTGCGCACTCTCTGTTAGGACAGGGAGTCCTTCTTGTCCTACGGGGAGGTTGACTTCTTTTACTTTACTTAATAACTCTACTATACTTGAAGATCTTACGAAGGTGGTATTGTATGTAGATGTTACCCAAGCCAAGGCTTATTTGGATTAATAGGTTATAGTAGGAGTCATGGGGTTGTGGAGATAATTTAACTTTTTTTCAAGGTTTGAGGATGTTTTGGCTTGACCTTGGAGCGTGAAAATTCATGGGTGAAGGATTTACGAGAAAGTGGGGTTTCTCAGGCGTAACTTGATATTATTCTGCAGACAAGAGCCTGTCACCTTAAATATTGAGAAGAGAGGTAGATGAGCATTTTAGGTTATCTTATTAGGGATAACACTGATCATTTCTGAGCTTCTATATATACGAGATGGAAATATACACGGTTATGTGGATCCCGGACGGTGAGTTTGTGTTGGTAGTCCTGGGGGTTAAGAGATTAGCCGGGAGGCGGAAAGGTTTGGTTGATGACATCTTTGACTGGTAGTAATGAATATAAAAGTAGGAAAGAAGGGAATGTGGTTTGTTTATGAATAGAATAGCTTGATGATGATAAGACATGTATATACGTGGTTAGTATAAAATAGATAGAAGAGTTTCAGCTAGATGATCTGAAAGCCTTCACATAACTGACAAAGTCTTTCAACGTGCTTATTTAATTGATCACCGTATTTGGCAAACATAGGGGATCTGTCGTATGACATTCTTAACATTACAATGATACATATTCGTTGATATTAACTATAAGTGGTTTTATTAGGAGTGGTTTATAGTATTATAATAACATGGTACATGAATATATATACAAGTGGAATTCGTTCTTTATTTAGAATTTCTGACTGAAGACAATTTTCCTTCTGGGTGTGGAAGTGGTCGCCCTGGGGCGAATCGTCTTCCCTGGGGTTACCGGACATCCTGTTGTCATCGTGGCGACTCGGGCGTCCCTGGGGATCGCTACAGGTGCGGGTAATTCGGGCATCGTTCCTCTAGGTGGAGTCATGCGTTTCTCTCTTGTCTTCCTTTTTCTTTGTTTCTTTATTTCTCTTTCTCCTTCCTTCTCTGTGTTTCCCTCTTCTATTGTTCGGGTGTTTTTGTGTTTTCTTGATATTTCACTCATATTACCCATCAGGCCTAAATCCCCCTCAAAGTAAATACCAACCCCAGCTTCACACACAAATGCTACCTACATCATCCGCATTCAATCTGAAAATAAAATCTAATGTTAATGCGACAGGCTCTATGAGAAAAACAAAATCAGAGGCTTCCACATGTCCCTCTTGCCTCAGAGCCCGGCCCCCCTGGTCAGAGTCAGAGTCACTATGCGCGTTCAGCGTTCAGCGTAGAGAAAGTAAGCCTTCAGCCCTCAGAATTACCTACCACTTTGGGCTTGGAACTAACAACCAAAGGTAAAAGTCTTGGTGAGGAACTTCATTCCTTATCTACTGGTGTACATTCATTAATAAGGAGCCCAGTAGATAGTTCGATTACAAGCGATGCTTTATGCAAGTTTGTAAACAAAACCCTAGACTTTGTACAGACCAGCCACTCAAGTTTTTCTCATGACTCAGTATTCCAGAACGGGAATGAGATAGATTTATTGGTTGAGACACCCTTTGATACGAGCATATTAGGTGACTCCAGTACTTCGATGCAAACTTAGATAACCTTGCTCAGCCTCAGTTTGCATCACTGTACCCGTTAGCAGTTCCAGATAGTTTGCTTTTATCTTTTCTGCCTATGCCTGATAATACTCTCAGTATATCAAGTGTAGGGGATCCTTTGTTATCATCCGCCAGACTCAATATGGATTGTGACCAATTAAGTGCGTGGTGTCGAGCCAGGGAAAGAGAGAAAGAGAGACGACCGTGACCTGCAGTTCTTTGGGCCCGAGCCTGTCTAGGTGTGAAATCCTAGACCCTGTAGTTAAGGACCAGGACTACTACAACTATACTGCAGTGCTCCAAAATCGCTCTACCAGTGCCTATTCTCTCTACATAAACTATTTAAGTGTTTATTTTGTTCGTAATGGTAACGATGATTGTTGTGAGGGTCTAGACCAAGGTATGATAAGGTTCACTAAGTATTAACGTAATTAAAGAAGATTTTCCATTCTTCCCTTCCTTACTTATTATTCGTTGCTCTGCTTCGGAAGTACAATACACATGTCTATCAGGAGGAAAACGTTTATATACTTCTACGGATACAGGCTCCTGTATTTATTAATGTGGAAATATACAAAGGTTAATCCGGGTATAAATACATACATTTACACGTCAACTTGAACGCTTACTCATAATACTCAGATCTTAGTTTATACGCTATGTATCATCAGGGTAGAAGTCCAATAATGATTAGTTAAAGTCGTGAGTAATTGCTCCTCAGTCACGTATTTCTGGCTGTTATATTTATTACAAGTTAATGAATTCATAATTCATATTTATGACTCTTTGAGTTTATTCCGTTTAATTACCTGTTCAAGTCGCTTAGACTTATTATTATTATTATTATTATTATTATAGAAGCTGTCTAAGCCTCCCAACAGGGTGCAGATACACCTATAAAAGATGAATCCCCACAAAATACCCGTAAGTACTGGAGAGAGACTACGACAACTAAGAAAAAGGAAAAGGGCTACAGTAGTTAGAGAGCCCAGAAGAAAAGATCAGTTTGTCAATTAAAACACCATTCTAAAAAGAATAAAAGCAAATCATGATTAAAACAAAAATTTACTGCTGTAATAAAACATTAACTCTGGACTTAAAAGCTGAGATATGGGTTGACTGTACAACCTCGTTTGGCAAATGATTCCAAAAGGGAATCATTGAAAGAATAAAACACCGAGAAAACTGAGATGTAGAAACATTAATTGGAGTCATGGCAAGGTCATTAAGACTCCTCGTAAATCTTGTTGCGCGAATTGGAATAAAAGGTTCTGGTAAAACACTATGCAATGGATGCTGAGTATTGTTAAATATTTTAAATAAAAGACTAAGGGCACCAACCCGACGCCGATGATGAAGATCAAGAGATAGAGCAGGGAGAATACATTTAATAGAATTAAGAGCTTTATCAAGCAATTTCAAATGACAGTCAGCAGCCGAGTTCCAAACAGGAGAGCAATACTCAAAATGAGGCAAAATAAAAGCATAACAAGATTTTATGACTGTGGTTTCACAAGCGAATGTTTTGTAACACTTGCGAAGTAAACCAATCTTTTGAGCAATAGTAGAAGACAAGGAACGAATATGCTTCTCAAATGTCAACTTAGGATCGAGAGTCACTCCAAGCAAACGCAAACCTGACACATCCTCAATTTGTTCACCAGAAACATGCAAACAAGGATGAGGAGGAGCCAAAGTATGTGATCTACTGATTATCATGGAGTGAGTTTTCTTAGCATTAAGCTTCATACCCCAAAGTTCACACCAAGAGGTAATCTTAGCCAAGTCCCTGTTTAGAGATGCTGCAACTTCGATTCTACTCTCTGGAGATGGAATTGATGAGTATAAAGTTATGTCATCGGCATAAGAAACTAGTTTATTTTCAAGCTCAGAGCACAAGCAAGCAATAAAAATAATGAAAAACAGAGGCCCAACACACTGCCCTGTGGAACACCCGAAACAACAGGCACAGAAACAGAAGTGCACCCATCAACGACAACATGCTGAGACCTGTCTGTCAATGTTTTTTTTTAAGTAGATAAAAGACTACCACCAATACCATAAAGTTGCAGCTTATATAAAAGGGCTTTATGATTAACAAGATCAAAAGCAGAACTAAACTCAATAGCCACAACACGAGATTCATACCCTTTGTCCAACGAAGACTGAAGATAATGAGATAAAGTTAAAAGCGCATCGCAAGTACCCAAACCTTTGCGAAAACCAAACTGTGAATTGGGTATTATATCAAGGCGATTACAGTATGAAGAAAGGCGTCTAGCTAAAAGCCTCTCAAAGATCTTTGAGAGAATAGGCGTTATGGATATAGGACGATACTCAGATGGGGATGACGAAGCAGTAGCTCGCTTCGGAATTGGAGTGATGCTAGCTTTTCGCCAGCAAAGAGGAAAACTACCAGATTTCAAGAGCAACCTAAATACTATAGCCAATTTAGGTGCTAAGACAACAGCAATCTTCTTAAAGAAGAGAGGGAAAAATCCATCTGGGTCAATCCCACCATAAGTGTCAAGATCCAATAAATATTGTCTCAATTCAGCTGATTTGAATGCTATCGACTTTAGATTAGGACTAGGGAAACATGTCAAGGGCAATTGCAATTCCTGATCACTCTGCTTACCTATGAAAATATTAGAAAGAATATTATCCTTAGTTAATGGATCAAAAGAGATAGAACCATCAGAATCACGAAGTGGAGGCATGGTGGAGTCAATTCCAAATAGTGAGGCCTTAAGTGAGGCCCACCATTTATGTGGCTGAATAGCACCTGCGAGAACTTCCTGCAAATGGGAATTGCAATCCCTCTCGGCTGTACTATATACTCTCTGCGCAACTGACCGAAGATGTACATAGTCATCCCAAAGCAACTGGGTTCGATTACGTCTCCAGCGGTGATATGCAGCCTGCTTGTTATTATATGCACGCTTACAGTCGTCATTGAACCAAGCTTTATCTTTAATACGGGATTTGATTAACTTAGAAGGGACTCTTCTTTGCAGGATGTCTAAGAGAGAGTTATTGAGGGATGAAACAGGGTCATCAGATCTTAGTATGTGATTCCAGTGGATATTGGTAACATCATCACATACATTTTCCCAATTAACTCGAGATTTAAGATAGACTTTACGAGATATAGTGATATCTGGCACAGTAAATTCAAGATTGATTTTACAGGTTACGGCATTATGGTCAGAAGTACCTACAGGAGCAAGAACTGCAGTCTCCACACACCAGGAGCATCTGTTAAGACGAGATCAAGACAGTTTCCAGAAATATGTGTAGGTCCAGCAATCAACTGCTCACACCCAGACAAATTAGCAAAATCCATGGCAGCGTGACCATTTCTATTTGTTGGAGAGACCGAGTTCAGCCACTCTTGATGATGTGCATTAACATCTCCAACAAAAACGAAAGATGACTTGACATCAACAGACTGAATTAATGCCAAGGCATTTAAAAGACAGTCTTATAGATTGTTATTGGCATCAGGATTTCTATATAGGCTAAACATGTAGTGGTTATGATATTTACTGGAAACTTTAACCAACTGGATCTCATGGCAACCACAAAGAAATTTCATCAAAGGCTGGGCATAATAGCCAGATCGGATGTATAAACTCATTCCACGAGCACGAGGAAGAGAGTCACGGCGAATAAGAAGTGGTTTATTAAAGCCAGGAATGAGCAGTTCTGAAATGTGTCTATGGTCAGAAACAAGAGTTTCGGAACAAAAGACAATGTCATAATCCACTGATGCCATAGTAAGATCTTTAATGTTCTTATGAAGTCCACGGATGTTAGAATACAGAATACAGCAACTTCTTCTCGCAGGATGATAAGGTCTATGAGGACCGGGATTTAATTCTATATCACCGGATAAAAGAGAAAACAAAAACATATATAATTGAAAACAAAAACATATATAATTGAAAGAGAAAACAAAAACATATATAATTGAAAGAGAAAACAAAAACATATATAATTGAAAGAGAAAACAAAAACATATATAATTGAAAGAGAAAACAAAAACATATATTGAAAGAAGCAAACCATACAATGTGAAACATGGATGGATATATAGGAGTCGACCCAGAAGGAACCATCACATCTGGGCAAGGCGAATCAACCCCCAAGGACACCATATCCAAGAGGGAACAGTAGTGGTGGATTTTAAAGAAATGCAGAGAGATAGCAGAAAAGAAGGACTTTGGAAATTTTTGGAAATCCACCAAACTTTAAGTCTTCCTTATCAGCCTGCTGTACCACCTTAAGGAAAAAAACAGGAGATTGTTATGATAGAAAGAGCGCTGTAATAGCACCATAACAGCAGGGATGGATGAAAACAGACAAAGGAAGACCTTGGTACAAAGGCTATGGCATTATCCAATTCATCCACCATGGCAAAAAATTACCGTAAGGCAAATAATTACCATGAAGTTGCTAGATGGCCGTTGACTAAAAAGTTCCTCCGCCCTTTGACAGGTATTGTTTTTAGTCCTGCAGGGTGTCTAGCCACCCATTGTTCGTTTATAAGTCAAATACTGTCCAATTGTCCATACTTATCAGAGCTACGCTATTGACCTCGCAGTAACTATTATTTACACTTTGCAAAGCCATATTTGAGAGCTTGTATATTTATATCAGGACTTTATTTATTGTGATTTGAGACTTATCCTCTCTTGTGTTATTATTCATATGTTTAGTTGTAACATTATTAATCTATTTTATATGAATGTTATGTTTATTGTTCCAGAGACTTATTGAGATTGTACCCTAGCTATTAAGGAATAAACCTGTTAAAAACTTTCATGTGTATTTTGTGTCCATTGCTTATTACTAGAGTGCTATATATAGAGTTAAGGTTCATCTTTGACCAGTAGAGAGGCATCTCAGTTGATGATTAGCACTGATTCCTAATATAAGGTGGAAATCGCAATCAGACTATCTCACGTTTTATTGTAAACTTGGCATAACAATTTGCATTGGTTATGAACATATTTTCACAATGACCAGGGTCTATAGGTTCACAATGACCAGGGTCTATAGGTTCACAATGACCAGGGTCTATAGGTTCACAATGACCAGGGTCTATAGGTTCACAATGACCAGGGTCTATAGGTTCACAATGACCAGGGTCTATAGGTTCACAATGACCAGGGTCTATAGGTTCACAATGACCAGGGTCTATAGGTTCACAATGACCAGGGTCTATAGGTCACAATGACCAGGGTCTATAGGTTCACAATGACCAGGGTCTATAGGTTCACAATGACCAGGGTCTATAGGTTCACAATGACCAGGGTCTATAGGTTCTTTTAGGAGTAGCTAGACTTTAGTGATGCCTAGCTGTCTTGTGAAAGTATAACTATGCCAAGTCTATTAGAAAGATCTGGTATTGTGAGTTTCACTCCGATACCCTTCTAATTGGACATGTCTAGTTTTGCCGTACCTCTAAGCATTTTTGTCTCAATAAACTTTTGTGTAGAATGAGCCAATAGAGTCCCATCAGTTTCGGGTTGAAATTGACCGTGGCAGCGTCGGCCTGCAAGTGAGTTGGGAGGGAGGGGAGGAAGGAATGTTGCTCTAGTCTCGCGGGGGGGGGGGGGGGGGGGGGGGGGGGGGGGGGGGGGGGGGGAGGTGATTTTGCTGGCACCACGAGTTGTATTTAATTACGTGACCATTGCAAGTTTAGTTGTGTTACAATATAGAGATATACTTTATTGTATCTGCCACGCTGTTTTAGCCAATATGTTAATACAGGAATACGTTATTATGAGTTATTCTTGTGAAGTGTACTAGTGTTATTATATCGTGTGGTGATATATTGCAACCCTATTTTGAGGCCGGCTCCCGCTAGCCACGCGAGGCCTCGTCATTCTCTGCTAGGCGGCCAGACGAAATAGGTGGCGCTATCTCTCTCTCGTTGCACACCAGTCTGCCCCTTCTGTATGTCCTTGCTTGCACAAATATTAACGTAACATAATTAACAGAGAATCCTAGACATTCATTTATTCTTTTAATTATTCTTTTCCTCTGATCAGCATTTATATTTCCATTGTTTTCATAATTATATTCTGTACCTCCGGTGGCTTACTTCGGGATCCGTGATAGGGAGAGTTGGGAGGCTTGCCGGGGTCCTTAACCCGGGAGCTGCGGGGAGACTCTTAAGAGTTCCCCCGGCGCACTGCGGGGAGACTCTTAAGAGCAGAGACTTTGAACACGTACCAAAACCGCGCGTTTATAGCCAGGCGGCTGAAAATTGGTGTGGGTATAGTACTACATGTCAACTCTCGATACCACCCCGCCAAACGCTCGCCCCGCACTCGTGCAAGCACCACCGCGCCAGTAACCACGCACTAGTCATGGAGCCTACACGTCCCTCACGCTCGCTCCCTGATGACACAACCAGCCCTCCTTCTGGTGGTGTTAGCCGCCGTGGAAGGCAGAGGGTGGCTGCCAAAGACCCTAGCTACCAGTACGACACGCCCTACAGCTCAGAGGACGAATCACCAGCACCAAAAGCACGTAAAACACGTGCAAGCAGGGCAATGGCACAGAGGTCATTGGTCTTTCGGGACACTGCCACCACGACCCAGGCCACTGCAACAACCACTACCACCACCACTGCCACCACTGCCACCCCTGCCACCCCTGCCACCGGTACCAGCGACGCAGGAGGCCGCCCTAGGGCTGCATTACCTGCGGGGGCAGGAAAAATGAAAGGCACGGGCGTAGGGAAAAGAACCCGTACGCCAGCCACAGTGCCCCTACCACCACCAACACCACCAGCCGCCCCTGGCCCGGCTGCCCCTGCCGCCCCTGCTGCCCCTGCCGCCCCTGCCGCCCCTGCTGCCCCTGCCGCCCCTGCCGCCCCTGCCCAAGGAACAGGGAAGGGGAAGGGGAAAGGGAGAGGGAAAGCGACTGGGAAAGCGACTGCTGGCCCTGGTGTCCCTGCCGGCCCTGCTGCCCCTGCCCCCCCTGCCGCCCCTGCTGCCCCTGCCGCCCCTGCCGCCCCTGCCGCCCCTGCCCAAGGAACAGGGAAGGGGAAGGGGAAAGGGAGAGGGAAAGCGACTGGGAAAGCGACTGCTGGCCCTGGTGTCCCTGCCTGCCCTGCTGCCCCTGCCGCCCCTGCCGCCCCTGCCGCCCCTGCCCAAGGAACAGGGAAGGGGAAGGGGAAAGCGACTGGGAAAGCGACTGCTGGCCCTGGTGTCCCTGCCGGCCCTGCTGCCCCTGTTGCCCCTGCCGCCCATGCCGCCCCTGCCCAAGGAACAGAGAGAAGGGCGACAGGCACCACCATCATCTTGCCATCAAGGCCACGCACCACTGCTGCCCCTGCCGCCGCCGCCCCTGCCGCCGCCGCCCCTGCCGCCGCCCCTGCCACCACCTCTGCTGTCCCTGTCCATAAGACTCCCGCACGTGCCGGAAAACTCTTACACCATCTAAGTATGCCGCCCTGCTGTTTGATGGTGATTCGCAGGACATTGGCAGCCCGGGTTTCGACGACGAAGCCCTAGCACGGGACCAAGGGTGGGGGGATTTGGGAGTGGACAGTGGGAGTGAGTCCGACGTCGGTGACGAAAACGAGGAAGGGCATCGTCTGTCAAGTGAAGAGGAGGGTAATGATGATGAAGTGCTGTATCGCGACCATGGAAGCGATATTTCAGACGCAGAAGCAGACGCAGACGACATTCCGATCCCTGGCATGCCTTCGTTCGATTGGTCTGACGGGGTCAATTTTGTACCTGACGTGCCCCAGTTCAATCCTGGGACGTCAGGAACAACTGACGACTGGCCCTGTGATGATCAAGCGAACGAAAGCGACTTCTTCCTCGCTTTTTTCGACATGGAGGTAATGACGTACATCGTTGCCCAAACAAACGCCTACTACAGGTGGGTGTTTGGCAGATTGGACGTCCTTTCTCCAACACTCCACAGTTCCTTCACATTTACCAATTCTTTCACCCAACCCGATCTTATAAATTCAAAAATAAACACTGCAATTTCTCTGAACCAGGACCTTTCTAGAATTAATGAATGGGGACAAGAGAATCTAGTTTCCTTTAATGCACAGAAAACCAAGTACATTCAATTTTCTAACCGACAGAATCTCACTGACTCCCATATATTTTTTTAATGTAAATACTTCCCCTAGTATTGACATTCTCGGTGTAACATTAACTACTAACTTGAGCTGGACACATTATGTTAGAAGCATTGCTAAGAATGCCTCTAAAAAACTGGGACTCCTGTACAGAGTTCGAGAATTCTTCACTGACGAGCAGTTGGCCGTAATATATAAAAGTCATGTGCGCTCTCAGATGGATTACTGTTCACCTCTGTGGGGTGGAAGTGGAGTGGTTGCATTGAGGCATTTGGACAAAATTCAAAATAAAGCTATTAGATTAATCAATAACCCTGCAATCACACAGGACCTTCCTACATTAGCCATACGAAGAAACGTTGCATCCCTTGCATTATTCTACAGATATTTTCACAGCAATTGTTCGAGGAACTTGCTTCAATTGTGCCGCCTCTCCACATCTTTCCCGTAGAACTAGGGCAGCTGAGAGCGCCCATGAATTTACACTTTCTCCTCCACAATGCAGAACTTCTGCTTATCAGAATTCATTTATCCCCAGAGCTACTACTCTTTGGAATTCACTTCCCTCGAATTGCTTTCCACAAACTTACAATCAACAAATGTTTAAATCCAGTTGTTACAAACATTTTATGAATGGAGGATGCCTTTAGGCACATGGACCTTTTTGTTTTATCTGTGTTTTTCCTTCCTCCGTTCATTGTCTCTTAAAAAAAAAAAAAAAAAAAAAAAAAGCGAGAATACGAGGCTGGGTGGATACGACTGTGGAAGAATTTCTGACGTTCTTTGCCTTGTTGTTCCTCATGCCTCTGATCAAGAAGCATGTGTTGCAACACTATTGGAAGCACGACCCTCTCATCGCCACCCCAACTTTCAATAAGTTCATGACTCGTGACAGATTTTTGTTGCTGCTAAGATTTATGCACTTTGCAGACAACGAAAATCCTAACAGGATTGACAGGATATGGAAAGTTCGGGATGTGTTCACCATGTTGTTGGAGAGGTATAGGAAATACTTTTACCCCTTCCTCAATTTGGTGATTGATGAGTCGCTCGTGCTCTTCAAAGGACGTCTTGTTTTCAAGCAGTATATCCCCTTGAAGAGGCATAGGTTCGGAATCAAGCTCTTCGTGTTGTGCGACTGTGAAACTGGAATAGTGCTTGACATGATCGTGTATACAGGAACTGACATTGACGTACCGAAAGCCGCTGCCAATGACCCCATGGGCATGTCAGGTGCCATCGTCAGGAAAATGTTGGCACCTTACCTGGGCAAAGGCCACATCATCTACACTGACAACTGGTATACTTCTCCTGCTCTCTGCCAGTTTCTTTATGACAACCAAACGGGGTCATGTGGGACTGTCAGAAAGACAAGAAAGTTTATGCCAAAGTTCACAGGTGATGTCATTCCTCTCACAGATGCCTCCTCCAGTGACACACCTTCAGAAGACGACCTGGCCCAGGAACACCGCGAGAGGCATGTGCGAAGAAGGCGACGAAAGGGGCAGAAATACAAGCAGCTCGAGAAGTGTGGGAAACTGATAGCCCTGAAGTGGAAGGATAAGCGAGACGTCCACCTGCTTTCCACCGTCCACACAGGTGCCCAGGTGGATTCTGGCAAAATCCACTACCGAACCAGGAAGACAATCTACAAGCCCGACATGGTAGTGGACTACACCAAAAACATGCGCCTGGTGGACAAGTCTGACTGTCAGCTGTCAGGCGTTGAGTGTCTGAGGAAGACTGTGAAGTGGTATCACAAGCTCTTCCTCCACCTAGTTGACATAACGATGCTGAACGCCTACAACTTGTGGTTGGTGAAGAAGGATATGGCCCCAAACCAGAAGCTGAAATTCCGGGAGTTCGTGTACAACGTCTCCTACCAACTCCTGGAGAAATATGGCACCACCACTCACAGACGTACGGCATGGCGTGGGGATCACGTTCCTGACCGCATCCAGCTGGGTGTCGAAAGACACTACACAACCAACACCGAGCTGATTGGCACTCGTCACAGGCAGGTGCAGTGCACCGTCTGCAGCTCCAGTGTGAGGAAACCCCATGTAACCAAAAGAGTCACCTCAATGTGCGCCGAGTGCAAAGTTGCACTCTGCCTGGGTGACTGCTTCAGGGACTACCACACCTTCAAGAACTACTGAGTGTCGGCCCCTGCCCTGCTCTGCCCTGGACTCGCCCCGTGCCCTGCCCTGGACTCGCCTCCTGCCCTGCCCTGCCCTGGACTCGCGCCCTACCTTACCTGACCTGACCTAATTGATCACGCTACCTCATAATGTAACATATATATTATATAATGTATAAGTTCCAAAGATGTCCCTGTGATATAGCTTTTACATTATATAATTGTATGTTTCATTATTTAGTTTATAAGTTTCAAAGATTTACATGTAATATGCCTTATTTTTTTAGTATATCAATATATATGTTTGTTATTAGCCTAAGTAATGTGTATATAATTATTTTCTTACCTCAAATGAATTGTACAAAAATAAATATGTTTCAATAAATCATGTCAAACCTACTATGATAATAAAATAAAACAATAAAAAAAGATAGTCCTTGCATGACAGTGTGGTAATCCCGACACTGACTTACGGAAGCGAAGCATGGACGTTGGTTGAGAGACTCAGACCAAGAGTGAGAGCAGTGGAAATGAATTACTTAAGGAGTGCGTGCGGAGTTACATGGAGGGATAGACAGACTAATGAGGAAGTAAGAAGGAGGTGTGGTGTGGAGGTAGATGTGCTGGAAAGTGTGAAAAGGAACAACTTGAGATGGTTCGGCCATATGGAACGTATGGAAAGCGAGAGAATGACTAAGAGGGTGTATGAGAGCGAGGTGGAGGGACAGAGGGGGAGAGGTAGACCGAATATGAGGTGGAAGGATGGAGTGAGGAAGTACATGAACGAAGGTGGTGCTGGTTGGGGGGAGGGGCGTCGACTGACTGGGGACAGAGGTGCATGGGGGCAGTTCGTTCGTGGCCACCCCTTCGGGGATCACGGCGTCAGGCAATAGATAGATAGATAGAATAAAAAAAGAAAAAAAGAAAACAAGGTCATGTCATTGTATTCTTACAATATGATATATTCTATGAATATTTCATATTGTTTGAATACAATGGCATGATCTTGTAAAAAAAAAAATTTATAATTTTTTTTCTAGACAATATAAAACCTTCCCCATAACCCCCTTCTGGATTCGATCCCACTACCCTACGACACTTTGAGTTTTCCAGTCCGCGACCTTACCAACCATGCCACAGGAGCTCATACCAAATATCACTCAAAACTTCGTGTCTACAATCGAAATGACAATATACAAAAAAAATGAATTATCCCACCAATTTACGTTTGTAAATTGATGGGATTATCAATTATATCATGCCAAGGTTTATAATAGTTTGTCTCTGTCAAGAATTAGTAATTATATAACTTTATTCTGTCAAAAATTGCCCAAACACTCAGCAAAATTGCCCCTCTCAGTGTGACTCCACTCATTTTCACACGGTCAGGCGGTCACGAGGTGACCCTTGCCGCTCCTTGATTCTCCAGCTACAGCAGCTCTGTCTGGGAACAAAATTGGTATAAATACAATAATGGATAAAATACTCTTCACAAATACATTTGTATTGTATAATATTGTAAATAAAAATGAATAATAACTGTGTGGGTGTCGAAAATTGCTCAACCAGCTTTCTTATGTCTCGCCTACGCGCGTATATTGGATTATACATAGTCATGACTGTCATACAAATAATTGCAGTAGGTCTCGAATATACATTTAGATTGCATATTACTTCGAAATAAATAAGTAAACGTTTCTCTGGTGGCAATCTACCCTTTCGCAGGTGTAAGGAGACACCAGTCTATATTTAGCCCTCTATCACAACAGGCAATCTGCCTGTGTTGACTCAGCACCGTCGCTGGTGGTCTATAAATATAGTACTTTATTTACAGTCAATGGCCTACATGTTTCTGTGGTACTTCACATGTGTCTAAAATGCAATGTCTGCTTGCATAAAAATGCAATTCTGAAGTCCATTTATATGTACGACATACGCATGTCTCAGTTTCTCTCTCTCTCTCTCTCTCTCTCTCTCTCTCCATTCCTGACTCATGTTATTGTAGACCTGTTGATGGCAACGAACACCAGCCATCTGGTAGACATAAGGGTCAAAATACCAAACATCAATACGCCTGGGGCGCCTCCACAATTATCACTAAGCTGGTTATCTATCTAGAGATCTGCCTGACTTCCATCTCTCCACGACTCACTCACTCACTGCACCCCTGCATGCCTCCCTCCCACCCACCCACCCCCAACCCCCCCTTTCAGGCTTCCGTCTGCTAGAAACACATTCACAATTTGCGTAAATATCGCATCAATTGGGCTATATGCGGTATATTCCTTGTTATATGGGACGCCTACATATGTACACGTCTTTATTATAGCATGAGAGTGCTCTAAATACAAGATTGACGTGATATTTATGGCGTAACACACCCTCTCCCCCTTTCATTCCCACCACAACTCACTCACACCTTGGTTCACGCATAGAAACTCATTGATAATGTGCGTAAATATCGCATGAATTGGTTTATATGCGGTATATATTTTGATATATGGCACGTATACATACGTACAAGTCTGTATTATAGCGTGACAGTGCTCTACGTACAAGATATGCGTGATATGTATGGCGTAAACCACACTCTCAGCTCATAAATTGCCGCCAAACCTCCAACACATCTTCATTCCCGCCTAAATATTCTCTTATAATTCCCTTATATATTGCAATTTTTGGTCACTATGAGGCATATTCATTGTTATATGGGTGCCCTACACACGTATACATACTCTAAATAGCCTAAAAGGGCTCGAAAAAGGAGATATACGTGATAATACGCGGTAACCCACCCCCTCCTCCCTCTCCTTCTATCCCCTGCGCGCGTAAATATTCGGCAGGGAAATCTCGCCGCTCGATGACAATCTAGCCGCGCGGTGCCATTCGCTCCACATTTTTCAACTACGGACCGTTCCCCTACCCCCCCCAGACATTTTTTGGGGGGTCAAATATATATGGGCCGATGCACGCAAACATTCCCTACACGATGATGTACTTTTTATCGAAATTGGCAATAGGTCCCAAAATCATCATAGGTGCGCACAGTCTTACCCTGTAGAAAACCCCCTGTGCGCCGCGGAGAGGTTAATAATAAGCACTGTTAATCCCATAGACAGTCCACACACACACACACATCCATACCCCCTACATATTTTTCCCAGTGTTTGTGCTTAGGACCAGGTAATAACCTTGACGGTTCTGCCTCAGCGAGTGTGTTTGTTCCCTATCTCGGGTTTCGAACTGCGGCAACAGAGTGTTTAATAGTAAGAAGAAATCCAGCTTAAGTCTGGACCCCCCCCATAGTTAAGTGAGTGTGGAAGGTGGACTCTCTAAGAGTTCATTGTTTTTGGGGCAGTATCTCACTGGGGGGCCCAGGTTGAAGTAGGATATATTGGTGTGATATTAGGTGTGGTCAGGGCAACCTGCTTCCACTAATATCACCCCGAGGCTAGTAGTCATATTAGGACACTGTCTTGTATTGTTAGTTCATTATTATATTTATACAATATTATTATGTGCAACTCTCTTGGGTTGAGAGTGGATTACCGTTGGCTGGTTTGCGCACGGTTTAGTACTGTCGAGGGCGCGCATAGCCTGTTATTCTCGAAGTACATCTGCACTTTTTACGTTCTTTCTTTGATGTCTGGTGGTAGCCTATGTATGTAACTGTTTTGATTATCCAACCCAGCATTGCTAATCCCGGTGTTGGTTTCGAGTTCTCGTAGCTAGTAAGTTACATGATTATTTCTGTTCTACATATTATTCAGAATAGGAGCAGGGCAGTGTGCACCTTAAGCCCTGAGAGGAGCCTGGAAGCGTTTATAGTGCTCTTACCTGTTGCGTTGTGGTGTTGCTTGGTAGAGAGACTAGGTGCATTTGCTTTAGTAATTATTTTCGTATACCGTCTCTAAGCAACTGAGGTCCAGATTCGTAATAGTGGCGACCTTGCCCAGGATACTCAGAATAGTACCAGTATTAATAAGATTTATTTTGATAAGAGGATATTTTTTTAGAATAGGTGTCTAGCATTTTATATTTTACTATGTCTGAACAACAAGCAAGAGAGGAGGGAGAGTGTCGTGTCGTTGCACATCACCAGTGAGGAGGATGCGAGAGTGTTCTTTCGGAGTTCTCCAGAATGGGAACAGATGCAGTTGAGAAGGGTGGAGGAATTGAGGTTGATTGGATCAGTGTTGGGAGTAGAGGGGTCTCTTCTTACCACAAGGGAAGCATGTCAGCAGTATATATGGCAGTATTATTATGATGTTCCAGAGGAGGCTGAGCCAACAACTGTGCCGGCAGGAGGCTATATCTCACCTGCACGCTCTCCGCCGCGCACATCCAGTCCTCTTAACCCTTTCACGCACATATGATGCAGAGGTTGCCAGATTAGCAATATGAAATAGAGTTCTCTCACTCGTATAATTACCTCTCCAAAATTAGTTTTCTGCCCACAGCTAACTCAAAGACAACTGCAGAGGTTGAAGTAACTAAACTAAAGGTTTCTAAATACCCCTGATGGTAACAAAGGCTTTAAAGTATCCCTAATAGGCTCAAAATCGCGTCATATGTCGGAGAGGGTTAATGATAGCATAACGTCTTCCCAGTTGATATGTCCTACTGTTAATCTCCTGTTGTTGCCTGACGTGCCCCCTGGTGTGCCCCAACTTACTCAACCCCATTTTTATCCTTTACACTCATATATACTCCTGCCGCTGGTTGAGCGGCACAGAACCAGGTTACACCTCCCCCCCCCCCATTTATCCCAGCCGGATTTTCTACGATTCAGCCACGTTACCGTCCCGCTTATGTTCCTACACCACCCCCTACTTTTGCCCCGGTAGGGCTATCCAGTGATGCTCTAGTACAACTAGAGTTGAAAAAATTGGAAATGCAGGAGAGAAGAGAAGAGAAAGAGAGAGAGATGCAGGAGAGGTTAGAAACACAGAGAATGACAATAGAGTTACAAAGAACCAAAGTTGAGGTAGAAGGGGGTAGGTACACAAGGGGACAAGTCGGCACGGTACACAGGGAGGAATCTAGCGAGTTAAGGTTGTCTCGTAGCCTGAAGCTCGTTCCTGCTTTTGACGAGGTAAAAGTCACTGAATGGTTCCAGCAATTCGAAAAGAAAGCACGGGAGTTCGAGTGGCCACGGGAACGCTGGGCGGCATTGGTGGCAAATGTTCTCAAGGGAAAAGCGCTCGAGGCATATGATAGGATGTCAGTGGAGGACTTAGCAGGGTATGATAATTTAAAGCAGGCTATCCTTAAGGCTTATGAACTCAGACCAGAAGCCTATCGCCTTAAATTTCGTAATGCAAGGAAGAAGCCTAATCATACTCATGTTGAGTTTGCTAAGTACCTCCGTGATTGTTTGTCTCGTTGGCTTTTGAGTGAAAATGTAACCAATTTAAATGGGGCAGTTGAGCTTTTCCTGCTAGAACACTTTACCAACAATGTCGACAAAGAGATTTGCCAAAAGATCCGTGAGAAGCGCCCCGGCAAGTTGTCTGATGCTGCCGTGTGGGCTGACGATCGAGTGTTGGTAACCAAGGGTTTTACTGATCGTGCCAGATATGCCCCCCCCCCCCCGCCCCCCCGACACACACACAACAGTGAGGTCACCGCTTGGATCTTCTGATCACTGTCTGATACAGGCCACCTGTCTATCACCTACCACACCTTCCCACTTTGAACCTGTTTTGGTGACTAAATGGCATTACGATAGGGCAGACTGGGAGTGTCTTCAAGGCTTCTTTATTGATATTCCCTGGACCTCTTTCTTTTCTAATGATGCACACTCCACCTTGAGCCACATACAAGATTTTGTAAAAATTGGAATGTAAACTTTTATTCCTCATCAAAAGTACAATAAAAGATCTAATTCACCTAAATGGTTTGACCATAATTGTGCTAGAGTAACTGAACAAAAAGCAATAGCCTACAATGCATACACATGATCAAAAACACATGAAACCTTTAATTACTTTAGAAACATCAGAAATCATGCCAAAACTGTATTAAACCTAACTAAATCAAACTTTCTCCACAAGCAGGCAAATAAACTTCTAAATAATCCAAATGATAACAAATATTTTGGTCTACTCTTAACTCATTCAAATCCAACTTCACTACTGCTTCATCCATTCCACCATTAAAATCTCCGACTGGCAATCTTGTAAGTGACCCACGAGGTAAAGCTAACCTTCTTGCGGATATTTTCTCCACCAACTCAACCTTAGATGAAATAAATCAAGATGTCCCTGTACTTAATTTTAATTCGCCTGAAATTCCCTCACTTAAGATCCACACCAGACATGTCAAAACTATTTTGCAGAATCTCTCAGTAGATAAGGCTCCTGGTCCAGATGAAATTCCTCCAATAGTACTAAGAATTGCTCCTTGGTGCTCGCTCCTGTATTGGCAAAATATTTCCGTCTGTGTACTCATACCTCATGCTTCCCAGTACCCTGGAAAGAAGTAAACATCCATCCAGTTCCTAAAAAAGGTGCCTCTTCAGATCCATCAAACTACAGACCAATAGCTATAACTTCCACTCTTGGTAAAGTCTTTGAAATTATATTAAATAATCACATAATTAAGCATCTTGAGAATAATAAATTAATCAGTGAAAGGCAACATGGTTTTAAACGATGTAGATCAACTGCAGACATTCTTTGCCTTCTTACGCATCAAATCAACCAAGCTACAGACCAACATGGTGAAACACATACTGGATATATCAAAGGCATTTGATAGAGTCTGGCATCAATCCTTATTGTCGAAGATGTCACACTACGGCCTTGCATCATTAGTTCCACTAATTTCTTCTTATCTTCATAACAGAAAAATATGTGTAATGGTAGATGGCCTTTATTCTCAATTTCACTCAATAAATGCTGGTGTTCCCCAGGGATCAGTTTTGGCCCTAACTCTGTTCCTCATTCATATCAATTATCTCATATCTACCACTCATAATCCAATACATTCCTACGCAGATGACTCAACACTCCACAGTTCCTTCACATTTACCAATTCTTTCACCCAGCCCGATCTTATAAATTCAAAAATAAATACTGCAATTTCTCTGAACCAGGACCTTTCTAGAATTAATGAATGGGGACAAAAGAATCTAGTTTCCTTTAACCCTTATTTAGCGGCGAGCAACATAAGTCGAGTTAAAAAAAGCTGGACTATGTGGCGGCGCTCGACATAACTCGAGTGGCAATTTCAGCACGTAATGTGGCTGAGAGAGAGAGACAAGTGGTGGCAGGAGACTAGCGAGCGTATGACTGCTCCAGACCACCGCGGCGAACCTACTGACACAAATCTCAGCTCCCTCCTCCCTCTCTCACTCGCTACATACTCAATTATGTACTGAAAGTACCGAATTACCTGCTTTTTGCACTCGCGTTGCACGGTTATTGCAAGAAAACTATCCATCATACAAGGATCGTTATGTGTCATTCGAAAGCTCTGTTTATGCCCTTTCAGGGATAGGTACTTGTTTTACGTTCTGGGTCTTATTTAGGCATGAAAATGATCACGTAAACAGCCCTATTTTGGCTAAAAACACCCGCTGTGCGGTACACATAAATAAACCGCATAGGCCGCTCGTAAGGTGTTATGCAGAAAACCAAGTATATTAATTTTCTAACCGACAGAATCTCACTGACTCCCATATATTTTTTAATTATGTAAATATTCCCACTTCCCCTAGTATTGACATTCTCGGTGTAACATTAACTACTAACTTGAGCTGAACACATTATGTTAGAAGCATTGCTAAGAATGCCTCTAAAAAACTGGGACTCCTGTACAGAGTTCGAGAATTCTTCACTGACGAGCAGTTGGCCGTAATATATAAAAGTCATGTGCGTTCTCAGATGGATTACTGTTCACCTCTGTGGGGTGGAAGTGGAGTGGTTGCATTGAGGCAGTTGGACCAAATTCAAAATAAAGCTATTAGATTAATCAATAACCCTGCAATCACACAGGACCTTCCTACATTATCCATACGAAGAAACGTTGCATCCCTTGCATTATTCTACAGATATTTTCACAGCAATTGTTCCGAGGAACTTGCTTCAATTGTGCCTCCTCTCCACATCTTTCCCCGTAGAACTAGGGCAGCTGAGAGCGCCCATGAATTTACACTTTCTCCTCCACAATGCAGAACTTCTGCTTATCAGAATTCATTTATCCCCAGAGCTACTACTCTTTGGAATTCACTTCCCTCGAATTGCTTTCCACAAACTTACAATCTACAAATGTTTAAATCCAGTTGTTACAAACATTTAATGAATGGAGGATGCCTTTAGGCACATGGACCTTTTTGTTTTATCTGTGTTTTTCCTTCCTCCGTTCATTGTCTCTTAAAAAAAATGCATGTGACGAGAAGTACCGAGCAGGTGGAAGTGGAGGGTACAGTAATAGTGGCCCTGGTCCCACATGTAACAATAACGGTGGAGACAAACAGAAATCACAAAATTCAGCCCAACCTGATTCCAGTGTTGTTAGGTGTTATGGGTGTAAACAGACCGGACATATTAAACCAAACTGTCCCAAGGCAAAGTCTTCTGCAGCGCTTGTTAAGCCTGTGTCGTTAGTTGTTGGTATCCATGGAGGAGGGGATGAATCTTTGTTACCGAGGTTGGAGGCAGGCCGAAGGGTGAAGCATGGGGTACCAACGGCCGTGGCACAGCCTGCCCCCGACAAAGTGTCTCAACTAGGTACTAATGCAGGTCCAGAAGCTTGGTGCCGGGCTTTCGTTCATGAGGGTGAAGTAGAGCTGTGTGGGAAGGTGTATCCAGTCAAGGTTCTTAGGGATTTGGGAGCTCAGCAGTCCATGTGTTTGAACTTGACGGGAAAGCCGATAAAATCTGACGAGTTTGTGCTATGTCGACTGTCGAGGTGTAAATACTGAGGCCTGTTATAGCCTTGTTCCTGTTCATCTTAGGTGTCCTGTAGTCACGGCGACGGCGAAGGTAGCGGTCGTGGACACATTACCTGTGGAGGGGATTGATTTTCTGCTTGGAGCAGATATGGCAGGGAGTAGAGTCTTTCCACCACCGGTAGTGGTGTTGGAGCAGGTACAGCCAGAGGTAAGGAACAAGGAGGCTAAGAAGCTGCCTCCCGATTTGTTTACGGTGTGTGCGGTCACAAGATCTATGGCCCAGGTTGCACAGCCGGAGGAATTGTTTGGGGAGGAGATAGATCTGATCGAGGGGATGTACAGTAATGAATCTGCATCACCCATAGATTCGACTGATCTGCAGGGTGCTGAGGGTGTGCAGGACGAGGAGGAAGGCTCAGCAGAAAGCTCCTCACTCGTTTCGCCCGGTGCCAGAGGTGATACTGAAGGGAGTGATCGGGTCCCTACGGGAGGACCGATTGATCCTGTATCATCGAATCATACCGACTTGGAGGCTATACCTAATCTTACCACCGTGGCACCGGGGAAGATTGGTGAGGCGCAGCAGAGTGATGCTTCATTGACACATTTTGTTTTCTAAGGTCGGAGAGAGTATTACAGACAGACGTAAGACCCATCAGCTCTGCCATATTAACATGTTGAAGAGGTACTACCGTGCGTCGGGCACACAGGCTATGTCACCTCATGGGGCTAGCCGAGAGAGTGGCCTGGGCGCCGATCAGTCACCTGCTGGTGTTAATGGGGAGTTGTCTGAGGCAGTTTGTGCTACTGTATCCGCTCAGAATGGGTCAGTGGGGAAAGTTGAGTCAGATACGGTCAATTTCTTGCCCATGTTATTGACTCGGGAGTTGGAGTCGGAGGTGCAGGGTGAGCCCGGGCCTGGTGGATGGTGGTTGGATAACCCGGGTCCCGGGGCTAGCAGTTCATGCACTGTGGGAACGCCGGGCAAGGCTCCTGCAGTGCCTCTCAACCCCCCTCTGCACTCTCCCCATTACTCCGGTCCCAGGGACCAGGATGCCGTGTCTCGTTGCCCTGTCCTGGTTGTAGAAGGCATGAAGGAGGAGCAGGAGGAGGAGAGGGAGCTTTTCCAAGGTGAGGCTGTGCCGGCTGGGACATGGGCCGAGAACGGGTACCTGGCCCTGCGGGAGAAATTGACCCATTTACCTCTGGAAAGGGTTGAGGAGATGTTTACTACCTTGTGGGCTTATCCACACGTGTTCGGGGATGCACCAGGTTTGACATCTTGGGTGGTGCATGACATCGATGTGGGAGAGAATAAGCCTATAAAATTACCACCTTATAGAGTTAATCCACAGAAGCAGCTCGCTCTTGATGCTGAGCTGAGGTATATGGTTGATAAGGACCTCATCAAGAAAAGCTGGAGTGAGCGGTCAAGCCCAGTAACTTTGCAGCCTAAGCCTGATGGTAAGATCCGCTTCTGTGTCGATTTTCGCAAAGTAAATTTACTCTCCAAGACAGATACCTACCCTTTACCGAGAGTCGATGACTCGGTAGACAAGATTGGGGCAGCCACGTTCATCACATAAGTGGACTTAGTTAAAGGCTATTGACAAGTCCTGTATGGTTGTCATGTGAAGCTACAACAACCTTGATGATCCTTTCTTGCACAAGGATGTAGAATAAAAGTCCAGAGATAAGTTTATAGGTTCTATATTAGCCAGAGATACAGAGAGCTGGGAGGCACTGTTATGCTGAGTGCCGACCGGATGTTACTGAGGCAACATGTACAATGTTGCCAGATATATTTGGTGCAATATTGCCGCTACTACAGGGTACGGTATATTACCATGGGATATTAAACAATGATAGTATTGCCCTGAAAGTACATGTGTGTATGTTGCAATATGATTAAGGCATGTGTACACTCTGTATATATGTTATGTGTGCACTTAACCTATATCAACACCTCCCTCCCCCTTCAAGCTCGCAATACGTTGTCGAGCTGACTCTTTTTCTAGGAGCCTTTCAGACCTACGTGGGGCCATGGGGGAAGTGAAGGACTCTCTTTCCGGGTCCGTGCAAGACACAGGGATCTCAGGGTTATGGGGGAGGGGTTCAACACCAGGGGAATTCACTGGGCGGAGGAAGCGACGGTTCCGCCAATATATCTTATCACTGGGGAGACGAACCTCATAATCCCTGGACCTGCCGCAGCCCATGACGACCCCAACCTTGTCCCAGCGGTGAGAAGTCGGGTCTTGGATCCGCACTGTGGTGCCGACTCTCAACCTGGGAAGGGGGCGTGCGTGCTGGTCATAGTTTCTCTGCACCAGCGCAGTGTGGGTGGCTGCACGGCGGTCACAGTCCTCGGCCTTGGCTTGCCACTCTGCTGCAAAGGAATGGGGATGAGCAGGGACACAAGACAGTAATGGGTGGCCATACAGGATTTGTGCCGGGGAGCGGCCTGTGAAGTTCGGGGTGTTGCGCGGACCTCCAACAGTCCACGGTCAAAGTCCTCACAGTCGATGTTGCCTGAAGGAGCCGTCTTCAATATGAGGTGTTTGATGGACTTGACGGCAGACTCGGCATGACCGTTGGATTGTGGGTAGTGTGGGGAAGAGACCAAGTGATTGACTCCCCAACGCTCCATGAAGGTCCAGAACTCACGGCTAGTAAACTGTGGGCCTCCATCTGTACGTAGGCGGAGGGGTACACCAACTTCCCTGAAGTAGCGGCAGAAGATCCTGATGGTGTTTGAAGCGGTAGTATCTCCTTTGCAGGGTACGACAACGGGCCAGCCTGAGAGTCGGTCTGTTACGACGAGGAAGGATTTCCCCTCCACAGCGAAGAAGTCAGCTGAAGCAGACTCGAAAGGCCTAGTTGGGTTGTCGTCGTTGATCATGGGTTCCTGCTGCTGACTAGGCTGTAAGACCTGACACGGCTCACAAGCTTGAACTGTGTTGGCGATATCCGAGTTGATGCCAGGCCAAAAGACAGCCTGTCGCGCCCTACGGTTAGTGGCCTCCACGCCTCTGTGACTATCATGCAGGCGAGCCAAGGTGTGGCGGCGGAGGGCTTCAGGAACCACAACCCTCGCTCCGTACAGGACGAGTTCACCATCTGCTGACAGGTAGTCTAGAAGTTTCCAGAATGGGAGTAGAGAGTTGTGCAGGTCGTAGCGGTTGGTGGGGAAACCCGAAGTAACGCACTCACGCAGGCGGATGTACACAGGATCCGCTCTGGCTGCGTCTCGGAGTTCCTGGAGAATCCTGTCTGTGTCCTGTGAAGGAGAGTTGACGTCGGTGGCGGCGGCGTTGACAGTCACGAGGGACCTGAGGTGAACCGTGGCATCGGCACATGCTAACTCATCCTCTGGCGTCGGGTGGCTGACAGGGGCCTGTGACAACGCATCAGGGATGCAGAGCAACCTGCCAGCGCGCCAGACGGCTGTGAAGAGGTAAGGTGCGGATTTCTCCTTCAGACTTTGGAGGTGGGGATTTTCAACCGCATCAAGGGTGTAGTTGTTGAAGATGGGGATGAGGGGGCGATGGTCCGTCATGATGGTGAAGTGTTGCAGTCCGATGAGGTAGAACTTGCACTTGGACATTGCCCAGACCACGGCTAGCATCTCCAGCTCAATGGTGGCATAACGGGATTCGGGGTCGCTTAGGAACCTCGAGCCACACTGAACTAAGCGGAGACGGTTGTTGCCATGATCCTGTAGGAGGGCGTATCCAATACCGTTGAGGTGGGACGCATCAGTTTGTAGAATCACTGGTAGGGAAGGGTCGAATGATGCCAGGACGGGTGGACTGAGCTGGGCAGCCTTTACCTGGCGGAAAGCCTCACATAAACCACAGCGGTCCACATAAACGACCTCTTCGGGCTCATCAGGGGGCGCAGGGGCTGAGTGGCAGTGGCGATGTCGGGGGTGAACTCCGCCAGCTGGTTCACCAAACCCATGAAGGCGCAAAGGTCGGTGATGTTGGCTGGTGTCGGGAAGTTCTTGATCGCTCCGACTTTGCCAGGGTCAGCCGAGATGCCCTCACCTGAGAGCGTGTACCCACAGAAGTTCACACTGGGTGGGGCGACCACGAACTTGTCCTTGTTTAGTGTGATCCCACTGTCGCGGCACCGTATGAGCACTTCATGGATACGCTGAAGATGTGTGTGGAAGTCCTCGTCATAGAGCAGCACGTCGTCGACAACTTTGGCACAATTTTGCACCCCTTGGAGGGCCTGCGAAGGCAGAAGGCGTCACCTGTTGCAGCAAAACCCATTGGACTTCTACAGTGTTGGAAACGGCCATACGGTGTGATGAAAGTTTTGAGATGCTGGTCCTCCTCCGCAAGTTCCATCTGCCATTATCCACTCAGGACGTCTGCCGTTGTGAAGAATTTCACCTGCGGGCCACACTGCGGATCGCTTCGAATGGCGTCGGTGAGGGGTGGGCTGGGCGGGAAACTTGGCAGTTGAGCTTGGTGAGGTCTACGGTGAGGCGAACTTCGGAGTTGGGCTTGGCGACGACGACGAGGGGGTGGCACCACTCCGAAGGTTCATCGCCGGCCAGTTTGATGATGCCTTGTGCCACTAGCGAGTCCAGCTTCTGCTTGACTTTGTCCCTGAAAGCAAAGGGGATCTGCCGCGGGGTGTAGATGGCAAAAGGCACGGCATCGTCCTTGAGGTGGATCCGCATTGGGGGACCCTTCATAGGCTTGAGTGGAGCTGTCTGGAGATCCTTCTTGGAGACCAACACATCCTTGAACTCTCGAAGAAAGAACTCCTTGGCTTGTGCAGGTGACGTGGTGGCTGTGAAGGGTAGCTCCTTACACCTGTTGATGTGTTTAACCTGTAGAATTGGCTTGGGGAATTCCGCTAAGATGATGACCAATTCTTGACAGTGGCATTTGGACAGAAGCGGCATCTAAACACCCTCGCGGACTTGGATTGTGGCCGAACAGGAGCGTTTGCTGATGGTGAGTTGTGCATGAAACGTCCCCAAAGCAGGAGCCATTGCAGAGCCATCCGCGTTGAGCGTTGTTGTCGGAGGCGGAGGTTGTAGGCTGCTGAGAGGAATCCGAAGTATGTCGAGGTGTCGTCGGCCGATCACTGTGATGTCTGCACCTGTGTCTGGAAGCATGTGGAGTTTTCTGGTGGTGCCGCTGTAGGTGAGACTCACGGATGTCAGTGTGGGTGCCTGAACAGGTGATCCCACACGTCGGCAACTTGTGGTCTTCTTTGCTGTAGACGTGTTGTGGGAGGAAGCGTTGTTGTCCTGTGTGGCGGGCGTCTTGGAAGATCTGCAGCATTTGTCGTAGTGGCCCATAAGGTTGCAGCGACGACACTGGGCGGTGGCAGCAGGGCAAGCAGGAGTCCTAGACTTATGACCACGACGGCCACAGTTAGTGCAGGTGTAGTCTTCAGCCGGGCACTTGTTCTTGTCGTGCCGGCGAGCACAACGCTGGCAGGCGGCAGCCGACGCCAAGGACAGTTGCGAAGTGGAGAACTTGTCGCGTTGCTTAACTTGCTTGTTTTGCTTGTACGCTGACACGGCGTTAACCTGGGACGGTGGGGCATGTATGGCTGACGTAGCGCTGCGAGTGGCCTCGTATGAACGGCAAGTGTTGACGATGTCCTCTAATGAAGGGGTGGCGTCGAGGGAAAGCAGCTTCTGTACAAGTTCTTCGTCATGTATGCCCATTATAATGACCATCTTGAGTTGGGTCTCCTTGCAGGCTGAAGAGTTCCCTGGGCAGACGTCAATTTCTTCGGCGATGTGGCAGAGGCGGACGTAGAAGTTGTTGAATGACTCGCCCTGTTTTTGCTTGCAACTGAACAGGTCCCTGCGACGGAGAGCTCCATTGCGAGAATTCTTGATGTGCTCCTGAAGTGCATCGAGAACTGTGTCAACGGTCTTGTCAGTGTCAGGGGGTATGCTTAAGGTGTGCTCCAAAAGCCGCTGTGTCTCCAGGGTTAAGCACATCCGCATCTGGATCAGTTGTTTCTCCCTCGGTAGTTTAGATAAGTCTACCATAATAGAGTAATCGTCCCACCGACGCCTCCATTCTCTGAAAACCTGGAAGGTGGCATCAGCACGAAGGGGTGGCGGGTTCTGGGTGATAGCATTCTGTGGTGGAGGAGGAGCTGTAGGGGTGGAGGATGTTGTGGAATGGGGTGGTGTCCCCGGTGAGGTGGGTGTAGGTGCGGTGGCAGGTGGGGTAATTTGGGCCAGAGCCTAGGGCGGAGAACTTGGCATCGTCCACCTGTCTCCTGTGGTCCTCCTCCATTTGTCGTCTGGTTTCCTCCTCCTGTCGTCGGTGTTCCTCCTCCTGTCTTCTGCAGTCCTCCTCCTGTCTTCTGATATAGTCGTCCCGTTGTCTGCATTGCTCGATATACTGTATGAGCTGAAGGAGGTCTGCACTTGTGGTAGGTTGTAGACTTGCAGGGTGTGGTGACAGGGGTGGCATCCCCCTATAGTGTAGGGGAGGTAAAGTGGGGGGAGGTGGAGTGAAATGAGGGGTGGTGAGAGGAGAGGTTGGAGTGGAATGAACTGACTGGTACCCCGTACCAGTAACTCCAACAGTATCTCCATCATTATCTCCACCATTATCTCCCTCCCCAGTATGGTCGTGTGGGGTGTCTCTGGGCTCCCCATGAATCTGCTCATCTCCCTCCATAATTGGTTGATAGCTGACACACTGTAGTCTTGCAGGAACGATGAAAATGTGCAGTACAACTGGAATAGTTTAGTTAAAAGTGCAAGAAATTATCTGTGCTAGAGAGAGTGAGTGCGTGAGTGCGGTAGGCTTGGCAACACCGTGTTGGCTTGGCAGCGATGTGCGTGTACCTCTGTGTGCGCATGTACCGCTAGCTGTAGGGCAAGTTGAGGGCCACTGAGGGGTGAGAACTCAGTGTTGCTGGAGACATCAGAGGGGGAGGGTATTCTACTCCTCGCTCTTGTCCAGCTGTGTTTCAGCAGCTATAACCCACACAGCAAGTCGAGAATGGGCACAAATGACATGGGACATATAATAAAGGCACTGCACTACACTCTTAAGCACTTCACTGCACTATAGAGCACTGCACAATAATATATCCAGGGTAGGAGAGGTGAGGTCTTGCAAGATGGCACTGGGAGGCACTGTTATGCTGAGTGCCGACCGGATGTTACTGAGGCAACTTGTACAATGTTGCCAGATATATTTGGTGCAATATTGCCGCTACTACAGAGTACGGTATATACCATGGAATATTAAACAATGATAGTATTGCCCTGAAAGTACATGTGTGAATGTTGCAATATGAGTAAGGCATGTGTACACTCTGTATATATGTTATGTGTGCACTTAACCTATATCAACAAGTCCCACTAACCGAACGTGCCAAGAAAATCGCTAGTTTTGTGGTGGGTGGAGGAGTGTATCAGTGCCAGGTAATGCCTTACGGCTTGAAAAATGCTCCCGCCACATTTCAGCAGTTAACCCTTATTTAGCGGGTGGTCAGGTATTTTACACTGTACCGCTCAGCGGGCATAATCCCGAAATATTCGCTCAATTTCACTCGCCCTAGCGCCGTTACTATGGCTCCAATGCGAACGAAACGATCATTTTTGGAAAGAGCAACTCTTCGTCTACCCATATAAGTCTATGAATGGATGTTATGAATGAGTGTGGAGGGTGGGAAGAGGTGAGGAAGAGGAGGTACTTTTTGGTCTATTTCCCAGGCGCGTTCGGTTGCGTTCGCTTTGGCCTGACTTCGGCCTCTAGCGCGTCTAGTATTCCTTCGGTAATCGGTCTTATTTTTCTCTTATTTCTCCTTATTTCTGTATTCTCTCTCTCTCTCTATCTCTCTCTCTCCTGTCTGTCTGTCTGTTTCTCTTTCTCTCTCTCTGGCTTGCTCGCTTTCCCTCTCTCGCGCGCTTTGTCTCTCTCTCTCTTCCTCATCCGTATATGTAATTCTCATTATTATTTTCTCTAATCTCTCTCACTCCTCCTGTCTGTCTGTCTCTCTGGCTCGCTCGTTTTCCCTCTCTTGTGCTCCCTTTCCCTCTTCCTCATCCGTATATGTATTTCTCATTATTATTTTCTCTAACTAATCCCTCTATTTAATTTATTTGCTTGTAATATTTCTGTATTATTATATCTTTTTCACTCTGTCTTCAGTTCAGTTTCTGTATTCTCTCTATACGGTGGGAATGGTATTTCGTATGAGGGATGTGCAGCACAAATATTCAATCTTTCGTTGTTTGGTTGTTTGTATTACCGTAAGAAATTTACTGAACGCCTGCAAATAATACGCTATAAAATGCTTGCAATCAAACTCTCAAGCAATTTCAAGGTCACATGCAATTATAAATGTAGGCTATAGGTAGACCCAGAGAGGAAGAGACAAGAGAGAGAGAGAGTGTCGTGATAATATAACAATGTTACATATGTATCATATATATATGAAAAAATAATATACGGTAGGCCTACATCTGTTCCCCACAATCATATAATGCCAAGCACAAATATTCAATCTTTCATTGTTTGTATTACCGTAAGAAATTTACTGAACGCCTGCAAATAATACGCTATAAAATGCTTGCAATCTCTCTATTTTCTCTAATCTCTCTCACTCTTCCTGTCTCTCTCTCTCTCTCTCTCTGGCTCGCTCGCTTTCCCTCTTCCTCATCCGTATTATGTATTTCTCATTATTATTTTCTCTAACTAATCCCTCTATTTCATTTATTTGCTTGTAATATTTCTGTATTATTATATCTTTTTCACTCTTTCTTCAGTTCAGTTTCTGCATTCTCTCTCTCTCTCTCTCTCTCTGTTTCGCTTGCTTTGCAGGAATTTTGTTTTTGTTTTATATAATATATAATAATTTACTTATCATTACTTACTATATCGTATAAACAATAGTAGGTAGCCAACTTACCATAATACCGATACACCAAACCGATCCGCTTGCGGTTTTGTTTATCACCTGTTTACTAAAGTGCCACCATTATCGATTTTCTTGGAGCCGACTAGAGCGGGAGGGTTACCAATTGAAATTAAATCCGCTAGCATATATTGTTAGATGTAAGACATGATAAATACCACTAGAAATATGAATTGGCAAAATCCATATAATATCACTTCGAAATTGTTCTGAAATTTCAAAACAAAACCGCTAGTGTAAGTCATTGCTGCTAGATCGAAGTAAAGGTCTCTAGATCTAGCGGAAGTCGCTATACGTATTGGCAGTACTGCACACTCATTCATTTCATTCATTCATTTTCTATTGAGCTCGTCCTGGAATCTTTACGACTCTGAATCTTACGATTGCCGACGGCGATACGTTGTTGACATTGTTGTTGATGTTCCAGTGGAGGGATGAACAAAATATTGTCCTTGTCCAATAATAGCTATTTCATAGTCCCACAGGACTTATTTTGATATATTTATCAAATTTATTGAACGCCTGAAAATAATACGCTATAAAATGCTTGCAATCAAACTTTCAAGCAATTACAAGGTCACATGCAATTATAAAAAGGTATATTGTAGACCACAATCTTCGCCAAGCTTCGTTGTTGCTTGTATTATCGTGAGAAATGTACCATACACCCTGGTTATCGTGAGAAATTTACCGAACGCCTGCAAATAATACGCTATAAAATGCTTGCAATCAAACTCTCAAGCAATTTCAATGTCACATGCAGTATAGGTAGACCCAGAGAGGAAGACAGACAGAGAGAGAGGGGAGGTCAAAAACATCTGCTAGGTGTGATTTCCCCTGGGAGGGAAGAGAATAGTTAGGGGCGTGCCCTGGCCTACATCAGACAAAGAGAGTACAAAGGAGTACAAACAAAGAGAGTGAGAGAGAGAGAGTAGTGATAATATAAAAATGTTACACATGTATCATATAATATATGAAAACATAATATATACGGTAGGCCTACATCTGTTCTCCACAATCATATAATGCCAAGCACAAATATTCAATCTTTGGTTGTTTGTATTACCGTAAGAAATTTACCGAACGCCTGCAAATAATACGCTATAAATGCAAAGGAAATTTCTTGTTGAGTGCAATTTTGAGGACGTAATGTGCTCTGAGAGAGAGCGGAGCGGTGATTAGGAGCATAAATTACCTCAAGATCGCTCGCCACACAGGGAATTCTATAAGGAAAATACCGTATTTTAGGGTTTTTGCACTCGTGTTTTACGATCGTTGAAAGACAACCAGTGATCGTAAAAGGATGGTTCGGGTGTCATTGGAAAGCTCAATTTACGCACTTTCAGGATACATACTTGTATTACGCTCTGGGTCTTGTTTATGCATGAAAAAGAGCACGGAACAACCCCATTTAGGGTAAAAAAAAAAACCCGCTGGGCGGCACAGTGAAATATACTCCACCAACCGCTCGTAAGGTGATAAAATGCTTGCAATCACATTTTCAAGCAATTATAAAATATAAATTGTACTTACTGAGATGCGGTCTCAGGATGATAAGACCGCATCTCTAGCTGCCACTAAACCTGCAGCCAACCCTACTCCTGCCAGCCACTCTGCTCCTGCCCGCCTCGCCCGCATATCAACGAGACAGGTGACACACATAAGACCTGAGTGGACTACACCAGTATACCCTGCCCAGCCAGCTTCTATGGCCCCTACCACCAGAGAGAAACATCAGAGGGGTAACTACGCTAAACACCCAGCTAACCACCCTAGACTTCCCCAGCCTGATCAACCAGCTACAGGTGGTACTCCTTTATTTTCCAACTTACCTTTCATCTCCCCCATCAATGACTGCCAAACTGCTCCAGACTTTCACTCTCTATTCACTAGTCTGCCATTTATATCACCCATCAAAACCCCTCAGGATCTTGCAGCCATCCAAGTCATGTCCTATTCCCGGGCTAGGATGGCGCATAAACCAGCAGTTCAACCCATGCAGCAGTTCTAAAAACCTTTCCTTATATGTATCATCCTGCACATGCCATTTCTCATCCACTTCCTCCCCCACCAGGAAGTGATCCCCCCATCTTATAACAGAATCTGCCCGGGGCATCTAGCTACAAGGTACAGCCAGAGTCCAGGCGCACCACCCCCAGAGCTACAAGGGCATAACCACCACGCGCCAAACGCCCTTGATCCTCTCAAGCCGGGCGCCTTAAGTAGGGGCAAGAAGATTGCCTTATACTCACCCAGCCTGGACATCTTTAACTAAGCTTGCCATTTGGTATTATTTAGTTCAGGGTAAGAACAGCCAGAGATAGCTGGTGTTCAACTTGTCAGTTGTGTGCTGTGATCGAAGATCTACCAGGTCGGGTTCCCCCTATCAGGAAGAGGACTAGCTTGGGCAACCCACTTTGGGCTCCCCCTTTCTGGCCTTCGATGCGGTGCACAAACCAAGTACCAAAGGATTCCTACCTTGTTATCTTCAAGGGATTATGAGGATAGTGATAGTGTAGTAACTTGAGATCTACCAGATTGGGTTCCCCCCATCAGGAAGAGGACTAATTTTGGGCAACCCACTTGGGCTCCCCTTTCTGGATTCTCTTTTTGCTACATGGTTCTGATAGTTCCACGAACTAGCAAGGAAGGAAGACACTTACCTTGACCCCCCTTAGACTACCTATAATGTCACTATCTAGACTGCTTGCCACTCTAGGTAGATCATTATGCTAGTCACCCTAACCCCCCAAACCTTGTAGCAGAACTCCAGCATATCCTTTGGGGATCACTGCACTGTGGGAGTGCAAGAGGAACCCGGTTGTCCCGTGGTAGGCGCCAAGGTCTAAGGAATCATCTTGTGACTCACCCTGGACCAGTAGCTGGAGTCATCGCGCCCAGCCGCCCCCCCCCTGGACCAACTTCCGGAGTCATCACGCCCAGCCGCCCTCCGGACTACTGGATCCTCCCTCGATCTATGGGCCCTCCTCTTCACTACAGCTCTCCTTTAAGTGCTTTTGTACCGTTTCTGGGTATAGAGTTGACTCAGGGTTGTGGTAGAAGTTATCTTCAAGGGTTCTCATTAACATTACGTCTTGCGAGAGGTCTTTCTTCTCCCTACTTAAATTGACGTTAATTAGCCCACTTGCCGGGACCCATTATACATACCTATCAGGGGATCCTTATATATGCACCTTCCCGGGTTATTGGTCTCCCATAGCCCGACAGAGGGGGCGTGCTTATATAAGACCCATAGCATCAAACACAAACACATATTTACACGTAATCTAGTCCCTTTGTATAACTTCTAGCCTAATTCATTTAACATTCTGTCAGGTTCATAACTCGAATAGATTTCACTCTATCTCAGCTCCCGACGATTGTTGCCTCAGCCTTCAGCACCTTGCTAGTACACAATTAGAGTTAAGGATTAATCTTTGCCAGGTGAGATCTAGCACACCTATAGTATTAATATCATTTGTGAGCCTTTCCGAGCCCACTTCATTGTTGATGACCACTTGGCCATTATTGCTTTAGAGTCAGTTAACATCACTATATGCCGGGGACATCATTGCATGATCCAGACGGCATTTGCCATTACTGCACTCTTGTCTTTTGTTGAGATCCTCTCTGAGATCTATTTGGGTAGGAGGTGTACCTCCACCATTTTGGATACCTTATAATTGTATCCTAGGAGTATTATTATTACCTTGAGTCCGGACCCATTGTCCGACTCCTATTGCGTACTTGATAACCTGAGTATTGTATGTCTTAATTATTCTTATTGTTGTTGATGATCTCCAGGTTACAGGTATAAAATATATGTCTTGCTCCTCCATGAACCAGGTGTTAAACTGAATAAAACCCATGTTAACTTGTTACCTGTGTACTTACTATCCTGCCGTGTTGTCTCTTTATTTAAAGTTTAAGGTATACCTATCCAGTTAGAGAGCTGCTCATTGTACAAAGAATATCTCGCGTTCCAATTTGGACCGGGCATAACACTGGTGACAGCGGTGTCTCTTTCTCGAAGGTAGCCTTTCAGGTTTTTCCTGCTTTAAATATTTTGAGAGTATCACGACAGGGGTAAGTAGTCAGGATGGCAGGGAAAGCACTGGATATTATTCCTTTTAGACCAGAGGAAACTGACATTGCCACCTATTTAGAGGTTGTCAAGCCAGTGCTTGACATCATATTTAAAGATGAAGTTGCCCCTAAAATACATACTGTAGTCATGAAGCTGGGGCAGTCTATGGCCCTAGTTTCCAGTTATGTAAAAGAGAACCCCGGAATGACCTGGGAACAGTTTGAAACATACACTAAAACTGCCATTAACCCCGTCTTAGGTACTGTAATAGCCGACCAGCAATTTCACGCCATCACCTACGACGGGGACCTCGACGCCACCATCAGCAAGCTTACCAGGCTGGCTTCCACCGCATTCACAACGGCTACAGCTGCAGAGAGGAAGGAGAACGTCCGCCGGACCCTGATGAGGATCCTTCCGCGTGCAGTCCGGGACCACTTTGCCATCACAGAACCGGCCGGATATGATACAGACCTCCCTATCATACGCCGTATTCTGGCCCTGCAAAAATCCCAGGAGCAAGGAAAGATCGCAGGTATCCAACGAGCTCCCACTAAGCCACAAGGAGCTCATTCCGGACCAACCTACCACCCTAGCCGCAACCAGGACAAGCCGGAAGAATGGGCCAGAGTCAAGCCTGGAGACTGGAAGCCCTGCGGGTCCCAGTGCCCTATTAATGGGTTGAAGAGGTCTTTTGCCGAGTTGCTGGCCAAACGCTCGAGGGTTCCACTGTTCTGGGGACAGATTCCCTGGCTGAAGCCCTCCAGAAGAGTTGCCACCATCCTAGAAGACGGCACCGCAGGAGCTGAGGATTACGACGAGACAGCTGCAGAGGTTGGTGACCCGGACGACCACAGTACAGTCGAGCCGGAAGTCATCAAACCGGGTTTTTAGACCGCCCCCGCCCACCAACTTGCAAACTGGCGGGGGCTCGAGATAGGGGCAGCTATGATATGATAAAGCCTCCCATTTACACCCACCTGACCATCCAGGGAGTCAACTCTCGACTCCTTGTCGACACCGGAGCTTCAAGATCCTGTATTTTTTCCTCTTACCACCAGAGACATCACAACACTTTTGGACCGGTTCAACACTCGTCCACCACCCTCATTGATGCCAACGACAACCTTGTTCCTAGTACTAGCATCACGGCCCCACTGTATGTGGCCACCCCTCAACCTAACCACGGCCATCACCACGCTTTCATGGTATTTCCCTCCCAAGAAACCACCTATGACGGATACCTGGGATTCGACCTTCTCACGGCCCTTCGCACTACTATCCAGTGTGTTGAAAGAAGATTGTTATTTTCCACCAAACCCCCAGGACTCACCACTCCGAAGATTGCCACACCACTCCATGACCCTCCTCAAACCTTGAAAGCCATCCGTGTTGCATCGGCCATCACCATTCAACCCATCACCTTGCTGCCACATCATGAACATTGGGTACCCATCCATCCAGCCCTCAACGGAGAACTCATTCACACTCCCTCTCTTCAGAGCCCTTTTGACAGGGATTGTCTCACTGCTCCTGCCATTTTAAAACAAAATGCAGTAAGAATAGCCAACATCTCCGACCACCCTATCACCCTACCCCGGGGTCTCACCATCGGAGAACTAGAGACATATGATGACCAGCCTTCAACCGACACCACCACCTCCATTCCTGCATCAACTCCATCACTCCCAGACGTTCCTACTCACCTCACCCCTCAACAAAAGGACGATCTGTGCCAGTTAATGGCCGAATACCAGGACATCTTTGCCACCAACTCCCAAGATGTAGGCCACACCCATGTCCTAGAACACCACATTCACACTGTTGGACCCCCAGTCAGACAGGCTATACGAAGAAAGAACCCCCTTCAGCGCCAAGAAGAACAGAAGCAAGTTGCAGAGATGTTAGAAGCTGGCATTGTCAACCCATCAACTAGCCCTTGGTCCTCTCCAGTGGTACTGGTCAAGAAGAAGGATGGGTCATCTCGATTCTGCATCGACTACCGACAACTCAACGATGTCACCATCAAAGATGCCACCCCACTACCACACATCGACGACTCCCTAGACTCCCTCTTAGGGGCCAGATGGTTCTCCACACTGGACCTGCAATCCGGATACTGGCAGGTCCCCGTCGCCCCCACCGACCAAGAAAAAACAGCTTTCTCCACCAGCCAAGGGAAGCTTTACGAATTCTCCGTGCTGCCATTCGGATTATGTAACGGTCCCGCCACCTTCTCCCGACTGATGGAATCTGTACTTCAGGGATTAACTTGGGAAACATGTCTGGCGTACTTGGACGACATCATAGTATTTGGTCGTACCTGGGCAGAACACCTCCAACGCCTCAGCCAAGTTTTCCAGAGGATCCGACAAGCCGGATTAAAGCTGAAGCCTACTAAATGCACCATGGCTCGACATCAGGTCCAATTCTTAGGACATCTGGTGTCAGAAGAAGGACTTGCACCTGACCCCAAGAAACTCCAAGCCATCCAGGAGATCCAACCCCCGAAGTCAGTAAAAGGAGTAAGAGCTTTCCTAGGCCTTGCCTCCTACTATCGGAGATTTGTGAAGAATTTCGCCACCATTGCCAGACCTCTACACGACTTAACTAGGAAGGAAGAACCTTTTGTGTGGACCCCCGACCGTCTCCAAGCCTTCACCTCCCTCAAGGATCTACTCGTGTCTTCCCCTGTCGTCTCTTTTCCGGACTACCAACTACCCTTTAGACTCTACACCGACGTGTCCCTTCTCGGCGTCGGTGCAGTCCTCTCCCAAAATCGAGAAGGACGAGAGCACATCATTGCTTGTGCCAGCCGGACCTTAACCCCAGCAGAAACCAACTACCCGGTAACTAAAAGAGAATGCTTAGGCATCGTTTGGGCCCTCCAACACTTCCGGGCCTACCTAGCTGGCGTCAAGATCACCATCATCACTGACCACCAAGCCTTACAATGGCTCAGGAAATCTGATTCTAAGAATGCCCTAACAGTCCGTTGGCGAGAATCACTTGAGGAGTTTGATTTTGAGATTTCCTACAGGCCGGGAAAACTCCATACCAATGCAGACGCCTTATCCCGGCTCCCACTGGCACCAGAACAACTCAACACCATCCAAGAACCTCGACCACCACCTACTACCCCTCCCCCTCTCATCCAGGCCTACCTCCGGAACGACAAACCAACTTGGATCTCCACCCGACTTTTTGGCCTCTTACAAAGAAGGGGTGACGCCCTCTTTACCCCAGAAGGTCAGATTGTACTAGGGCCTGAGGATGCTGAACAAATGATGTCTTCTTTGCACACCAACAACGGGATCCATCTAGGCCAAAAGAAGTTGGTGAACACGTTCAAAAACATCTACTGGACTCCTCGCCCCTACACCACGGCCAAGAAAATCACTGAAGCTTGCCGTGCCTGCACCCTGGGAAAAGACCAAACACGCACCCCAGGACCTTCCGGCAAACTCATCGCTTCTAAACCCTGGCAACTTTTGGCAGTAGACGTCATGGGACCTCTACAAAACGACAGGGGATACCGCTACATCATCACCTTCGTGGACACGTACTCAAAATACGTGATCGCCTGCCCTGCCAGAGAACACACTGCTATGGCCGTCACCGAGGCATTATTACAACATGTCTTTCCCTATTTTGGATTGCCACAGGCAATCCACTCCGACAATGCCCCTGAATTCACCGGGCAAATTTGGACGCAGATCTCCGAAATGTTTGGATTTCACATCAGCCACTCTTCACACTACTGGCCAAAAGGAAACTCCATCTGCGAGCGCTCTCATAGAACCATCGCCAATCAAATCCGGACACGCCTCCAACAGATGAACTCATCGGACTGGACCAGCCAAATTCGCATCATACAATGGGGAATAAACACCTGCCCCAGACACAACGGGATCACCCCTCATGAGATGGTTTTTGGGAGCCCACCTCTCCTCATACCACTACGTCACCTAGCTGCCCCTACTGAGGCCTCACCAGGTCTAAATACCAACCTCGTCCACCTCAGGAACCGCCTACGTCAGCTCCAGTTTTCCCAAGATCTCCAGCCTGATGAAGCCCCCAAGAACAACCCTCACCAAGTAGGCGACCTAGTCATGGTCGCCATCTTACCTGCACCCTCCAAACTGAAGCCACGGTACAAGGGTCCATTTGAGATCCTTAGGATCCCAAACTGTTTCCAGGTCATAATTAACTATCATGGGGAATCTCACACTTATAGGAATAGGTTTGTCAGAAGGTTTCAACCTATTAATAAGAATATTACTGTTATAGATGAGCCTGATCAGGATGTTGACTGTCCCCCTGTTTCAAATCTTCACCCTCAAACTTCCTATCTTTCCGGACCTGTCCCTCTCAACCATGCTGTCCCTCTCCCTCCACCTCTTTCCACTCCCCCTCTCAATTCTCCTTTGCCTGCCCTTCACTCTCCTGTACTGCAACCTCCTGTCACCCTTCCCACTCGCCTCAACCAGTTCACCCCTTCTCACCTTCCTAAACATCGACCTCCTCCTGTTCTCTCTACTCAAACCCAAACTTCCCCCTCCTGTCACTTTCACCCCTTCCCGCATTCCTAAGCCCAAATCTTCTCACATCTCCTCTCCTTCTCCCTCTCCTCTCGTTTCACCTCCGCAACCTCCTTCTCAACCATCACCTTTAATTAACCTTGCCACGTCTAGTCTTCCCCCCTCGCCACCACAACTCACCAACCCCCCCACTTTGCCTATCACCCCCAGCTTCCGTCCTAAAAAAAAACTCACCTACTCCTCCTATCTCTAAAACCCTACTTCCTTCTCCTCAATCTATTTCCCCTCCTTCTCAACTTCCCAGGCGAAAAACAATATCCAAATTTCGCTCAATGTCACCTCTAACTCCATCTCCCCCATTTCCCAGACTCCCTTCTCATACCCGCTGTGGAAGACCTGTGAAGCCACCCACCAGATGGGAACCAGCCCTGTCTCAGCCTAAAGCGAGAAAGGTTAAGGATCAAGCGTCTTCAAGCTCCTCCCCCCAGCCTGGTACTTCGGCGTCCGCACCAAGCTCCTCCCCCCAGCCTGGTACTTCGGCGTCCGCACAACCTCATGACCTGGGCCAAGCCAGGCTCTCTGTCATCACTCTCCAACCACCTCCAGCCACGACAACGCCCTCACTGACGACCACCACCAAGATGAGGATTGACATGGTAACCCTGGCGCGGAACGACTCCACCAAAGTGATCAAGTCACCTCACCACCTCCTCGACCATTTGAGGTACTATGACTCCTCTTCTCTCCTCACCCTCACCGGAGACAAGATGGCCACCCCTAACAACCAGGGAGTCATTTATTACCACTTCCTCCAGCACCTGACCCCTGTCTACGAAGATAATACTTCAAGACATTACCATCTCCAGTCCCGGGGTCGGGACTTTTCTCTACCAGACGGTAGTGAGATGCGGTCTCAGGATGATAAGACCGCATCTCTAGCTGCCACTAAACCTGCAGCCAACCCTACTCCTGCCAGCCACTCTGCTCCTGCCCGCCTCGCCCACATATCAACGAGACAGGTGACACACATAAGACCTGAGTGGACTACACCAGTATACCCTGCCCAGCCAGCTTCTATGGCCCCTACCACCAGAGAGAAACATCAGAGGGGTAACTACGCTAAACACCCAGCTAACCACCCTAGACTTCCCCAGCCTGATCAACCAGCTACAGGTGGTACTCCTTTATTTTCCAACTTACCTTTCATCTCCCCCATCAAGGACTGCCAAACTGCTCCAGACTTTCACTCTCTATTCACTAGTCTGCCATTTATATCACCCATCAAAACCCCTCAGGATCTTGCAGCCATCCAAGTCATGTCCTATTCCCGGGCTAGGATGGCGCATAAACCAGCAGTTCAACCCATGCAGCAGTTCTAAAAACCTTTCCTTATATGTATCATCCTGCACATGCCATTTCTCATCCACTTCCTCCCCCACCAGGAAGTGATCCCCCCATCTTATAACAGAATCTGCCCAGGGCATCTAGCTACAAGGTACAGCCAGAGTCCAGGCGCACCACCCCCAGAGCTACAAGGGCATAACCACCACGCGCCAAACGCCCTTGATCCTCTCAAGCCGGGCGCCTTAAGTAGGGGCAAGAAGATTGCCTTATACTCACCCAGCCTGGACATCTTTAACTAAGCTTGCCATTTGGTATTATTTAGTTCAGGGTAAGAACAGCCAGAGATAGCTGGTGTTCAACTTGTCAGTTGTGTGCTGTGATCGAAGATCTACCAGGTCGGGTTCCCCCCATCAGGAAGAGGACTAGCTTGGGCAACCCACTTTGGGCTCCCCCTTTCTGGCCTTCGATGCGGTGCACAAACCAAGTACCAAAGGATTCCTACCTTGTTATCTTCAAGGGATTATGAGGATAGTGTAGTAACTTGAGATCTACCAGATCGGGTTCCCCCCATCAGGAAGAGGACTAATTTTGGGCAACCCACTTGGGCCCCCCTTTCTGGATTCTCTTTTTGCTACATGGTTCTGATAGTTCCACGAACTAGCAAGGAAGGAAGACACTTACCTTGACCCCCCTTAGACTACCTATAATGTCACTATCTAGACTGCTTGCCACTCTAGGTAGATCATTATGCTAGTCACCCTAACCCCCCAAACCTTGTAGCAGAACTCCAGCATATCCTTTGGGGATCACTGCACTGTGGGAGTGCAAGAGGAACCCGGTTGTCCCGTGGTAGGCGCCAAGGTCTAAGGAATCATCTTGTGACTCACCCTGGACCAGTAGCTGGAGTCATCGCGCCCAGCCGCCCCCCCCTGGACCAACTTCCGGAGTCATCACGCCCAGCCGCCCTCCGGACTACTGGATCCTCCCTCGATCTATGGGCCCTCCTCTTCACTACAGCTCTCCTTTAAGTGCTTTTGTACCGTTTCTGGGTATAGAGTTGACTCAGGGTTGTGGTAGAAGTTATCTTCAAGGGTTCTCATTAACATTACGTCTTGCGAGAGGTCTTTCTTCTCCCTACTTAAATTGACGTTAATTAGCCCACTTGCCGGGACCCATTATACATACCTATCAGGGGATCCTTATATATGCACCTTCCCGGGTTATTGGTCTCCCATAGCCCGACAGAGGGGGCGTGCTTATATAAGACCCATAGCATCAAACACAAACACATATTTACACGTAATCTAGTCCCTTTGTATAACTTCTAGCCTAATTCATTTAACATTCTGTCAGGTTCATAACTCGAATAGATTTCACTCTATCTCAGCTCCCGACGATTGTTGCCTCAGCCTTCAGCACCTTGCTAGTACACAATTAGAGTTAAGGATTAATCTTTGCCAGGTGAGATCTAGCACACCTATAGTATTAATATCATTTGTGAGCCTTTCCGAGCCCACTTCATTGTTGATGACCACTTGGCCATTATTGCTTTAGAGTCAGTTAACGTCACTATATGCCGGGGACATCATTGCATGATCCAGACGGCATTTGCCATTACTGCACTCTTGTCTTTTGTTGAGATCCTCTCTGAGATCTATTTGGGTAGGAGGTGTACCTCCACCATTTTGGATACCTTATAATTGTATCCTAGGAGTATTATTATTACCTTGAGTCCGGACCCATTGTCCGACTCCTATTGCGTACTTGATAACCTGAGTATTGTATGTCTTAATTATTCTTATTGTTGTTGATGATCTCCAGGTTACAGGTATAAAATATATGTCTTGCTCCTCCATGAACCAGGTGTTAAACTGAATAAAACCCATGTTAACTTGTTACCTGTGTACTTACTATCCTGCCGTGTTGTCTCTTTATTTAAAGTTTAAGGTATACCTATCCAGTTAGAGAGCTGCTCATTGTACAAAGAATATCTCGCGTTCCAATTTGGACCGGGCATAACACTTACCAACACCCACACCAGTATGTTCTTCGTCAGGAACGTCTCCAATTTGCTCAAGGGTCTGTCCAATATCAACCACAACATCCACCCCACGCAAATTATGCTTGGGGTGAAAGCCTATGATCGGGTTATTTTCGTCTTCCGAGTCATCCACACTACCAAAACTCTCACCCAGACCTTCGACGGTTTCATCCAACAGCTTATTAGAAAGTTCTGAAGAGTTCAGCATGATATCTAGTTTCTGGGTGGTGAGCCGGGCGTGGTTAGTAGGGTGGCGCGACGCACTAGGGATTGGCGGCCACCGAATCGAACACGGGCAAATCTTGACCTTCCATTATGGCTGCTTGAGGGTCACTTAGTCACGGTCACGCAGTGGGGATGTGTGGGTGGGCCCTTGTAGTACACCACCTGACCACCAAGTTTCGCTTTCCACCAAAATTAGGGCGGGAATACGCCCACGGACTTAAGTCCGACCCCGCCATTTAGTCCAATTTTCTCGTATCGGACTTAAGTCCGACCCCGCTAAATAAGGGTTAATGGACAGGGTTGTGCATGATGTCCCCAATCGTCTAGTCTACATAGATGATGTTGTTGTTTATGACACAAATTGGACCGACCATTTGGCCAATGTGGGTGAGCTTTTCCGGAAGTTGTCTGAGGCTGGTTTAGTGGTCAACCTGGCAAAGTGCGAGTTCGTGCAGGCTCGGGTGCAATATCTGGGTTATGTTGTTGGCCACGGCCAGGTCTGTCCACCTCGGGCGAAGGTGGAGGCTATCCAGAGTTTCCGAGCACCTCATAATAAGAAAGCCATGCAACGTTTCCTTGGCATGATAGGCTATTATCGCCGGTTCATGAAAGGATATTCCACCGTGCTTGCCCCATTGACAAATTTGCTACAAAAGAACAAACCATATAAATGGACAACAGAGTATGAGCAGGCTTTCAAAGATGTCAAAAGCCTCCTCTGTTGCCATCCTATATTACGTGCCCCAGATTTCAACAGGCCTTTTGTCTTGGCAGTAGACGCGAGCGATGTGGGTGCCGGCTCTGTGTTGATGCAAGAGTTCGGAGATGATGTTGAGCACCCCATTTCCTACTTTTCGAAAAGGTTTAACCGAGCACAAAAGAATTATTCTGTGATCGAAAGGGAGTTACTAGCCATTATTTTGAGTTTACACCATTTCGCTGTTTATTTGCCACCATATGGGCCCGTGCTCAGAATCTACTCTGACCATCATCCTTTGCAGTTTCTTAATAAGCTTAAGGACAAAAAACAGAGACTTACTCGCTGGAGTTTGATGTTGCAAGAATATCATCTCGATGTTAGGCGCATCCGTGGTGTTGATAATTGTGACGCTCCTGCATAGTAGCCACGTGCGGGCAGGCTCGCGCGTCGGCTGCCCAGCCATTTAGAAACCGGCTGGCGGCAGCCGGCTGGCCGGCTTTTCCTTAGTATATATCCTACGACAATGTAACTAATGTCTGGGATATTCTTATGTTGTTTCACAGCTTGAAGCTGCCCTTATTCATAACCAACACATCTTAGTATATTTTATTCTCGATAGTTGATTGTTTCATTATAATATATAAGATGTAAGTCTAGTGAGAGTGGGAGGAGACGAGAGAGAGAGAGCGAGCGAGCAGGGTGGGGGAGGTGAGTGTTGCTTTTCCTCCTCCCTCCTCCCTCCCGGAGGAGTTGGTCGCCGCGTGGTCTTTTCTCTCGGTTTTGATTGGCTGGTGGTTCCTGGCGCCTTCTGCAGGCCTGCTGCCGGGTGACGTAGCTTCCTGTGATTGGCTGACCACCGTGCCTTTGTGTGGGATCCTGGAGGGGTCCAGAGGAGCTATTCTCCTCAGAGCTCACCTCACTGTCGTACCCTTCGGACCCCCTTGATATCTATCCCTCTCAACCCCACTTAGAAACTTTCTCTCTTCCTTTGTATACCTTCTTTCCACTACTTCACCAGTCTATTTAATTACCCCATCCCCTTGATAGACCTTATATCTATCATTGTATTAACGACGAGCTCTCAGATAACTAGATAGGATTTTGGGCCTTATGCAGAGATATAATTGTTAATGAGACCTAGGAAGCTTTTTTGTTGTCTCATATTTGGTGGTTTCATGCTTGCTAGTGTGTTCTTGAGGCAGGTGAGCAGGGGCTAGACCGGAGGGGGGGCTTTTTGCGATTCTTTAAAATAAAGTCTGCTGGTGCAAGTCCTGTGGACCTGCACGACTTTACTAGGATACCCGTGGGAGTCTGGGGGCATTTTCTTGTCTGTGTGCCTGTGTGTCTAGTGTTGTGTTGTGTGAGGGCCCTTGCCTAGTCCATTCAGCACTGCGCTAGCACGTCTTGCATTTGTTTTAGGGTCGCCAGGAGAGAGTCAGATACTTGGGATCTGAGTCTCTCAAGAGAGCACCCTTTCCATTAGAGTAATTTGGCGCACAGACTTGGGAACGTCCCTAGGCTAGAGCAGGTGGCTCAGCCCGGGTATCCGAAGCCTATATCCTTCCAGCTAGACCTCTGCCACCTGGCAGATTAACAGCTAGCGGTTTATTATATCTTTATGCTTGTTATTGTGCCACAGTTTACCGTCTTTGTGAGCATTGTGAGTCAGGGTGTGGCTTAGAGACTCTGTCCGAGCAGGCTTGCCTGACTAAGAGTGAGAAGCTCACCTGTATGTGGTTATGTTGCGAGTTGCTGCCTTTATTTAATTATACCTATGCCATTATACACTGTATGGCCTATCACTAGTATTTATTCCTGCTTATGAGATAAGAGTTCTCTAAATCCGTAACTTACTTTCTTTGCTAAGCATCAGATCCTACAGTAGCCGCATGCAGTTTAGAAACCTGCATCTTGCCTACCTGTACGATGTTTTGAGGACTGTTTGCTTTCACCTTCTTTCACGCAGGGGTGATTAGTTGTATTAATTAACGTAACGTTAAATGTACTTTCTTCTAGTTTGTTATTAAATTGTTTCTGCAATTTAATTCCGTTATCTATCTTTTCCTTGAAGCTTTAAGTCAACTTAATTGTGTGATCTTTTATATAGCCTGCTTGACTATCAGCAGTCTATAGTGCGTGCACCCTGTAACCGAGTCATAGGATACCTTGTTGTCCAGGCAGGACTCTTGACGGTTTAGGGTAGTTTGTTGCCTGGGTTTATAGATAAGGGTGGGATCTAGCGTTTTCCGTTGTTGCTTGTTGCCGCATACCTAGTCCAATAGAAAGAGCCCAGTGTTTATATATCCCAGGACGTAACAAATGGCGACCTTGCATAGGATTTACTGAACAGAGGAATATAGTGGTCATTTGTTTTGAGATTCCTTATGATTAGAGGAATACAGTGGACATAGAGTTTTTTTTTTGGAGCAACCAATATAACACATTAAAGACTTTAAATAACATTAGTATATACATACTTGCATAGGAGATAAGGCACATTCTATAACCGTGATAATTACTGCAGTACACAAACATGTCTAATACATCGGAACACAGTGATGGGTCAGGTCACGATACGGGCTCGGAGGGAGAAAGACCTGTGGAGTGGCTAGTCGATAGCGAGGAGGGTGCTAGAAGATTTTTAGAGGTGCCCCCTACCGCTGCCAGGGTGTTGAAGCTGAATAAGTATGGCTTAAAGTGTGTGGCAGGTCTTCAGGGTCACCAGGGTTTAAGTGGCATGAGGAAAGATCAGCTGAGGACTTTGATATTGGGTTTAGAAGGGAGAGACCTGGGTGGAGAGGCGACTGGGGGCCCCGGTCCCCAGCCCCCCCTCCACTCTACCCCCATATCAAACGTCAGGGTGCCTGAATTTAGTACATACCCCCAAGTTGATGGTCAATGGCAGCGTGGAATTCAATCACAGGGACCCTCCCCATTAAATGCATCTTCCCCTCCTCAAGGGTTGACTCCAGATTTGTTGTTTCGGCTTGAGATGGCCAAGGTTGAGGTTGCTAGAGCTCAGGTTGAGGCTACCGAAAGACAGGCTAGTGTGCGGGCTGAGGCTGCAGAGAGAACAGCTATACGAGAGGCTGAACTGCAGGCAGAGTCTACTAGGTATCGGGCTGACAGGGAGCTGGAGAGATCTCGAGTGGAGGTAACAGGGCGAAATATTGGGGGAGGTAATAGACATCGGGACCAATCATTGTCGCACCTGCTTAAACTAGTTCCTGTGTTCGATGAATCATGTGTAACTGAGTTTTTTATGCGATTTGAGAAGAAGTGTCAGGAACACCAGTGGCCTCAGGAAAAGTGGGCAGCATTAGTTTCATCAAGACTCCTAGGAAAGGGGCTAAAAGCGTATGATGCACTACCTTTAGAGTCCTGTGTAGTTTATGATGAGCTAAAGAAGGCTGTGCTACGGGCCTATGAGTTACAACCAGAAACTTACCGCTTGAAGTTTCGGGGTGTTACTAAGGGCAAGGATAGTACCTTCCTAGAACACGCCCGGGACTTGTCTGATGCACTACGACATTGGCTGCGTTCTGAGAGGGCAGCTACTTTTGAGGAGTTGTTGTTGTTGTTGTTCCCTAAGCTGCCTGGCCGAACAGCCCCGGGAGGAGTTGAGGGAGTTGGTTCTCTTGGAGCAGTTCTTTAAGTGCACAGGCGGGGACTTAACATTAAATATAAAGGAAAAAATCCTAGAACTCTCCAGGAGGCAGCAGAAATGGCTGACCTCCGACTGTCATTAATTCGAGGGTGCGAAGCAGCAGCTAGGAGTGAGTTGGGTGCAAAGGATCGTACCCCTCCCCCTCCCAAGAATTTTGATACACATAAATACACAAAACCATCTAGCACTGACAATAAAACTGAACATAAACCAAATACCGTCCCGTATAAGAAGTCTAATGGTACCTCCCACTCCCAAGGGAAACCAAAGAGTAAAGAGTGCTTTGCATTTCACAAGGAGGGTCACTTTGCAAATGCTTGTCCGAACAAGCCACCAAACAAGGTTGTGTCATTGGCCCGCAGCATAGGGGTGTCGCCTATATCTTCTGAGTTTGCCAAGGGTAGTTCATCAGAGGTTGGGACACAGCCTGTGTTCAAGAGTCCGGAAGGCTCGAACCCTGTCCGCGACGTCTTTGGGGGTCATAGAGGGCATGGTTTTGTGAGGTGGGCTGGCGAAAGGCGAGGAGTTAAGCTATTGCGTGATACTGGGGCTTCTCAGACCTTGTTAAAGAACTTTACTGGTAGACCGATTAACGCTGCTCGGGTGGTGGTAGTTCAGGGGATCAATGCTACGAAGTCCTACCCGCTGGTGCGGATGGAGCTGGAGGTGGGTGGTGTGGCGAAGGAACTGGATGTCGGAATCGTAGAGAACTTGCCTGTTGGGGGCGTCGACCTCCTCCTCGGCAACGACTTTGCGGTGCCTGCTTCTAAGGTTTCACCCTTGGTCGTTGCCGAGAAGGCGGCCGACGTTAGTAGGGAGGAACAGGAGCGGGTTGAGAAGTGTAGCGTACAAACCATGGCGTGTGTTGTGACGCGTTCTCAGACATCCGGAGCCTTGCAGCCACCACCTCAGTCTATCAAACCGAGGAGGAAAGGTCACAAGAAAACGGGAAGTGTTGGTCAATTGGAGAGTTTTGAGCCGGCAGTGTTTCTTGTTGACTCATTATTGGCACCTATGTTAGAGTCTGGAGAGGCCCCAGGACCTGTCACAGCTAGTGAGGAGGTAGGGCAGGAAGAGACTCCGAGGCAGCAACGTTACACACGGAGAGAAAAAAGGGTTGCTCAGTTTGATATTGGGGGAGGACTTGGGTTGCTTCGGAAGCATCTAGACAGGTTGGTTCCCTCAGATATTTGTAAACTGCAGTTGGAGGATCCGGAAGTTCAGAAGTGTGGTAATGGTGCTGTCGAGATCAAACACGAGGACGGGGAAGCATGTCATGTGAACCTGTTGGAGGAGTTTGTGAGGCAACCACCTGAGCAGCCTACTGTCCCTGCGTTGGTCTGCCGCGGCCAAGGTGGAGAAGGAGAGGGGGGCAGTAGGGCACAGGTGGAGGAGAGTAGGGATTGTCATGTCTTGGCGGAGCAGTGGGCGGGGGACACGAGTCTGGTGGCTGTGGAAGCGCTAGAGCACCTGCCTGAGCAGCAGTGTGCAGCACTCCAGCACCAGCTCGGTTCATACCCCACTGGTCGTGCCGAGCCCCTGAGTTTCACAACTCGGGCGGTGCAAGATGTTCCGCGGGCAGGTCACGTGAATGTTAAAAGACCGTTAGCCTCGTTGTTTCGGTGGTTCAAGGTGGGCGACGAGGCTTTGGCATGGTTGCCAGGTCAGGGTCGACCCATGGCTGCCAAGGGTGGTGGTCAAAAGGAGGACATTGAGCAGATTGGTGAGGTTGGCTGTGGAGTGGATGTGCCCGGTCGTCGCATAGCCTCCCAATGCTGCTCTAGTCTAATGCAACAGCCCTACCATAGACCGACTGTATCTGGCCATGTCGCTAAAAGCGGTGATGCTGCGCAGGCAGATGTCGTCACAAGGAATGCGGGGGTGCGCATGTACGGTATCGGCGGGGAAGCCTTAGCAATCATGAACTATGGGAGTGACTGCACAGGTGGTACTGATTGTCCCTCTCATGACCTGGCTGTTCTAGGGACGAAGGTGGAGAAGGAGGGAGACTACAGGTTAGAAGCTGCGGTCTCGGCTGGGTTGTGGGAGGGCACTAGGCATGTTGTTCGTGGAGACAGTGCAAGGCAGTTGTTTACTAGGCTATGGCAGTACTTTCGCATGTTTGTTGCTTCTCCAGGCCTGATGTACGGGGTAGAATCCGACATGCAGGCTGGAGATAGTGCAAGGCTCAGTTTAATTCCCTACCGTATAAATCCTGCTCGACAGCCTATGGTGCAAGCAGAGCTGGATTACGTGTTGACGAAGGGTCTGAGGGATAAGGAATGTCGTGAGTGGTCGTTGCCTGTAACTTTGCAACCGGTGATAAGTGGCAAGATCAGTGAGTGTGTTGATTGCGAGAGTGTGTGTGCATTATCCCTGACAGACGCCTATACCTTATCAAGAGTTGACGACACCATAGACCGCCTCGGGGCTGCATCGCCTATCACGAAGGTAGAACTAGTGAAAGGTTATTGGCAGGCCCCGTTGCCGGAAAGAGCGAAGAGAAATGCCAGTCTTGTGATGAACTGGGCAGTTTATCAGTGCCAGGTGTTGTTTTGCTGCCGGAACACAAGTTGGATGTGTGGCATGATAAGGGCACTGATAATGTTTTGGCTGATTGGTTGTCACGGGAGGGTTTGTTTGCAGGAGAACCCTCGCCGTTCAGTCAGTGTGTGTTGAGAGTGGAGGAAAATAGGCTGTCACTGTAGTTCAGCCGAAAAAAAAATAAAAAAAAATATAAAAACTCTTTATTTTTATAACGTGTAGAATTTTGTATAAGATGTTGTAGCAGTATCTAAGTTGAATGTTTCCGCTTATTGTCGCTAAGTTAGTTGAACTTGCTCGGTGGAGTGCAACAGTCTTTATTTTTTTTATATATAGTGCCTTGTGTCGCAACAGTGTGTGGTACTATGAGAAGCTTTCTGTTAGATATGAAGAACTTAGTCAAGTGTCTTATATCTTGGGGGAGGTGTGACGCTCCTGCATAGTAGCCACGTGCGGGCAGGCGCGTGCGTCGGCTGCCCAGCCATTTAGAAAACGGCTGGCGGCAGCCGGCTGGCCGGCTTTTCCTTTGTATATATCCTACGACAATGTAACTAATGTTTGGGATATTCTTATGTTGTTTCACAGCTTGAAGCTGCCCTTATTCTTAACCAACACATCTTAGTATATTTTATTCTCGATAGTTGATTGTTTCATTATAATATATAAGATGTAAGTCTAGTGAGAGTGGGAGGAGACGAGAGAGAGAGAGAGAGAGAGAGAGCGAGCGAGCAGGCTGGGGGAGGTGAGTGTTGCTTTTCCTCCTCCCTCCTCCCTCCCGGAGGAGTTGGTCGCCGCGTGGTCTTTTCTCTCGGTTTTGATTGGCTGGTGGTTCCTGGCGCCTTCTGCAGGCCTGCTGCCGGGTGACGTAGCGGCCTGTGATTGGCTGACCACCGTGCCTTTGTGTGGGATCCTGGAGGGGTCCAGAGGAGCTATTCTCCTCAGAGCTCACCTCACTGTCGTACCCTTCGGACCCCCTTGATATCTATCCCTCTCAACCCCACTTAGAAACTTTCTCTCTTCCTTTGTATACCTTCTTTCCACTACTTCACCAGTCTATTTAATTACCCCATCCCCTTGATAGACCTTATATCTATCATTGTATTAACGACGAGCTCTCAGATAACTAGATAGGATTTTGGGCCTTATGCAGAGATATAATTGTTAATGAGACCTAGGAAGCTTTTTTGTTGTCTCATATTTGGTGGTTTCATGCTTGCTAGTGTGTTCTTGTGGCAGGTTGAGCAGGGGCTAGACCGGAGGGGGGGCTTTTTGCGATTATTTAAGTAAAGTCTGCTGGTGCAAGTCCTGTGGACCTGCACGACTTTACTAGGATACCCGTGGGAGTCTGGGGGCATTTTCTTGTCTGTGTGCCTGTGTGTCTAGTGTTGTGTTGTGTGAGGGCCCTTGCCTAGTCCATTCAGCACTGCGCTAGCACGTCTTGCGTTTGTTTTAGGGTCGCCAGGAGAGAGTCAGATACTTGGGATCTGAGTCTCTCAAGAGAGCACCCTTTCAATTAGAGTAATTTGGCGCACAGACTTGGGAACGTCCCTAGGCTAGAGCAGGTGGCTCAGCCCGGGTATCCGAAGCCTATATCCTTCCAGCTAGACCTCTGCCACCTGGCAGATTAACAGCTAGCGGTTTATTATATCTTTATGCTTGTTATTGTGCCACAGTTTACCGTCTTTGTGAGCATTGTGAGTCAGGGTGTGGCTTAGAGACTCTGTCCGAGCAGGCTTGCCTGACTAAGAGTGAGAAGCTCACCTGTATGTGGTTATGTTGCGAGTTGCTGCCTTTATTTAATTATACCTATGCCATTATACACTGTATGGCCTATCACTAGTATTTATTCCTGCTTATGAGATAAGAGTTCTCTAAATCCGTAACTTACTTTCTTTGCTAAGCATCAGATCCTACAGTAGCCGCATGCAGTTTAGAAACCTGCATCTTGCCTACCTGTACGATGTTTTGAGGACTGTTTGCTTTCACCTTCTTTCACGCAGGGGTGATTAGTTGTATTAATTAACGTAACGTTAAATGTACTTTCTTCTAGATTGTTATTAAATTGTTTCTGCAATTTAATTCCGTTATCTATCTTTTCCTTGAAGCTTTAAGTCAACTTAATTGTGTGATCTTTTATATAGCCTGCTTGACTATCAGCAGTCTATAGTGCGTGCACCCTGTAACCGAGTCATAGGATACCTTGTTGTCCAGGCAGGACTCTTGACGGTTTAGGGTGGTTTGTTGCCTGGGTTTATAGATAAGGGTGGGATCTAGCGTTTTCCGTTGTTGCTTGTTGCCGCATACCTAGTCCAATAGCTTTCTGTGTTTATATATCCCAGGACGTAACATAATGTCCTGGCTTGAGTTGAGTTGGGTTGAGAGTGGATTACCGTTGGCTGGTTTGCGCACGGTTTAGTACTGTCGAGGGCGCGCATAGCCTGTTATTCTCGAAGTACATCTGCACTTTTTACTTTTCTTTCTTTGATGTCTGCTGGTAGCCTATGTATGTAACTGTTTTGATTATCCAACCCAGCATTGCTAATCCCGGTGTTGGTTTCGAGTTCTCGTAGCTAGTAAGTTACATGATTATTTCTGTTCTACATATTATTCAGAATAGGAGCAGGGCAGTGTGCACCTTAAGCCCTGAGAGGAGCCTGGAAGCGTTTATAGTGCTCTTACCTGTTGTGTCGTGGTGTTGCTTGGTAGAGAGACAAGGTGCATTTGCTTTAGTAATAATAATCCACTCTCAACCCAAGAGAGTTGCACATAATAATATTGTATAAATATAATAATGAACTAACAATACAAGGCAGTGTCCTAATATGACTACTAGCCTCGGGGTGATATTAGTGGAAGCAGGTTGCCCTGACCACACCTAATATCACACCAATATATCCTACTTCAACCTGGGCCCCCTAGTGAGATACCGCCCCCAAAACAATGAACTCTTAGAGAGTCCACCTTCCACACTCACTTAACTATGGGGGGGGGTCCAGACTTAAGCTGGATTTCTACTTACTATTAAAACACTCCATTGCTTCAGTTCGAAACCCGAGATAGGGAACAAACACACTCGCTGAGGCAGAACCGTCAAGGTTATTACCTGGTCCTAAGCACAAACACTGGGAAAAATATGTAGGGGGTATGGATGTGTGTGTGTGTGTGGACTGTCTATGGGATTAACAGTGCTTATTATTAAGGACCCCGGCAAGCCTCCCAACTCTCCCTATCACGGATCCCGAAGTAAGCCACCGGAGGTACAGAATATAATTATGAAAACAATGGAAATATAAATGCTGATCAGAGGAAAAGAATAATTAAAAGAATAAATGAATGTCTAGGATTCTCTGTTAATTATGTTACGTTAATATTTGTGCAAGCAAGGACATACAGAAGGGGCAGACTGGTGTGCAACGAGAGAGAGATAGCGCCACCTATTTCGTCTGGCCGCCTAGCAGAGAATGACGAGGCCTCGCGTGGCTAGCGGGAGCCGGCCTCAAAATAGGGTTGCAATATATCACCACACGATATAATAACACTAGTACACTTCACAAGAATAACTCATAATAACGTATTCCTGTATTAACATATTGGCTAAAACAGCGTGGCAGATACAATAAAGTATATCTCTATATTGTAACACAACTAAACTTGCAATGGTCACGTAATTAAATACAACTCGTGGTGCCAGCACAATCGCTTCCCCCCCCCCCCCCGCGAGACTAGAGCAACATTCCTTCCTCCCCTCCCTCCCAACTCACTTGCAAGCCGACTCTGCCACGGTCAATTTTAACCAGAAACTGATGGGACTCTATTGGCTCATTCTACAGAAAAGTTTATTGAGACAAAAATGCTTAGAGGTACGGCAAAACTAGACATGTCCAATTAGAAGGGTATCGGAGTGAAACTCACAATACCAGGTCTTTCTAATAGACTTGGCACAGCTGCTTTCAGAAGACAGCTAGGCGCCACTAAAGTCTAGCTACTCCTAAAAGACCATATAGACCCTGGTCATTGTGACACCCTCACACGGGGGGGGGGGGGGGAAAGGAGGGAGTTTTGGAGCTTTGAAACAAAACTTTCATCATTAGTTTACAACTGCAAAATATGTACATTGACAGTCTTTTGTATTTTTACATTTTATAGATTTTTTTAACATGAATAAATATGACTTACTTACTAAATAGCCTCGTGCTCTCCTATCATAACTCAGAGGGCTCACGGGACAAACAGTCTGCCAGGACATTACCTACACCACGGATGTGCCTAACATCGAGATGATATTCTTGCAACATCAAACTCCAGCGAGTAAGTCTCTGTTTTTTGTCCTTGAGCTTATTAAGAAACTGCAAAGGATGATGGTCAGAGTAGATTCTGAGCACGGGCTCATATGGTGGCAAATAAACAGCGAAATGGTGTAAACTCAAAATAATGGCTAGCAACTCCCTTTCGATCACAGAATAATTATTTTGTGCTCGGTTAAACCTTTTCGAAAAGTAGGAAATGGGGTGCTCAACATCATCTCCGAACTCTTGCATCAACACAGAGCCGGCACCCACATCGCTCGCGTCTACTGCCAAGACGAAAGGCCTGTTGAAATCTGGGGCACGTAATATAGAATGGCAACAGAGGAGGCTTAGGACATCTTTGAAAGCCTGCTCACACTCTGTTGTCCATTTATATGGTTTGTTCTTTTGTAGCAAATTTGTCAATGGGGCAAGCACGGTGGAATATCCTTTGATGAACCGGCGATAATAGCCTATCATGCCAAGGAAACGTTGCACGGCTTTCTTATTATGAAGTGCTCGGAAACTCTGGATAGCCTCCACCTTCGCCCGAGGGGGACAGACCTGGCCGTAATCCACTGGTTACCAGCCAGCCACCAGTTACATGATTATATCTGTTCTACATATTATTCAGAATAGGAGCAGGGCAGTGTGCACCTTAAGCCCTGAGAAGAGCCTGGAAGCGTTTATAGTGCTCTTACCTGTTGCATCGTGGTGTTGCTTGGTAGAGAGACAAGGTGCATTTGCTTTAGTAATTATTTTCGTATACCGTCTCTAGTAACTGAGGTCCAGATTCGTAACAATATCTTTAACCCTTAACTGGCGGCGCCCGGCTATTTTCGAGTGAAATAAATATGGACTATGTGGCGGGTCCCGGTTATTGTCGAGTGCAATTTTGAGCACATAATGTGCTCTGAGAGAGAGCGGAGCGGTGGGAGGAGCATAGATTACCTCCTGACCGCTCGCCACGGCCGCCGTGGACCTACTGAGCTTTACTCCACTTACATCCACCCCCCCTCCCTCACTACATACGTAATTATATAAAGAAATTGCCGTATTTTACCGTTTTTGCCCTTCGGTTGCACGATCGTTGCAAGACAACCAGTGATCGTAGAAGGATGGTTCGGGTGTCATTGGAAAGCTCAATTTACGCCCTTTCAGGAATACATACTTGTATTACGCTCTGGGTCTTGTTTATGCATGAAAAAGAGCACGGAAACAACCCCATTTATGGTAAAACCCCCCGCTGGGCGGTACGGTCAAATATACCCTCCCGCCCGCTAATTTAAGGGTTAATAATGGATGGAGTAAGATACTTTGGGAATTTTAACATTTGTTTGGTCTGGTGGTGGACACATAGATGGAATTCCACCTGTTGCAATCCGTCAGCAACGCGTCTGGTCCTCCCGCCGGGGTTACTTCCCGGTGAGTGAGGAATAGAGGGAGTTTGTGGTCCGCCTCTGACGCAAACAAGTCCACTTGTGGACGGTACGGCTCTGCAATCATCTTCTGAAAGATGTTTTGCTTGGGTGCCCATTCTACTACAGCTGACTCTAATGTTCAAAGAGTGCCATTACTGTTTAAGGCATATTGTCAATGATGGAGGGGCCACTATTAGATATGTAGGAATGGTAGCAATTAATGGAGGGGAATTATCTCACCTAATCACATATTGCTTTGTTTTGAGTTCCACTGGGGTGTTTTAAATGGATTTTTTTTGGCCTTGGATCTTATGAGGACCTTCGCCTTCCACCACCAAACCTCTTTTGAGGACGCTCGCCTTTCCCGGGTTAATGGTGCGGTGTGACGATTGAGGAGTTTATTGGTCAATTTAGTAATGAACAGTAAAACTAGTCTTGCTAATTCATCATCGATTTGTCATGCACATTTTCTTTTGATATTTAAGTAACTTGCAATATGTCCTTGTTGAAATTTCTATTAACCCTTTGAAGCTCTGACGCATTTTAGCAGCTTATGTTGGCTATCATTAGACGATTTTATGCAGCTTAGGAAGTGTCTGTGGGTATTAAAAGGGTAAATACTATCTCAATCAACCCTTTGACTTCCATATACCGTTACTTATCTGAATAAAATCGTTTAATGGTAGCCAGAAACATAACAGAAATGCGTATTGGAGCTTGAAAGGGTTAATAATTGTGATACTTGATTATCGGATAATCTTGTACGTCCTGGATCTCAATATCTATTTATTCATTCATTTTCCTTTATTATATATAAAATATGAGAACAGGAAGAGCGGGAAGACGGAAGAGTAATAAGAAGAGAGACACAAGAGACATGAAGAGAGCAGGGAAGAAGACAGAAGAGAGAATGGCAAACAAGAGAGAAGCAGAAGACCGAAGAAAAGCAAGAGAAACGGAAATACAGAAGACGGAGAAACGAAAGGAACAAGAATATAAAGGAGAACAAGCCAGAGGAAAGAAAATGAGCACAGCAAAGTGGAGTAGGAAGAACGCATCCCAGAAGAAAGAAGAAGCGCGCCTCCACTAGCTTCACTCCAGGTGCCCGCCAAGTTTGAAACAAAGTTACAGACCACTCTCACTCTCAGCGCAGCTACCCAGGATGTGCTAGCGCGGCCGGGGTCGACCCACCATGCCCTTCTTGCCTCCAAATAACTCACACACAACAATGATGACGAAGATGTGACTATGTTACCAAAATTAGAGGAAGGCAGACAGGGTGGGATTAGAGTAGCTGTCGATTCCAGGGTGTGACCAGGACTGTGAGTACACGGGTCAGTGCAGTCTGCTATATACCAAGCTCTATCCAACCTCTTGGTCTTAACCTAACTGTGAGTACACTGGTCAGTGCAGGCAGGTATAAACACGGAGAGCTTCCTGACCTATCCCATAGCTAAGGATAGCAAGGAAGAACTGTGAAGTAACGAAAGTTGCGAGTACACTGGTCCGTGCATTTGGTTAGTTTCCAGCCTTGGGTAGAGGCCTGTTGCCAGTACACTGGTCCGTGCAGTTGGTTAGTTTCCAGCCTTGGGTAGAGGCTTGTTGCCAGTACACTGGTCCGTGCAACACCTAGACTCAAGCAGGGAAATTGATAAGTTGCCAGTACACTGGTCCGTGCAGCCTAATAAGTTCTCCGGCCCTCCTGACCTATTTCCAGATAGCAAGGAGTCCAGGTAATATCTAACCTGTGTTAGAGATTACCAACCCTCTCTGTTATACTTATATAGGCCTGCCTAGGAGGTGCACACTGGTTGTGTAAGCCAAGTAGTGGTAATGAGACCCATCATTCGAATGTAACAATTAGGTGAGCTGGTACCTGAGGGGCGTCAAAACCCTATAGCAGGCGCAGACCACAAACTGTTCTACCTTCACGGGTAGTTCCGGTTGTTTGGAACCTGGGGTGGTGTTAACGAGAGCTGCCAGTACACTGGTCAGTGCATTTCTCCTTAAGATTGCTCCTGCATAAACTTTGATAATTTTAGCTCACAACAGTGTGTTGAGACCAGCCGGAAGACGGCAACGGAGGACCACTACCAAACCTGCCGATGAGCCACTACAGGGACGAGCCAGATGCAGACCAGTAGACGTTAGACCACGATTACAAGAACGAAGAATTAGCTAGTAGAAGGCTGTACTACAGACCTCCCTTCTCACTTGATAGGCTCCCATAAATGAGTATACAATACACTTAATCTGTCGTTGTGTAAGTAAAATATTTTGTAGGCAAACTGATTGGAGATTGTCTATGGTAATTTTTTAAACAAACCCACTAAACCGACAAGTAAACTCAACCTCATTGACACCATTCTTTTCCTTTGTAAACTATGACATAAATTATGTTCTGTGCAAAGTGATTAATTGTACAATGTATAAACTCATGCTAACTACGTTCTGGAAGTGTTTTGGGGATCTAATGCGTTTTGTGTGCCAAGGCGCTTTTGTAACTGATGAACTCTAATAATTGAGAATCTTAACAGTGTTTTTTATCTATTGCGTTTGCATTATTTATTGTTTAGTGATAAACCCAGTTTTAACGTATTGTAATTTATGCCATTTTTGGGTTATTTAATTCCATATTCTGTGTAGACCTATTATCTAAATATTATTCATGCGTGTACAACTAGCCAGATAAGCCATTTAGTGTTTGTAACCTAAGTTGAATATAATAATTATAAATGTCCTTCTGTGTTGTACTTAACCCCTACTGTACTATAGGGTACTACCATAAAAGTCCCCCCCAGTCCAAAGCAATGTGGCCAAAATGGCAAGATATAACAACCTCCCACCTCAAAAGATGGAGGAATACTGCCTCTCCCAGCCTGTAGAGGCTTGGATATAAGCTGAGAAGTGTTGCCAACTCTAGAGCAGTGCTCAAACAGTTGTGGTGCCAGGCACTGCTTGATACTGGCAGTTACAAGGATCGTATATTACTGACGGCTCTCTGCCGTCGCTGGTACTGAACGGGTTAACTCCCTGTATGTGTGCATGTGTGTTTGCGTATTATTTTGTTGCGTTTTCTGTTACCCCAAAAATAAGCCACCTTCTTATCAGTGGGGTGGCACAAAATACACAAATTTCACGAGCCTGCCATCAAAATGTATAGGCCTACATAATATAGACAACATTTGCTTACTATTGTTGAACATGAAAATAAATATATATTACAAAATAACCACCACAGAGTAGGAAAAATAATACAGTATATAAAGACGAAACACCGTAATATACTAAATATTATGAGGTATTTCAGGAACTACAATGATCGACAACTAAACATATCGGCAATAACTTAGAATATAAACAATTAGAGATTTTTTGTGACATCATATATGAGGTGGAATTATACAAAACATTTCTCTTTGTAACATTAGAAATGCCTTAACCCATACAGTCCCAGGCCCGAGTATATTCGTCAGTAGATAAGTAGCTCCCCAGTCCCAGGCCCGAGTATATTCGTCAGTAATGTATTTGTCTTGTAACTGCCTGTACAAGGCTTTTTTTTTTTTTTTTTTTATCCTTGTAAAAAAAAAAGTGAGAGATCCAGTCATGCCTCATCTATTGAGGTGAAAAGGTGGTCTCTCCTGCTATTTTCGCCACAGTGTTTGGGACTTTTGGGGACTTTTATTACTGTATCCTACGGTACTCAACGGGTTAACAAAGTTATGGCATCTCTTTGAACTCATGGCTTGCCATTTCAAATGACCCGCTTAGGAGCATAAAACAGAAAATAACCATATCATCGTGAGCGGACGCTGAAAATACTCACGGACTCGTCCATGTATAATGCAGATGCCACTGCTGAAAAAAACCAGATAACAAATATGGTAAAAAATATAAATTAAATAAATAAACATGATCTGACCAAGAAGTGACCTCGAAACGGCACCATACTATTTTTGCCGATTTTACAATGACACACAATTACAATTTACAATTTTTACAATCACATCCGAACTGCATCTGATGCGGAAATTTGCCCCAAATGTTTTTGGGCGCAGCCCGGTCGAGATTCGATCTCGAGCCCGCCATGTGGGAGGCAAGCGTTTCGTCCACTACACCAAGCCAAGAGAAGTACTTCGTTTGGCGTGATAGCTCAAGCAGATTTCAGCATCGAATGCAGTAACAGATACTTTGCCACAATCCAGGCATTACATCACATTATCATCCAGGTAGCGAAGACTCCGAGCGAGTGAAAGCAAGCGAGGCACACGTCTGAGCATGTCAACTACAGCGAGGCTCCGAGACAACGATCACCAGCGACATTCCTTAAATCCGTCACTTGCCGGGCGGGTCACACACCACGGCAAGGAGGCAGTGCAGGATCATACCTCCCCAACGAACCGGAGGTCACTGGGACATCATCCCTGAGAATTTCTGAGAGCTCTAGCCTTAGCAACTATTGTAGCCAACCAGTTAAGGCAAGCCAGTACACCATGGGGATTTCCACAACTAAGCCTCTCAGATATCCCTTTACAGCTGCCACCAGTGAAGTGACCTCGAAACGGCCCCAAACTATTTTTGCCGACTTTACAATGACACACAATTACAATTTACAATTTTTACAATCGCATCCGAACTGCGTCTGATGCGGAAATTCGCCCCAAATGTTTTTGGGCACGGTCCGGCCGAGATTCGATCTCAGGCCTGCCACGTGGGAGGCGACCGCTTTGTCCACTACACCAAGAGAAGTACTTCGCTTGGCGTGATAGCTCAAGCAGATTTCAGCATCGAATTCAGTTACAGATACTTTGCCACAATCCAGGCATTACAACCAGTACTGCGCTTCCCGACAGTCTGATGCTCGTAGCAGCATCCCCTAGCTGGTGCCGCCAGCATTCTGCCTCTACTGACATACCAAGACTCTCTACGACATCAGATGAATGGGAAGGGGATGGATGGGAGGACCGGAATCGTCAATGATTCCGGGGCCACTACTAAATATTAGGTTTTCATTCTTTCCTTCGGGACTCAAACTTATAATATATTAGTTGCCCCTTCATCATTGACGAAATGACTGATATCTCAAGTCTGGAGGGGGACATTCATCAGGAATATCAACAAAAAACACTAACAAATTACTTAAGGTTGAGTGAAACACGCTACAACAGATCATAGTTAAATAAAAATTAAAGTAGGGGTACAGATGGCGTTCTTAAAGTTACACCCATTTGCATGCTACATCTACACTTTGATAGAAGCAGTGGTCTAGCACACCACATAAGCTATTGATCTAGATTATGTATAAATAATATTATGTACATTTGTATTACAAAATAAAGAGTACTAAAAAAAAATTGTTTGTACTGTACATTGTATCACAAAATAGCAAGCACTAAAATATATTGCATCCTTGTCTAGACTTATTAGTCTTTAGGAAAACATTTGAGGATAATGATTATCCTTATCACAATTACCTTAACCTACACACACATATATCTAAGGCAGAGGAGAGGTCTCAGCTGATAACTCGCCCCCCCCCCCCCCTTTTTCTTCCCAAAATACTACAAATGCTTAAACCTAGACCTTCTGCCGTAGGGCTATACATTGGAGGTTTGGTTTGGTTAAGTTCACTGACAGGTAACGCGTCAAGAAAGTATGATTAGAGGACTACAAATTAATTTGCTTGATATCATCCATAGAGTAGGTTTTCAGGAAACGGAACGAAGCTGCCCATTGTGTAAATCATGTGCCCGCCCGATAGCACCAGGGTTACTCTCTCTAATTACCTCAACCAGCAACTCTGCCAACTGCCGCTTGCGGAGGCATGTCCCTGCCCGTGATACCCAGATCTTCCATGGCCTCTCACATATCAACCCCACCGACTTCTTCACCATGGCCCATAGGACTGGCACCAGAGGCCACAGATACAAAATCCAAGTACAACATTGCTCCACAGAAGCCAGAAGAAGATTTTTTTCCCACAGAGTCGTCAAGAGGTGGAACTCACTTTCAGAGGACACCGTTACTGCACCAAATCTCAGACTCTTCAAGCAACGCCTCCAAGCAGAAATACACGAATCCCCACGAATATCACTAAAACACATAAAACCCTCATCTCAAACATCTAAACAATCAACTCATCAAACAGACACAACTAAAAATCTAGTCTCCAATGAGGGCACAAAATAAACTAACTATCTCTGTCAGACTCCCAGTAACTGCTAATAATCGTACATCTAGTTAGAGTGCCCGTATTCATGTCTTGGGCCCCCCACTGAACACAGCTGCTCCGTGGACAGTGCGTGGCCCTACCTGGTAAGTATACCTGGTAAGTATACCCAAAGCGCCCCGGCCTGCGCCTGCTGGGATGCCTGCATGTAAAGGGAAAGCGACTTGACTGGGCACAATAAGTGGTGAACATCTCCGCGTTTGAGGGCTGGTACCTCGAATTCTGTGAAGACATGATCTGCATGGTCATTCTTCGCTGTAATATTGGGCGTTGGTGCTATATGGACACCAATATCACGCCTAGAGAACCTTAAACAAGATGATTCCAAACTCATCGCGGCCAACTCAGAGACCCGGTTACCAGTGGCCAAGGCAATAAGGAACACGGCCTTCTTTAAGCGTAACTCTAATGATCGATTACGGCAATACTTGTGCGAATGAAGCAACGAAAGCGCCAGATCAAGTGACCAGGTGGGCATGAGTTGTCGCAGTGGTGGGCGGAGCCGGAAGCATGCACGTATGAACCCCTTCTCCTCCGCCTCCGGAATTGTGAGTCCTGTTAAATCATAAAAGGGCTTCCTAATAGCCGTTAGGTTGTTCTTTAATGTGGTAACTGACAGAGATTGGTATTGTCTTTGGGTAGAGGCAGTATATTGATTAATCAATTTCTGAGTCAAGCTCTCTCCAAAGTGGGTTAGCCATTTAGCCTTCTGAATGTCCACAAGGCAAAAGTTAGCGAGGTCTATCGGTTTCCAATCGTGTCTAAGTGGAAATACAAGATCGGGAGCGACACCGGGTTCTCGCACCACGTCTTCAATTGCGCGTACCAAACTTGGGCCGGCCACAGAGGCTCTATCATCGAGACCATGCCCCGATAATTGCGTAGTTTGTTAACTACTTGGCACATTAAAAATGCATCAGGTGGCGGAAACAGATAAATGGAGCTCAATTTGTTCCAATCCACCTGAAAGGCATTGGGTCCTCCCGCCGGAGTTTTCACCCAGCATGTGAGGAACAGAGGTAGTTTGTGAGTTTCCTCGGATGCGAACAAGTCCACTTGTGGATGGTATTGCCCTGCATTGCTGCAATCATCTCTTGGAAGATAGTTTGCTTGAGGGACCATTCTACTAGTGTGCTCCGTGGTCGTGACAGAGCGTCCGCCCAGACGTTCGCGACGCCGGGCAGGTAAGTGACGTGGAGATAAATCTCTAGCTTCGCGGCTAAGAGAAAGATCACTTCCGACAATCCTTGTAACATTCGAGATCTCGCTGACCCTTGTTTCTGAATGCATGTGACCGCATTCAGATTGTCCATCCTGAAGGCTATTGACTTTCCCACTAGAGTTAAGCTGTGCTCCTGCAGAAAAATGAGAGGGACTAATAATTCTTTGGCATTGATATGAAGGTCTTTGTACTTGGACCACAGACCCTGACCCTGATGGCCCAGATTCGACTGGTACCCCCAACCGAGGGTACTGGACGCATCCATGTCCACCCATACTGTTGGCGGAGGAGTTGTCCATGCCTTAGAGGAGTGTAATACTTCTGGCTTCGCCCAGGCCGCCAGTAGGTTGTTGATTAACTTCGGGATTGTCCATAGCTTTTCCGCCGGCAAGAGCGAAAAATGCTTGTTTCCCTCCAAAATTAACCTCTTGACCTTCAGTTGGCCCAATGGAACCGTCAATCTTATCCAGTTGAGTGAACCTACCAAAGACTCGCAAACCTTCCTTGTGGAAGTCAGACTGTGCAGAAATCGGAAGAGTTTCGTGCGGAACCTCTACCGGTTATCTGCACTCTGGCTTAAGGATAACTGTTCGGTGTCCCAAAGCAGGCCCACCCACTGGATGGGCCTCGTGGGAACAAGATTGGACTTTGCCAAGTTCACCTTGAACTCTAGGGTTTGAACATGAGTAATTAATAGTTGAACATGTTTGAGGCATAGAATTTCGGAATTTTCTACCACCAACCAATCGTCTAGATACCACAAAATCTTGACTCCTTGTTGAAGCAATGGTAGATGAGCCTTTCGGACTAGTTTTGTGAATATTCGAGGTGCAAGACTTAGACCAAGGGGCATCCTTTGAAAGACAAATGTTTTATTTCCTTGGTGCAGAGCCAGGTACTTTTGAAATTGTTTGTTGATAAGGACATGCCAGTAGGCTTCTGTCAGATCTAAGGAACACATCCAAGCTTGCGGCGGCAGTGTCAGCCTGATCTGATTCACTGTCAGCATCCTGAACGACTGATTGTGAATGTAGCGATTCAGAGAAGACAAGTCTATGACCAGCCTTTTCTGATTGCTGTCCCTCTTTGGCACCAAGAGTAGTCGGGATATATAGACTGGATGAACTGAGTTGACCGGAACAATGATGCGCTTTTCTACCATCTCTTGGATTAGTGTTCCCACCTCTAAAGATACATAATTGAAATCTGATGGTTGACGTAAACGAGGTTGCCGGGTCCACCGCCAATAAAGGCCCTTGTGCACCACTGTCCTTGCCCATGTTCCGCGGGGCTATGCCCGGTAACATACCCGGAAGTTTCTAGTTTCGAAACTAATTATGTCCGGCAGAGCTACTCTCGTATCCGACTCGCACCGGAGTCGGGTAGTGGAGCCTTAATCGGGGAATGCATGGTGCGAAGACTAGGCAAGGCATCAGGTGGAGGTGTTGTGCTGGTGGTGGCTGGAGGGAGAGTGATGGTATGATGTCTGGCAGGTCTTGTTTTAAGGCCACTTGCGGATGCAAAGGTACTCTTTGACCTCACTTTTGAGTTGATCTGGCGGGTGGCGATGGTAGAGGTTGGGCGAGTTGTGTTTGTTGCACTCGCTATTCTAAGGGCAGGTGCCCTAAGGAGTGAGTGAGGCAATTGGAGGGTATGAGATAGTAGAGAAGAAGGTGGAGAGCTCGGAGGTGGTGAAGAGTTTGGAGAAAAACGAGTGGGGGGTTTCGAGAGGCGGCCCAATCTTATGCGAACAGGTGAGGGATGAAAGGAGGAGGAAGGTGAAAGAGGCCTCAAGGGTGAGATGTTGGGCAGGTTCCAACGGTCTTTGAAGATGCGGCTGTGTTGTATTCCCTATGATGTCCTGGTCTGTGGCGGTGGTCCTGCAGTGTGACGGTTGCAGAGTTAGTGAAGACTTCCTTGAGGATCTTCTGAAGAACTTCGAGGTTGAGGTCTTATACGAATATGAACCGTTTCACCAGTGTTTTACGCTCTCGTATCATAGGTCTTAAGTAGGGAGTTGTTTTACCAGTGTCTTACGCCCTCCACTTTGAGTCCTTGACCTAGACTTCCTACAGGAGTCTCTGGAAGAACTTTGATGTTGGATCTTGGGTTTATACGAGTACGAGCCGTTTGACCATTGTCTTACGCTATCGCATTGTAGGACTTAAGTAGGGAGTTGTTTCACCAGTGTCTTACACCCTCCACTACAAGTCCTGACTGAGAAGGAAACCGTTTCACCAGTTTCTTACGCTCTTCCAACTAGCCTTACTATTTTTGGCAGGTTTACTAAAACTAGAGTGCTTGTCAGTACTGCATACTCTAATTATAGTAAATCATGTATCAAGGCAATATTATAGGTTTGACTCCTGTAAGGAGATAAAGAAAACCTAATATTTAGTAGTGGCCCCATAATCATTGACGAACATGCCTATTACATAAGGCACCCTCTTCAAACACTAATCCGCCGTAGTTTGAATCTACCGCGCAGAGCATTTAAAATCTGAGGAGCCTTCATCATGAGTGCACGCGACCTCACTCATGGCTTCAGTCATTATGAATTGGGTTCTCACTACGAAAAAACTTCGTAAAAAATAAAAACAAAAAGAAAATAAGAATAACTATCCAATAAGCTTTCCATCATATCGTGGATGTACTTGTGTGGATCTTTGACCAGATGCTGATTCAGGCGTCATTCTTCCTTCACTGACATATCAAGTAAACCAAAATCCTTAATACATCAACGAATGGGAAGGGGATGGTCGGGAGGGCCCCAGTCGTCAATCATTACGGGGCCACTACTAAATATTAGGTTTTCTTTATCTCCTTACAGGAGTCAAACCTATAATTTATTAGTGGCCCCTCCATCATTGACGAACATGCCTGATTTCTAAGACTGGAGGGGGACATTCGTAATCATATCATAACTCTAGAAAAGCAGATAATCAAACAACCACATAGCATTCTTACTTTTGTAAAAAAGAGATATTCGGGTGCATAAACTTTATACAGCCTAAATCTTCAAAAAGGGGTACAAGCAGGAGCGTGCTTCAAAGAAGCCTGCTTGAAAAAGGGTTAACTCTGAGACTCTGTGCACAGATCTGCTAGTTAAGAAGGCACCCCACTTAAAGTAAGTGGTGAAAACTAAAAACTTATAAGTTTACATGTGCACATAATTATAAACCCCATTAACTAGTGGATATATTCCTAAAAATATAACTAAACATAAATTAATTCTTGCACATTCGTAGAAGTACTGAACTCGTGTACTTATGCAGAAGTAATTACTTCAAAAGTAAAAGTCGTAGTTGCAACTACCGAGACTTCTCAAAAATCTATTGCTTCACAGCCAAAGCTACTTACAACAAGAATTGTTGTAACACTACTATTGGCCTTTAGCACAATTTCCTCCAATGAATACTACAGAGAAATTTTATTATACAATGCCTACAACCAGTATCACAGCTCGTATGTTCCGAACACATACTCCGGAGGGGTCTAGGGTGTCCTATGTCACACTGACTGCACCCTCCCCCCCCCCCCCCTTTTTCTTGAAATTAAACAAAACGTGACTAAAAGGGCCACTAGACCCTCTGCCGTAAAGCTATACATGGCAAGGAAGGTTTGTCCAGAGCTACTGAAAGGTATCGAGGCAAAAACTCCTGATTAGAGGTCCACAACTGTGTGGACGTAATAACTTCCACCGAAAGATTATTAAGGAAACGTAAAGAGGCTGTCCCCTTGCGTAAATCGTGGGTCTTACCCACAACGCCGGGATTCTTCTCTTTAAAGTCCTCGACCAAGAGAGAAGCCAGTGTACGCTCCATCAAGCGTTCACCCGGACTTGCGACCCATAAAGCACCCTGGTGATTTAGAAGTGCCACTCTTAAATATTTGGTTAGAGCTTGCACTGGGCAAAAAAGATGGTGCACCTTTCCCCTGTTTAACGCCGGCACCGTGAACTCTGAAACACGTGTTCACTGGGCTCAATCTCGGCTATGAATCCTGGGGAAGGTGCAATGTGAATACACTCATGAAGCCTATCAAACCTGAGGCAATTAGGTGCGTTGCTCATCGCCGCCAGCTCAGATACTCTGTTCCCGGTAGCCAAAGCCATAAGGAATACTGCCCTTTTGTAAAATCTGCAGTCTTTGGTATATACGGGAACGAGAATAACGACGATGCTTTGTCCAGAGACCATGTAGGCCTGAGCCGACGGGGAGGTGGGCGGAGTTCAAAACCTGCCCACATAAATCACTTTCAGATAAATGTTTCTGCATGAACAGATAAATTAAAGAATAAACAACCAACGCCACCGAGGTCACAGTTTGTTTTGTTCTAAGAATCCGAGACGTAAAAGCTTGCCAATGCGATGGAAACTGTCGCTTTGTAGACTGGGTATATTGATTCGTGAATATCTTGGTCATGTCGCTACCATATGGTGCTAGCCACTTGGTCTTCTGAATGTCCAAAATGAACAAGTCTGCGAGGTTTCTAGGTTGCCAATTGTGTTCTCAGTGGAACAACCCGACCAGGAGTGACACTGGGTGCGGGCACCACGTGTTCAAATGCTGGTACCACACTGCGCCGGCCACAGGGGCGCGATTAGCGAGACTTCGCCTCGCTAATCCTGTAGTTTGTTGACTACGTGGCACATTAGAGACGCGTCTGGCGGCGGAAAATAGATAAATGGAAATCAACCTGTTCTCGTCCGTCATCAGAGCGTCAGGTCCGCCCGCCAGCGTTATCGTCCGGCGGGTGAGGTACGACTGTGAGTATCGCCATACACCTTGGCTGTGGCTGTCCTTCGCTTGCGAGCTCGGTATACTCCCTGAATGGGAGCCCTCGTCCGAGTCCCGTAAAGGTTTATGATAATTAAAAGCTCCCATAGCTCATTAACACATTGAAAGCAGAGCTGGTGAGCAAAATCATAAAGTATACTAATTAATTTAAATTATATTTAATTGTATTAAAATAAATTACTATAAATAAACACAATATTATCATAATATAATCATAGAAAATATATATGTTTATTATGATTCAGCTATTAAATTATTTCATTAATCAAATAAAAATAAGATAGGGCTACCTGAGCTTAACGGCGGTGAACATACAGCAATGAGAGGTTCAAGTGCCGACACGACAGAGACTGGGGGAAAACTACCCCGCCCCCGGGAACTACCCGGTCACCTGGTGCAACACCGGTACTCCGCCCTGGAAAGAGAAATTTCCGGGGATTAATGCTCATAGGGTTACACCCAAAATATGGTACAAAATATGTGCCTCAAAACCGCCGGTCAACGAACCGTAGCACTCCACCACTACTTTTCGTTGTCCTTTAGTTTCATATTAAAGATTTCAGCATATCTTTACCTGTCCAGAAGCTTTAAGCATATCTTCTGAATCCTCATAAAGATGAAGCATATCTTTATTAAAGATGAAGTTATTAGTGGCCCCTCCATCATTGACGAACATGCCTGATTTCTAAGACTGGAGGGGGACATTCGTAATCATATCATAACTCTAGAAAAGCAGATAATCAAACAACCACATAGTATTCTTACTTCTGTAAAAAAGAGATATTCGGGTGCATAAACTTTATACAGCCTAAATCTTCAAGTATCCCTTTACACTTGAAACACTAGTAAGATTCAGGCATCTTTTTATCCCATAAAAAGTCTAAGCCTATCTTAATCTCTAATCTGGCTTCTCCCAGAAGCCCTCATAGATCGCCGTCTTGAAGGCCGTGATACCCTATTGTATCAATCAATTGTTTGGCGAATTATCGCGAATTGCAAATCAGTTAATATAACCACCCAAAGGTACAACCGCCAGGTTTTATATGCAATGTCAAACCAATTGTACCTGCCCCAGACCTCTTTGTAAAAAGGTCGCCGGGAGGGAAAGACTAAACAAACAAACGGCATTCTTTCATTGGCTTATTAAAGATTTCAGCGTATCTTTTACCTGTCCAAAAGAATTAAGCATAACTTCTTAATCCTCATAAAGATGAAGCATATCTTTATTAAAGATGAAGTCTTTCAAGTATCCCTTTACACTTGAAACACTAGTAAGATTCAGGCATCTTTTTAACCCATAACAAGTCTAAGCCTATCTTAATCTCTAATCCGGCTTCTCCCAGAAGCTCTCATAGATCGCCGTCTTGAAGGCCGTGATACCCTAATGTATCAATCAATTGTTTGGCAAATTATCTCGAATCGGAAGCCTGACAAATATACGAGATCTAACTTCTCCCGAAGTATCTTTTTAGATCGCCGTATGTCGAAGGCGGCGATACAAAACGTATCCCTCAATTGTCTGGTTAACTAACTGAATTGTAAATTCGGTATTCCCAACCCTCCAAGGAGCACACGCCGGGTGTGAATATTAGTTTAAAAAACGTTAACCCCAATTGTGCCCTAAAGCGCCGTATGTTGAAGGAGGCGATACACAATGCATCCCTCAATTGTCTGGTCAACTAAACTGAATTTTGCAAATTCGGGCATCCCACCCTTCCAGGTTGCACCCGCCGGGTGATGTAAAGTTTAAAAGTTAACCCCAATTGTTCCTAACCCCACTTCTTTGTAAAAGATCGCCGGGGAGGAAAAACAACAACAGCATAGTTTTATATTGGCTTTGCAAAACCGAAAAAACTACAAACAACACGTGTCCATATGAACACTGTTAGATGGGTACAGCCAATCCGCCGGGAATCTAAAGGAGCCTGAAACAGGCACCCCAGAGACGCAGTCCTGGGGAGCCACAGACACCCACTCGCCGGGGAAACAATCCTGTTTTTAAACCACGCTTGGCCAAAACTCGGCAACCAGCCGGGGTTATCAAGGTGAAACCGAGAAAAACCCGCCGGAAAAAACCCACCCCGTCCAGATACCATCTGAACGCACCACCGGACCGAGGCGTAGCCAAAACACAACTAACGCCGGGCCCAGCATATTCCGTGGAATTAGCCAATACACAACTAACCCAGGACACATAAATAGTCCGTGGAATTAGCCAATACACAACTAAACCAGGACACACATGACACAGTAGTACATATTTAGAAAATAAATCAATAACACTTGTATATGTGGTAAAGCTACGAGAGGCTGGCTAGGCCTAGGCAGACGGATAACATTAACATGTCGGAATATAAACAAAAAGCACTGAATTATATCACAACAGGAACCACCGCCAACACACCACTGTAGCAAATACTTCCGGCAAGGGAAGAACTGACTCGGGACCCAGAAAAAACTTCACTAAGTGAAGAAAACTACGCTGGGAACGTCAGCAAAAATACGCTACCTCATCAGAAAGATAAAAGGAAGCAATAACGCGTAATGAAAGCCGCCTGCATCACAAAGCTAGCTAACTGTGAAAAAGTTCATCTGTCCACAACCGGACCACGAGGGTACATCCGAAATAGATGCCCCAAACACACGACCCAAAATACACTGCACTGCGGGCAACCAGCCCAGGACACTCCTTCTACGCATATCCTAACCTTACTCGATACATCCCGGAGTAAACAAATGAGAAAAAACTCACTAGGGACAAAGCAAATGCGGAACCAGCGGAGCGTGGAGAGACACGTCCGGGCCGGCTGATCGCAGAGCAGAGAAGGAAGAATGACGCCTGAATCAGCGTCTGGTCAAAGATCCACACAAGTACATCCACGATATGATGGAAAGCTTATTGGATAGTTATTCTTATTTTATTTTTATTTTTTATTTTTTACGAAGTTTTTTCGTAGTGAGAACCCAATTCATAATGACTGAAACCATGAGTGAGGTCGCATGCGCTCATGATGAAGGCTCCTCAGATTTTAAATGCTCTGCACGGTAGATTCAAACTACGGCGGATTAGTGTTTGAAGAGGATGCCTTATGTAATAGGCATTTTCGTCAATGATGGAGGGGCCACTAATAAATAAAGATGTTGGGAGGTCACCAGTGTGGTCCAACAAGGATACTAGCAAATCCAAGATACCTTCGAGAAATGCGTCGAGTAGTTACACTAGTGTCTTACTCGCTCAAGGCAATTTCTCGGTAAATAGTCCCAAATCTTCCTGCTATCAACCCTACCTGTGTGGTGTTGATATCTTCCCAACTCTGCTGATGATGAGGTGGACTGAGGTGGTCTTACCACTAACGTCGTTTTCCTCGGTGGGGCATTTCATGGCTAGAGAGGTGGCTGTGCTTGGAAAAGGGTCTGGGTCGGCTGCGATAGCCCTTCTGGGAATCCCCGCCACAGCGGTGGTGCGTCTCAGAGCAAGAAGGGCGCGTGGTGTGTTGGTGTGTATACACGGTTTGTTCCCAACGGTGTCTTGAGTCGTTATCTCTGTTTTGTGCATAGTTGTCTGGTGTCGTTCTCACAGATAGTTTATGTTCTTTCCTGGGGTCGGGGGAAATGCCAGGGTGATGCAGGCGACCCGAGGCGTGGTGATGAGTCGCTTGTGCCCTCTTGTCTTGGTGGCGTGGTGGCAGTGGTTGCTGGTGTGTGCGGGACCTCATCTCCTTGATTCTCCTCATTGCCGCTTGTCTTCCTTATCTCAGTAGCTATTGATTTCTCGTATGCTAGCAACACGAGACGGCAGGACTGAAGTGGCGGTTAAGGTCGTTGATGGCTGGCGATGAGGTATTGGGTTCTTTTCCTTCCGTCAGATCTCACAATTATTTGGAGCCCCCAAGTATGCACGGGTAGAAACTGTAAGGGGTGAAGTAAGTGCATCATCAATGCAAACAAGAATTATGGGGAGCCAAATAATATATTCAAAACACATAGAGGCAAACGAGGGATGCCACTTACTAAAAAGAATGATACAAGAAAAACATGAATTTGCAACAGGTCCCTGGTTCGAATCCACCACTAAATACCTCCGATAAGTGAAAATTACATACGATGACTTAATAGATATAGGTAAAGTCCAGTTGAAGGGTAAATTAAAAGAATGGTATTCTAATATGTGGAGGGAACAACTAAATAAGAAAACTAGTTTAGATATTTATAGAAAGAATAAGGGGAGAAAAGCTAATATATGAGATGCGCCCTGACCAAAATGTCATGCCGACCCACCACTACCAGGCAGACATCATCAACAGTAAACAACCAAACAGAATCAGAATTGCTTCCATACGGGAAATGCGAAGTGATGCCAGCCATTATCAACCATTTCCAAATGGCGGCGCCTCCCCTAAAGCTGCGCGCGCACCAGAAGTCAACACAGAGAACGGAAAAAACGGGAAGACCAGGGGAAACTAATTTATTCCTGTCCACACCAACCCAAGAAGACAACAAAAGATCTCCACCCCATCACTACCGAGCAGCCTGAATGCTCCAACTTCGCCAGCAATACCAGCCACCACCAGCGCAACAGGCGGGAACACCATTTGCCAGCACAACAGTGTAATTCCCCCCGAAAAAGGGCAAAACTCGAGAAACACATGGAGGCCATCACCACTGATGCTTCGGAAACTTCTTCCCCAAAATCCCCACTTATACTACACCCATCTGAATTTCCTTGTAACCCCAAGAGCGTCCCTCTGGCGCAGTCCCTGGAAAAATATCCAGACCCTCCTCAACAACCTAAATATCCTCCACCACGTCCTCTCAATAACCCTCCAGACTTGGAGAAAATGTTCACCACCAACAACCCCAATATCTCTACAACTACACCACCCAATGACGCCCATCGTAGATCAATTTCGTCACGACCTAATGAACTATAAAAAATGTCCACTGCTGCCCTTCTACCAAGTCCTGCAGCTTCAGGAGAAACATCCAGACCACCCGTGCCCTTACTATCCCGAAATACATCGACAGGGACCAAGCGGCCAAAAGAGACCCTACCGACGCCAGCCGATGGAAAGTCAAGCAATCAGCCTGCTGGCTTAGACCCAATTTTTGGATCTTGGAGGAGAAATCCTAAGGTAGAAAGGATAGGAAAAAGCAATAAGCCTCAATACCGACCTATTCAATCAGGCGGTAGACCTGGCTGCGTAAGAAAGTTCTCTCAATCAGGTGGTAGCCCTGGCCGTAGAGCCAAGTTTGAGACTGTTGCAACTTCTAGTGTTAGTCCTAAGGTAGAAAGGCAGGAACAGCCTCAGTACCCACTTACTCAATCAGGTGGTAGCCCTGGCCGCGTAAGACAGTTCTCTCAATCATGTGGTAGCCCTGGCCGTAGAGCGGAATCTGAGACTATTACTGTTATGCCCTGATTTTATACAAGTTTAGCTATTGGTTGAGGTGAGTTCTTTCAAGACTGGGACTTCAGAGTTCATACAATACATGCAAAGAAGACAGTAGAGGATACATATAACACTGAAATATAGTTTATAGAACAGTTTATTTCACTTAGTCTCTACGTACACGTATTTGAGAAAGAATGTATTAACATAAGACAGTAATAGGATACAACAGGAGTCACTATTCTTCGAGCACGATCGAGGATCTAGATGGAGCTCAGGTATGATCAAGTTGTTCAGTTAATGTTCCTTACACAGTAATCTAATGGATAGAAAATGTACTAATTGGTAGTCGAATACCTAAAGATCACTTTGTATTCAAGTATGATATGAGGGGTGTCGACTGACTGGGGACAGAGGTGCATGGGGGCGGTTCGTTCGTGGCCATCCCTTCGGGGATTACTGCGTCAGGCAATAGATAGATAGATAGATGATATTCTAATGCTGGGTTCACACATTCACGTATATTGCTCCCGACAGCTCCCGTCAGGCGTAATCGCCAATTTTGTGTTCTGACGGGAGTAGTCCGGCCGTGAATGCCCGTATAACCACGACTATTGCACTTCCCGACAGACGTACCGTGACGGGGCCAGTGTTACGTCAGTCGTAATGTAGTCGTATTGAACTACGTACGTGTTTGCGACTTGCGTAAGCATGTCCCCGTTCGTCCGCATGGGCTGCCCGATTTGCGGGAACACAGGCCACGCCCATGCCACGCCCTCACAAGACCTGCGTAGCTGAGGCCGTACGTCTTGGGATTGTTTAGGACCTACCTGGACCGGTTCCGGACAATCGTAGGCACACCCCGTCTGTCCAAACACAGACAAAGACAGTCTTTGTCAACCACGTAGGTATGGGTTGGAATCTGGGAACTACAAAAGGGCAGGACTGGCCACACCTTTGCCATTCCCACTCCTTCCTCGGCACCATGAACAACATCGCGGAATTCATCCTGGAGGAGTTAAATTTTGTGAACTCCCTAGTCAAACCGGAGAACAGGCATAACACGCGGCTAATGAAATGGATCCTTTCTTACATAGAAATCTTAAAACTACCTGCAATAGCAAACTACATCCATCAAGAGGAACAAGAGAAGAAGGAAAGGAGCAAGAGGACAGTGTGGGTGTGGCCTTATCCGCAATGAAGGCTTGAACATGGCCATTATGAGAACCTGATGGAAGAGTTGGCCAGAGAATGTCCACACATGTACAAGAACTTCACCCGGGTAGACAAACAACTATTTGATGAGCTTGTGGAACGTGTCACCCCCATCATTCAGAGGAAACCTACGTTCTGGCGAAAACCCATTCCTCCTGGTCTGCGGGTGGCCATCACCCTACGTTTCCTCGCTACGGGTGAAACCTACAGGAGCCTGCAGTACTCCTTTCGGGTTGCCCACAACACCATCAGCCAAATTGTTCCAGACACATGCCAGGCCCTCATCTCTGTCTACGGAGATCAGGAGCTCAAAACGCCACAATCGCCTGCTGAATGGAAGGAGGTTGCCAGCGGCTTTGAGGAACGATGGAACCTGCCGCATTGTATAGGAGCCATTGATGGCAAACACATACGAATCCGCAACCCCTCCTTTGGTGGCACATATTACTTCAACTACAAGAAGTTTTTTCCATTGTCCTGTTGGCAATAATATTGTTGACTCCAACTACAAGTTCATCTACGTCGACGTTGGTGCCATAGGGTCAGAGTCTGATGGTGGTGGCATTGCACACACCCGTCTGTCTAAGTTGCTTGATAGACAGACCGTCAAACTGCCCCCCGCCGAGGTCATCTCTACCGATCCCACTGGACCACCAACAGAATACTTCTTAGCAGGTGATGAAGCATTCCCTCTGCGCGCCTACCTGATGAAGCCCTACCCCCAACGATTCCTCACGAAACCTGAACGGATCTACAACTACAGACTCAGCAGGGGCCGCCGGGTGGTAGAGAACGCTTTTGGCATTCTTGCCAACCGCTTCCGGGTTTTCCACACTGCAATGTCTATGAAACCTGAGTGTGCAGAGGTTGTTGTGTTGGCCTCATGCATTCTGCACAACATCCTACGAGGACGAAACCCACCCCGAACAGAGGTAGATCAAAAGGACCCACACACCCACCAACTCATACCTGCCCCCTGGAGGAGTGACCCACCTGTAGGAACCAACATCCCACCCGTGTCCCGCAACACTGCAACCAGGCTTGCCAAGGAGCAACGGAACTACCTCAAGACCTACTTGTCTTACCCTCAAGGATCTGTGGCTTGGCAGGATGACCGTATTTAGGTGAGTTATATCTACTTTAATACTTCTTTTAAATGTTTACGGTTTTCCCCTGTTTACTTTGTATTTTGCTTTATATTTCAGTTTCATTTTACATTTTTGTTATCGAGTCTTTGACAGTTTGCTTTGTATTGTACTTTTATCTGTTACTTTTGATTTTCTTTAAGTTTGTAGGTTCTTCCATATTTTGTTTATTGTATATTTTTATATTTCCTTTAATTACTTCAATTGTTCCCTGCTTACTTTATTTTTCATCTTTTACTTTTATATTTCAATCAAGTTTTTAATTGTTTCCATGTTTCCTTTGTTTTGTAGTTTATGTTTTAGTTACGTTTTCAAGGTTTTTCATATTTATTATTAACCGTATTATCATTATTGCGTTTCAATTAGTAATTTCTTTTTTATTCTTACTCATTACTTTCAGTATATATTTCATTTGTCATCTTATTAATAAATACTTTAGCTACAATATTGGAAATAGAAACACACACGTCATTACACAAATACATATATTGTTAATATACATACATTATCATTAATTAGAATGAGAGACAAGGAGGGTTGCAGCTAGGGCTGCTAGGGTGGCTTCTTCAGGGTCTGATCTGGATCGACGGATTGTGCGGGCGTACCTGGATTATATCCAGGTGATCCAGACAGAAGATGATCCAGGTTGAAGCTCGTGTTCCCAAACTGTGAGCCCAAGTTTGAGAGGTCCACTAACTGCGAATGTGTCGGTGTGGAGGCATTAGGTGGCAGGAATGTGCCAGGGGGTGTTGCTGATTGCTGTGGCCGCAGCAATGACTGCAATACGTGTGGAGGTAGCACGAAGGTAGAAGGCTTGGGCTGGGTTGGCAGGGGTTGAGGCAGGGTGGTTGGCGGATTGCCCTGGTACATCACTGTGGTTGCCGGTTGATGCTGCTGTGCCTGGGGATGGGGTTGGGGCGCCTGAAAGCCATAGTTCCGAGTGGCGTGCAGCATGAGGTCCTGACCAGGCTTGGTGACTCCCTCCTCATGGGCAGTTCGGAACCGGTTGAGGGCTGCCATCAGTTCAATCTTCAGTGGGGTGTTGAAACCTGCCGGCAGCCCCACACAGTCCTTGGCCATGACGTCCAGGGAGGCGCGCCAATACTGTAGCTCCGGATCCTCGACCACATCCATAACCCCAGCCAGGTTGTGGCGCACCTTCTCCGCAGTTGCAAGGACCTGGTATGGGAACAAGGAACAAGAGAACATTAAACACACGAAACATAACATATTTTAATATTTGACCAATTATGAATTTTAACAAATAAAATGTGGTGTTCTGGGAAGCCTACTATGTTCAAAGTTATTGTTACCATTATGGAAAAAGAGAACATTAACACGTTGCACAACACACGAAACATAACATATTTCAATAATTGACCAATTAGGAATTTTAACAAATAAAATTATGTAGTATTCTGGGAAGCCAATATGCTATAGTGGGATCAAAAACGGTAGGGAGCTTTAAGATAAAATTAGATAGGCATATGGACGAGAAGGGTTGGGTATGAAGGGGAATCTACCCAGTGTGGGCCAATCAGCGTCCTGCTGACCCCAGTAATCTTGTGTTAATCTTTAACCGTTTTGGTGAGATGATCCTCAAGGTATTAGAGTGTTGAGCCTATAATTGGGCTTTGTAATTGGGGTTGGGTGGGACAGGGATCTGCCTTGTTTAGGCCAATTGGGTTTCTGCAGACTCCCATTTTCTTATGTTCGTATGTTCTTATGTTCAAAGTTATTGTTCCTATTATGAAATTAATATTTCCTCTACTCACTTGCTCCTGTGTTCCATGTGATGTGGATGCTGTGGATGGTACAGCACCAGGAGGCTTCCCCTGCTTCGCCTTCCACGCAGGCATGGAGATGCTGGGGTGGTGTTCTCCTGACTGCCGGCAGAGGGGTCCTCCACATCGTCTGTGGGAAGTGCTGGGGCTGGGTCAGGCACAGGAACAGAAGCAGGTTCGGCAGCTTGGGCAGCAGACTGTTGGGACATGAATGTATAATTAGTAACATGTACATTATTTATCAACTGTAAAATACCATTCAACATAACCATTCATCCCTGTAACCTTTAAATCAAATGCATAAACTGCTTTGTGTTATTATGTGTTTCATTAACAAAAATGTTAGGTAATTATAAACTTAAGTGAACAAGATAAATTGAAAAAATAATGACATCATTATAAGCAAAATAATTCAGAAAAAGACAAAACCTGTCACTGTCCTGAGGATGCCAAACCTCTTGGCTTGCTATCGCTCGCCAGGAAAATATTGATGTGGTTGTCGATTTAATAGTGAAAGGGTTGGAAAACATAAAAAATATAAACGTACCTGAGGCATACCAAGTGTCCGGGGCTTCTTTTGCCGCACGATGTGTGGCTTCAGGAACCGGAACATGTCAATGATCCACTTCTCCCTCTCCGTCAACCTTTTGGCCCCATCACCACTCTTCAGCTTGGTGAGCCTGCCGAACCTGGAGCGGAGAGAGGTGAACCATGTCATCAAGTCCATGGCTGTGATGGGGGGTTCCATGCTGGCTGCCTTCTCCGCCACAACATGGTCTATGTGTTCCTTCTGTTTGTGCCTGGGATCACCCTTATCATATAGAAAAGGCGCCTCGAACTCCAGCCACTCTCCCAGAATACGCTCAGTCTCCTCTGTCAGGATAATGTTGGTGCTCTTCCGGTGCCGTTTTTGCCGTTGTGGTGGCTGTGGCTGTTCGACGCCAAAATTTGTAGGGGGTGGGTCCTCGTCGTCGTCGTCGTCGTCATCACTTTCCTCATGATCATCTTCGACTCGCCCCATGACCTCTCCATTCTCGTCGTCGATGTTGATAAAAAATTCTGCCTGCTCAGCAGAGTTGGAGGTGCTAGGCATCGAGGAGGCAGGCGGTGAGGTGGCAGACGTCGATGGGGCAGGCGGAGAGGTGGCAGACGTCGAGGGGGCAGGCGGAGAGGTGGCAGGCGGAGAGGGGGCAGTCGTCGAGGGGGCAGGCAGAGAGGTGGCAGGCGTCGAGGTGGGAGGGGAAACCTTCCTGACCTTCTTCCCGCTTTTTTTGCTATTCATGGTGACAGGGCAGGGCAGGGCAGGGCAGCGTGCAGAGGGTGGCAGGGTGGCAGGGTTGGCTGTAGGTTGTTGCTCTGGTATGGTGAGAGGTATGACTGACGGCAGTGTGTCCCGCTGGTCCTTATATACCCCCCCGTACATCGTTGCCGCGTCTTCCCGCCAGCCCGCAGTGCGGCGGTGTTGCCATATACTTCCCGACGAACGTAAACTTTCCCGTTTGACGGGAATATTTTACGATTGACGGGAGCAGCTCACGTCTGACGGGCGAGCGGCTACGTCTGACGGGGCTGCTCCCGTCAGACGGCCGTGGTGGGCCGGATGGTCGTAAAAGTTCCCGACTTTTGACATACGTGAGCGCGAGCCCCGTATCTGATTCGAATTTCAAAACATACCGGGCGGCATTGCCCGCACCAACCGCCTCCCCGACCCGCGTGGCTACTCCCGCCATGCGTACCAACCCCCCAGACTGTACACAATTTAATTTACGTTTTGCGTAATATGCCCTTACGCTTGACCAAACTACCAATATTCGGGTGCCAACTACCAATAAACCTTCGTACGGGAGCTGTCGGGAGCATATACGTGAATGTGTGAACCCTCCATAAGTGATTATTATTGACGAGGGTAAGACAGAGTTAATATAGTAGTATGCTATTCATATTTATCACCATGCGCACTGGTGTATACTTTTAGGATAAAATCAAGAGTTGTGGACTCTAACTTATTTAGCACTTGCAGGAATTATGGCAGAGTCGATATTTGTATGATTCGGCTTATTTGGATTTTAATCTTAATTCCTTGTAGAGTCGATAGTCATGTACTATTACTTATTTAACACTTGTAGGCTACACTTTATAATCGAGTAGGTATATAATTATGGACTCAGGTTGATTAACACTTTTTACTGATTTATCCCGGAATCGAGATTTGGGGTCTCTAACTTATTTAGCACTTGTAGGTATTATGGTAGAGTCAATATTCGTATATTTCTGCTTATTTATATTTAAATCTTAATCCTTTGTAGAGTCGAAATTCAAGTATCATAACTGATTTAACACTTGTACAATTGATGATAGAGTCAGTCTATGTGGACTCGAGGTTTGGGGACTCTAACTTATTTTGCACTTATAGGTATTATGGTAGAGTCAATAATTGTAAGGACTCTAACTTATTTAACACTTTTAGACTGTTACAGGGTCTAGATTTATTGACTCTAAACTATTTACTGTGACACCGTACGCACTGATGTATTTTAGTAGGGTTAATGCTTATGGACTCTAGTTTACTTTTTACCTCGTCACTGGTATCGACTTAGTTCACTTTTTCCAATATTGATTTTCATAGATACTGGAATTACAAACAGCTTGTAGTCTCCTGCGTCTCTGTAGACCGTCTAGGTTGGCCTGTCGTGTGAAGTAGTTTACAGATGGGTTAATGGGTTTGAGGTCTTGAACGTGGTTCCGTAACTATAATTAAACAGTTGGGCACCACATTGGACTAACGCGAATATTCAGAGCCTATACCTTTTTAAGAATACTCGTCTAGCCTGATCGTTATATTAACCGTTGATGAAATTCCGTTAAGGTACTCTTGAAGTAAGGTCTTGAATATAGTGCCTCAGTTATGACGAAGTAGCACTATATCGGGCTAACGCGAGAAGACTGTAAGTGTCATTCTCGACTGCCTCTGACCATTGTAAGAGGTTCAAGGAACTCGGGGCGGTGTTTTAATCTTTCAGTTGCAAAGTCTAATGGTATGCCACAGACGAAATGCACCTAGGACTTATATGTGCAGAGTGCCTGTGAAGGCATCTCGCCAAGCCCTTACACAAGTGATCGTGGTACGCCAAGGTCCCTCGTGAAGAGGTGGAGTACGGTGCTTAAACCTTTCAGTGAAGTAACCTCGAAACGGCACCATACTATTTTTGCCGACTTTACAATGACACACAATTACATTTTACAATTTTAACAATCACATCCGAACTGAGTCTGATACGGAAATTCGCCCCAATTTTTTTTGGGCGCGGCCCGGCCGAGATTCGAACTCGGGCCCATCACGTGGGAGGCGAGCGCTTTGTCCACTACACCAAGAGAAGTACTTCGTTTGGCGTGATAGCTCAAGCAGATTTCAGCATCGAGTGCAGTTACAGATACTTTGCCACGATCAAGGTATTACATCACATTATCGTCCAGGTAGCGAAGACTCCGAGCGAGCGAAAGCAAGCGAGGCACAAGTCTGAGCGTGTCAACTACAGCGAGGCTCCGAGACAATGATCACCAGCGACATTCCTTATATCCGTCACTTGCCGGGCGGGTCACACACCACGGCGAGGAGGCAGTGCAGGACCATACCTCCCCAACGAACCGGAGTCACTGGGACATCATCTCTGAGACTTTCTGAGAGCTCTAGCCTTAGCAACTGTTGTAGCCAACCAGTTAAGGCAAGCCAGTGCACCATGGGGATTCCCCAACTAAGATATCCCTTTACAGCTGCCACCAGTGAAATGGCCTCGAAACGGCACCATACTATTTTTGCCGACTTTACAATGACACACAATTATATTTTACAATTTTAACAATCACATCCGAACTGAAGTCTGATGCGGAAATTCGCCCCAAATATTTTTGGGCGCGGCCCGGCCGAGATTCGAACTCGGGCCCGCCACGTGGGAGGCGAGCGCCTTAGCCACTACACCAAGAGAAGTACTCCGCTTGGCGTGATAGCTCAAGCAGATTTCAGCATCGAATGCAGTTACAGATAATTTGCCACGATCCAGGCATTACATCAGTTGTACTAGTCTAATGGTATGCCAGTAGACGAAGTACACCTAGGACTTTTTATGCAGAGTGTCTGTGAAGGTATCTCGCAAAGCCCTTACCCACACAAAGGATCGTGGTATGCCAGATCTCTTGTGAGGAGTTAGAGTGTTTAATTTTTAATAGCAGAGTGTTGAAGTGTAGGTATGCCTGGATACTTCAACCTTTTACTACTGAAGGTGCAGCCTATTAGAGGCCTCTATGTTAACTGATGGTATGCCACAATTAACAAAGATCCCTTAATAGGATTTTTAACTCCTCAGACAAGTAGATTTTCGGTATGCCGTCTATCCAACTAAATGGGAGGGGTAATCTTGAGGTTTCTTAACTTGGTATGCCAGTAATCAAGAAGCTTCAAAATTGCTTAACCCTTTCAGATTTCCCTGGCATAGTGTTGACGATTACTGCGGGGTACCCGTTCACCCCTTGAGGGGAGTAAGGGTGCGAGCGAGCACTCTCTGGTGGTGTAGAGAGTCTTAATTTCTTGCTCTGTCGGGAGATTTCATCTATTTCAATTATTTATAATACTCAGTTAGAAGGGAGTACTGTACAATGGTCATATTATATATAGAATGATATTAGGTAAAAGTTTATTCTTCATATCATAGAAAAGAACAGGTTAATGGGGTTTTCAGTATAATATAACTTTTGTACATGGTGAAGTCTTCTGGGGTTTTGAATTTACGACGAGCGGATCCCGTTACAAGGAATGACAATGGAATAAGTGAAGATAGGAATGCGTATCAGAGTATTCAATATAAGGTAGCATTCTAATATGGTTACAATCAATATACAGGAATACAGTAATAAAGGGGCTATCCTATTATCATAGAAAAGGATAAGAGATATGGTTCTCTAAACAATATAATAACAATACACGAGCAAGCATTTTTGGAGGTTGGTACTCCTGGCGAGCGTATCCGTTACAAGGAATAATAATAATAATAATAATAATAATAATATTTATTCAGTTAGCAATTTACAGAGTTGGTACCACATAGTATGTTACAAATATGACATGTACCAGCTTTGCATAATTCCAACTAAGGATAGCCCAATAAGGCCGTTAGGCGTATTTCCATTGGGGTCCTTGCGGGATTAGGTTAGCTGGGGAAAAGGGGAGGATAAAAGAAATAGATACTTTAGAGAAAGTATTTCTAGGGGGTTATTTTAAGATACCTTACATCCTATAGTAAATATCAGTAATCCGTAATCAGTAATCATTTCAGTTTGGTTTGCCTATCTCTTATGTCGTATTTAGTAGTAGACATAAGATTGGTGCTCCCTTCTCGCAGCTGTCTGGTTCAGGTGTTCCTTCAGGCTACGTCTGAAGGAATACAGTGTTCTTCTCTTTTCACGGACTGACTGGGGTAGGTCGTTCCAGTCTTTGATGGCAGTGAAGAAGAATGTTTGCTTACCCTGTCCTTGGATTCTCGGGACCTTAAAATTAAACATCCTGTTTCTTGTATTATGTCCACTCCTCTCATTTGCTTTAACAAAATCACTCTTTAGATACTCTGGAGCTCTGTCATAGAAAATTTTGTTCCACATAAGATGGCTCCCGTGTTGCCCAGGTGAAGAGATAGTCTATTGTCCACTAGCCATTCACTACATGATTCTAGTTCTTTGGAAAGTGTAGCGGCAATACTTATTGGGTCTTTTCCTGATACCAGAAGCACGCTGTCGTCAGCATACAGTAATAGTTTACACGAGGCGCTCAGTTCCATGTCGTTCACATAACAGAAAGAGTAAGGGACCAAGGATGCATCCCTGCGGGACCCCACAGTTAATTGGCAAAGGATCAGATATATTATCATCAATTTTGACTCATTGTGTTCTACCACTAAGATAAGATTTAAACCAGTTTACTGACCCAATGCCCATTGCTTGTAGTTTATTTCATAGGATATCATGGTCTACTGTGTCAAACGCTTTTTGGAGATCAAGAAGAACCATACCGGTGTAGTTACCTTTAGACATTTCTTTACGAATGTTATCTGTTAAGTGGATGAGACAGGAGTCTGTCGAGTACATGCATCTGAAACCTGATTGAAACTTATAAAATGGATCATTTTCTTTGAGGTAGTGTTCAATTTGGGTGTATACCGCTCTTTCAAGGATTTTTGATACAATACATAATATGCTAACTGGTCTGTAGTTGCCAACTTCTAGTTTATTTCCTTTCTTGAATAGAGGGGTTACAATAGCTTCCTTCAGTTCAGCAGGCTGGTGTTAATTGACAGGTTGATGATGTGAGTTAGGGGACCTGCTATACCAATGGCTCCATCTCGTAGAAATTTGGCAGGAATTTTGTCTGGTCCTGTGCTTTTATGTACATTTAGGTTAGAGAGCTCGTCAAAAGTGTATTTTGGTGTAACATTTTGTAATCCAAATGTGCTCGGGTGTATGCCTTTATCTCTGTAGAAATTTCGAAAGGTGGCCGTTGTTGTCGTGTATTTATTGAGAGGTTGCGGTAGGTTCTGTGCAAGTGTGTTTGCTATGGAGGTGAAGAAGGAGTTGACGTACTGTAGGTTGAAATTTGTCATTTGTCGTGGCAAACCTGATCATTAATGTTGAGAGCAATATTAGTGTTAGACGAATACCTTGCCTTGTTGCTGTAGCCTGTTGTTTTTAGGTGCCTCCATAGTTTCTTTGGGTTATTCTGATATTCCTCTGCGTTATTGTGGAAATAATTAGGTTTCGCTGATTTTATTTTTCTACTAAGTTTATTCCTGGCCCTGTTGAACTCATGTTTCAGACCTTGATCCTGTCTATGTTTCACTAACCTTTTTGACAGATTGTCTCTGTGTTCTAGATGGTGTAGTTTGTCATTGTTGATCCATGGGTCTGACCTTGCTTTAATTCGTATGTCTTTCAGAGGAGCTATTTCGTCTAGGATGTTTGTGATGATGGTTCTGAGGCCAACCCATGCGTCAGTAACGTTTGTACTTCCAAACACTGGAGACCAGTCTGTATTCCATAAAATGTCCAGAAATGTTTCTTTGTTGTAGTTTCTGAGTGACCTTGTTTTGATAACCTTGTGATTCTCTAGGGTAATTTTTGTGGTTTTCCGTGTGCAATATGTGACGAAGTGATCACTTATCCCAGTCTGTATAACCCCTGATTGGGATATTTTGTCCTCTCTGTTACAGTTTATGTGGTTTAATATTGTGGCAGTGTTCTCAGAGATACGTGTGGGGGTTGTGATGAGTTGTTTGTGATTGTGCATTGTCAGTATATGCCTATATTCTCGTACAAGCCTATTATTTCGTTGTTTGTAACACAGGTTAAAATCCCCTAGTATAATGGATTCATTCCGAGGGTCTAGCGATGACAAAGTTCGTTCAAATTTGGTGAAGAATTTTGTCCTGGCTGGATTCTGAGTTGTTAATACTTGGTTCATTTACATTAATATTCGGTAATGAATGCAAGGCACACATGTTGCATAGGTATTCCCGTTCTTCACTGTTGGCCTTCTTAGAGATGCACTTCATGTGAGCTACATGTTTACACTACACAGTTTTGGATCTTCTGACGTCGGAATAAGTGAGAGCTAGGATGCGCAGCACAATTAACAAGGTATTTGTAGCATAGTGAATATAATATATTAAAGAAGGCGATGTGGTTTGTTTATCATTAAGTAATGAGAGGGCATGTGAATGTATGTGGTGGGGAAAAATAAGATTTTTTTTTCTTTTCTACTCGGTATTATATTGTTTTTGCATAAATAGGGT